>JAOTOL010001448.1:65000-587500 GCA_034440575.1 Imbricaverruca yamaguchii
CAAGCCATGCCGGGCACTGTCTCAATACAGAGGTCAAGTCGTGCTGTCTCCTGGCCTTTTTGTCGCGGTCACACATATGATGACTGACTACAAACCCAAAAGTCGGTAAAAGTAGGCTTTTGCCACTCCAAGCTTCCAATATAATGGGGCTACACAGCTCTCAGAGAACGTAGTATGATTTTACTGTTTGTGGTCCCAAAAATGTCATGAGCTTGGAAGTCGACATGTATTCTTCACAATAACTCAAAAGTTTGAAATTGAAGGACTGAGCGAAAAATCGTTCGACTTTTCGCGTAGCTACAATAATAATGTCTCATTTTTTTTCATCATTGATCCCCGAAGCCAGCAACGGCATTGCACATTATAAAATAACGCCCTCCTGAACGCGGTAAATTTGGTCCACAACGCGCCGTGAGACTGGACTTTGGACGCTAGAAGGCAACGGATACCGCGCCGCAAGTAGCAATATCTGTGTAAATCGCTTTTTACACCTCTGAAACAGAGTCCATCTACCTGACGTTATGCAAACTTCAGACGGAGTCAAACCGATTATCCTTAAACCTTCGAAGCTCAATGAAGGCATCAACTTGTTGTGAACTTGTTTAGCTAAAGCTCCCACTAGATCCGCATGCATTTCTCTGCCAAGCTCGACGAAACCCTAGCGACTGTGGACCGGCTTCAGGCTCCTTGCAAAGCCACGGCTGGACAGGCAGCGCCCGCAAGTCTCTTCTAGGCGGCGGCGACGATGCCGGTCACCCTGCTGTAGACCAGCAGCGCCAGCAGCGGCAGCAGGGCGAGCAGCGCGTGCTGGACGGCCGGGCCGGCGCCCGACGCCGGCGGGAACAGCAGCCGCGTGACCTGCTGGCAGTTCCACTGGAACACGCGCACGTTGTCGACGGCCACCGTGTCGCCGTCGGCGCGCACGACCGCCTCGAAGGTGAGCCGGTTGCCGCCGGGCGGCAGCGTCAGCGTGGCGGTGGTCCAGTCGGAGCGCGCCGCCGTGCGCCACAGCGTCACCTCGTCGTCGTCGACGACGGCGAGCGACACGTTGCCGGCCGGCGTCGGCGCCAGGCGCACGTCGACCGCCACGCAGCCGTCGCTCGGCACGAACATGCAGGGCGTGCGCAGGCGCGCCACGGCCGGCCGGCCGCCGGCGCCCGCCTCCTGGCGCGCCATCGCCACCTGGCCGCGGCCCTCCGAACCGCCGCCGCCGTCGGCCGCCGCCGGGCGGCGCTGCCAGCCGAGCGAGGGACCGAGCAGCGTGAGGCCGCCGCCGTGCCGGTAGTCGCACCAGCCGGCGTCGAAGTCGCAGTGGTGGATGTACGCCTGCTCGAGCGTCACGTCGGTGGTGACCACCTGACACTTGGGCACGTTCTTCCACTGGCTGCCGTCGCAGATGGCGAACGCGTTGGCCTGCTTACCGGCGGTGGCGGCGGTGGCGGCGGTGGCGTCGGCGCCGCGGATGTAGAAGCCGACGTCGCAGCGGTAGAACGCCTTGCCGTGCAGCGCCAGGTGGCTGGTGAACAGCAGGTGGCCGTTGACGACGGCCGGCGGCGCCGAGCACTCGCGCACCTGCGCGCAGTTGAGGCTCACGCTGTCGAACGGACAGCGGCAGAAGTAGGCGGCCGCGCCGCCGGCCGCCGGCACGCACGTGCCGCCGTTCTGGCACGGCGCGCCGGCGCACGGGTCGTCGCCGGCCGCCGCCGGCACCGGCTCGCACGTCACGCTCACATCAGCATCGTCGACCACGTCGCCGCGCTCGTCCACCACGCGCCACGCGCGCACGAACTCCAGCCGCTCGGCCACGCCGCCGGACACGAGGCCGACGCCGCCAGCCGTCAGCCGCCGCACCCTCCACAGGCCGTCGGCGCCGACCGACAGGCGCGCCGTCAGCGACGTGTACACCGGCCGGCCGGCCACGTACGCGTCGCCGCGCCGCATCTGGCCCGACAGCTGCGCGGCGCGCGCGCCGCCCGCCACCATCCACGTGTCGCTGGCGCACTGGCCGAACGACGGCGGCACGCACGCCACCGCCAGGCCGGCCATCGGCGCGCGCCCGTCGTCGCAGTCGCGCACCAGCCAGGCGCCGTCGCCGGCGCGCCACGGCTCCACCGACAGGCGCGCCTGCGCGATCACGTTGTCGGCCGGCGGCCACGCCTCGTAGGCGTGCCGCACGCGCGCCGGCTTCTTGTCGTCGGGCAGCGTGGCGATCACCCACAGCCGGATGGGCGCGTCGGTCGGCTCGCGCAGCAGGAACACGTCCGGCTGGCCGATGTGCCGGTACGCCAGCAGCGAGACGTTGTTCGCCTCGCGCACGTACGTGCCCAGCGCCGAGATCACCTGCACGCGGTACGGCGACACGGCCGCCGGGTCCAGGTCGCCGAAGAACAGCGTGTCCGTGTCGCAGTCACCTGCGGCAGTGTCGCAAGGTCACGTGTGTCGCGCACTGTCACGGTCTCACAGCGTCACACACACACACACACACACACTGATGACCAATATCCGTGGGTGTAGGTATCTGAAAATCGTTCGGATGGTGCAATACATAAAGGAGGCGGGCTCAAATGAATTAGGGGAAAATCACATAGCGTCCAATGCTAAGAGTTGAAATTATTGGAGGAGGCATAGTCAACAATGAGTAGAGGGCAAGTGCTCACCCAAAGCATACAAAGATACATCCATCACAGCATCACACACATCACACACTGTGTCAACATCCCACACCCGCCAGCGTCACAGCATCACACAGTGATCAAGACAATCTCACATCTCACTCAATCTGGACAATCTTACCTTTCACTCAATCAGGGACAATCTGATAATATCACTATATTATTATTTATTATCATTATATATCATTATTCATAGGAAACTTTCTTTTGCCCATTGCAAGGACTGCATTTTCCTCTGTACTTGGCAAAAGGTAAAATCCTATGCACAACCAGAATGCATGTCTATTACCCATGCTCATCACTTCAGCACGTGCGAATCCATGAGCTATGTGAACCATGGGGGCGGATCCCGAAACTATCACAAGGATTCACACGTTTCCTTGGAGGATATACCGAGGGGCAACTGCTCCTTTAAATGGGGCGACTTTGACTGAAAATAATCAGTTGTGCGGGGGATGCACTCGAGCCTAGCTGAAGGGGCGACTTTGCCGGCTCGAGGGTCCTTCCCTTGACCTTTCCATGGGCGGGCGGGCCTCAGTTATTCAGTGTCTCAGGGCCATAGGTGCCATCCTTTGCATCAGCCCCTGTCGCGCGGTAATCTTTACCTTTCGGCCGACACATACTGCCAAGGTTAGTGATTTGTAGAGGTGTAGTGGGAAACAATGACGTCACAAGAGTCAGAGAAGTGACGTCACAGGAGTCGGTGCCGACGACCGGTTAGGCTAGGTTAAGCTAGGTTATACAGTCACTTCCCTGACTCCTGTGGCGTCACTATTCCCCACTGCATACCTCTCTACAAATCACTAGCCTTGACAGTAGGTGTCGGTCGAAAGTTAAAGGTTGTCCTGTCGCACCATGCATGGGTATACGCATCAAGAAATTATTGGTGTGGCATGGGATCCTCAAAGGGTCATTCTTTCCAGTATGCACCCGCACACGTACCGCCAACACCGAAAATTATTGGTATGGAAACTGCCATACCCGCATACTCTGGAGTTTAGTGGCGCATGGACTGCATCGGTCATGCACCTTATATACCCGCATACTCTACACACATGACCCGCGGGCTGCAGGTCTCGCACGAGGTCAGGGGGTGGGTTCAAGCCAGTATTTTCGAAACATTTTCGGATTGAATAGGGAAAATGACAAATCAACATCAGCAGGGTGCCAGACCAGCGGGCCCAGACGCCACGACCCCCGGGATCTCCAGCCACAGGAGGGTACCAGACCAAGCGGACCCAGCCGTCACAACCCACCCGGGATCTCCAGCCACAGCGGGGTACCAGACCAGCGGACCCAGCCGTCACAACCCACCCGGGATCTCCAGCCACAGCGGGGTACCAGACCAGCGGGCCCAGCCGCCACAACCCACCCGGGATCTCCAGCCACAGGAGGGTACCAGACCAGCGGACCCAGCCGTCACAACCCAGCCGGGATCTCCAGCCACAGGAGGGTACCAGACCAGCGGGCCCAGCCGCCACAACCCACCCGGGATCTCCAGCCACAGGAGGGTACCAGACCAGCGGACCCAGCCGTCACAACCCACCCGGGATCTCCAGCCACAGGAGGGTACCAGACCAGCGGACCCAGCCGCCACAACCCAGCCGGGATCTCCAGCCACAGGGGGGTACCAGACCAGCGGACCCAGCCGTCACAACCCAGCCGGGATCTCCAGCCACAAGAGGGTACCAGACCAGCGGGCCCAGCCGCCACAACCCAGCCGGGATCTCCAGCCACAGGAGGGTACCAGACCAGCGGACCCAGCCGTCACAACCAGGGATGCGGAGCCGGGAAAATTTTGGACGGCTCCGGCTCAGACTCCGACTCCGGGGAAGTATCCCGGCTCCGGCTGCGGCTCCGGCTCCGAGTAAAATGTCGCGGCGGCTCCGGCTCCGGCTCTGGCTACGAGCAAAATGTACCGGCTCCGACGTCTCCGGCTCCGGCTCCGTACATCCCAAACGTGATCGATCCATTAAGTAAGAGCTAGGGGATGTAAAAAAAAGTTAGCCGCGACCACTCAGAGGCGCAAACTTCAGACAATTATACGCAACTTTCCCATATAAACCCTGTATCTATCTTTAAATAAACACCAACCCCCGCCAAAATCACTTTTCGATGTTATGCCCTCATAAACTGACGCTCGCTTCGTGCCGTATTCAGGCAATCAGAAGAGGGGAGACTCGAATCGACAACAGTCCCCTCCCCATGCCGTGAACGGTCCAAGGAACACATTGTTGTAAATTGTAATGTTCGACCTCATCTCTAATAGGGTACAGCATCCCATTGATGATGGGAACAATGAACTTAACTAAACTAAACATGGAACTATTGCATTGGCTACTGAGGCTAGAATACGGCTATTGGTTATTCTACCATTATTTGATGATATTTCCACATGTTACTCGTATTAAAAAAAAATTTGCATTTAAAAATGCGTTTTCATACCATACCATACCATACCAGGTATAATGCGTTCATTTCACGTTTGCAAATTTTGTTTAATTTACACCTCCTTCGGAGTCGGAGCCGCCCTGCTTTTTGACGGCTCCGGCTCCGAGTAAAATGTCCCGGCGGCTCCGGTTCCGGGCAAAATGTTCCGGCTCCGCATCCCTGGTCACAACCGACCCGGGATCTCCAACCACAGCGTGGTACCAGATCAGCGGACCAAGCCGTCACAACCCACTCGGGATTTCCAGCCACAGGAGGGTACCAGATCAGCGGACCAAGCCGTCACAACCCACCCGGGATCTCCAGCCACAGGAGGGTACCAGACCAGCGGACCCAGTCGCCACGACCCACCCGGGATCTCCAGCCACAGGAGGATGCCAGATCAGCGGACCCAGCCGCCACAACCACCCCGGGATTTCCAGCCACAGGAGAGTACCAGACCAGCGGATCCAGCCGCCACGACCCACCCGGGATCTCCAGCCATGCGTGCACCCCACAACGGGAACTCCCGGTCGCGAGTGGGGCCTCTACAACATGGCCGACAGAGGCCTGCAGGGAGGCTAGACAGCTAGGCGCGACGTGAAATTCCATACAACAAATAATTAGACGACGTCGTAAAGTCTCCCGATCCACACCAAACTCTGCCTCCGAAACACTCCAGCCGGGAAAAGTCAGCCGCCGCGCGCGCGTGACGTCACTCACCTGAGGCGGCGGCCAGCAGGGCGGCCAGCGCCGTGGCCACCTTATACACCCGACACCACCACATGTCCGCCGATGGGTCCTGGACGGCTCACACCAGTCTGGGGCGTCGGTCGCGCACCGGAGCCGACACACAGACGGACGGATCGATGGTGCGCCGTACGACGCCACAGCCGCGCCGACTCGCCATCGACCGCGACCTGCCGGCTCGCAGTCCGCCCGCTCAATGGACGCGCGCGGGGAATACACCAGCACCGGGAAATCGCCAGTGACGCCGGAAAAGTCGCCAGACTGGCGACTTTTCCCGCGTTGTGGCCGCGCGCGCTCCGGAAGGTGTCGGCGTGGGCGGAAAGTTGAGCTGGGTGCGTGTCACCTTAAATTGCTGCTGTTAACTTACTGTAGTCACCACATCTGTAATCGCGGTGTTGGATATCAATCGCTTAATAATCTCAATTTCCTACATAGGAGTGCCAAATGTGCACTTGTTGCCGATCATGGCGTACCAGGGCGGCAATCAAAAGGGGCCCCTCCTTACATACTTTTCCAAAATCTCTGAGACTTCGGGCAATTTGTTTTAGACGGACCCTACGGACACACACAAATGTGTGTATATATATATATATATATATATATATATATATATATATATATATATATATATATATATATGGGGGCTGGCGGGTGGGTGGTGGCGGGTAGTGGGGGGTTGTGGGCGGGGGATCAATATATTATATATATATATATATATTATATATTTACCGCTACATATATATATATATATATTATATATATTACATATATATATATATATATATATATATATATATATATATATTTATGCACATAAAACTATTCGGAGCGCCCTGACATATTTTTTGGTCAGGCCTCTCCTTAAGATAATCATAGCTGCGCTACTGGCCTTCAGTTTTCCTCACAGCAGTCACAGGAGCCTCCATGGGTTCCCTAGCTCTCAGTGGGCCTCTTCAGCCCTCCGGGCTCTCTCCTGTTTGTATGGGTCCAACACAACCCGTTCAGCCCCTGGCCTCGCCTAGCCCTCAGCCCAGGAGCATTCCAACGATATGCTCGCACTATTTCTCTTCATCTCTTAGGCGACCCCGATCATCCATCCGGGGTCCTTCAAACCACAGGAGAATCGCAGCCCACCCTGGCTCTCAGGCCAGAGGACAGGCCTCAGGACCCTGTCATGACCCTGGTTCCTCAACTGGCGAGGTCCTGTCCACCAGAGACGGCCCTTTCCACCTGGCCCCTGACATTCTGGCTCTCGAACGACTATTGTCTTCTTGGCCCTTTCCATCCATCCCTCAGAGGGGATGTCTCCAGGTCTCGGGGGCACTCTACACACCATCTGTTATATGCATGGTCATTTTGTATCGGTTAATATTCTGTCCAAACGCTCGCAACCCCCCCCCCCCCAGCATTGGCTACTTCACTGGCTGTGCAAGTTCGACACGTGGGGTGAACTTCTGCGAAGCACTTGTGGGTGCCATAAATTTTGGCGAATCTCTTTCCACTGTCGCCTATTGTGACTTAACTAGTTAGTTAGTTAGTTATTGGTTTACGACACATCGACCGTTGAGTCATGCAGCGTTGCCAATCTCTCACGTCGATTGGTCGCGGGCGATGAGTAGCGACAGGTGAGATCGAACCCATAACCTTTCGATTGTGAAACGCCTAGTCCTGTGACTTAACTAGGGTAAGCAGCTAGCGAACTTTTGGTAACGCCGGCGCAACACCAATATTTTGATGGTCCCCTCGCAATGGCCACCGACAATAGTTTTCACCCGTTGAATTTGCAGAGAATACCAAACTCCTTTCACAGAAATGTTGCCATATAATTCGGAGCACGGGTTGAACATTGGTCATTGACGCAGACGTGTGTGTGCTTGGCTAGGCCGATGCAACACCAACAATGCTGACCACTTAGTATTGGCTGAGGGATGGAGCCAGGAACTTGAAGGGGACACTTCTCTGGAGGGGCGCCACTGAATTAGGGGAATGAAATCAAGGCGAGGTGCAAGGGGTGCACTCGTGTGCCCTATAGTCGCGCTTTTCCCATTTTCTACTCATTGATGCGGCTTTGACCAACAAAAACGAGGTTTGCGCTCGGTCGGGTATCCACTCAGGCTCCGTTTCCAGTCAAAGGGGCGACGCATCTCCATGAGGACACTTGGCCCCTGTGCCCCTGGATCCGTCCGTGCACTGTGTGTATGTCGCTACATCAAAGGAAGGCAGTGACATTAAATGTTGGATTGGCACCGTCAAAAATTATGTTACCTGGGTATTCAAGCCAAAATGCTGCTGCGGACAACCAACCAGTGTGAACTGTGGTTGCTTTCAGGGGGACAGAGACCCGCTGTGCACTGACCCATGTGATAGAGTCACAGGCGTAAAATGGGCCAGGATACAAAAAGCTTACGCCCTGCGGCAAGAACAAAAATATCAAGTTATCGCAATGCTGCTCTAACGATCCATAATGCAAAGGCCGGCGAACAGCTGGCGTGACACGTGCGGAAATCTTCAGAATGTCACAGCAATGTCTTCAGAGCCAAAAAGAAGCCGCCAGACCACAGCAAACTTCTGTTATCTGTTCACGTAAAGCGCAAACACCTATGCTAGGCCTCGCCGCGACAGTCAAGGTCACAGTTAGCCGTGCGACGGGTGTGGGGGTCATCACAGGTCACCACAAGACCTTGCCGTGGCCGGTAGGTAACTTTTAGCCGTGTGACAGGTGTTGAGGTCACCACAAGTCACCACAAGACCTCACCGTGACCGTCAGGTCACCTTGGCCGCGCGACAGGTGTTCCAGCGTTTCTGACAAGTGCGACAACTTTTTTTTGCTCTTCTGCGAAGCCACTCGAGGCGAGCGGGTCGACGCCGCGACATCTGGCAGCGCCGCGACATCTGGCAGCTCCGATCTGGCTCCCTCTGCAGCTCGGCGGCGAGGAAAGCCGCTATCGACCGCGGTTGGACACGCTCCAGCGGACAGACGCGGCTCAAGGTCACGGTGTGTTGCGCCCGGCCGGGGCCGTCGCCAGGCAAACAGGCGGCGGGCGGCGAGGACAGGGGCGGAGCCAGGACGACCTGATGGGAGGGAATTGAAAAAAATGTCTGATTAAAACGAAACTCGTCGGATTCGCACTGCTGACGTTCGTCCGATCTGATTAGGATAATGCTTATGTAATAAGATGTTCTTAGGTTTCGAGAAACGCCATTTTAGTGCAACATTGCGGCATACCGCCCGTGGTTGGTAACGACACAAGGAAACGGCCAAAACTCCACCCTTAGCTGGTGACGACAGGACTTCGACCCAATAGACTTCGCCAAAACGTTGACTCACTGCAATGCGACACAATGCGACTATATTGCTATGGCGTGGCGCCAAAACTGTAACTGCGACGGCACGTTCCTGCAGCAAAATTGACTCACTGCGACACAAAACGAATGCACGAAGCGAATGCATGTTCGATCGCGTAAAACCTACCGACGTTCAATCGCATAAAACCTGCGGATATTCGATCGCATAAAACCTGCGGATTTTCGATCGCATAAAGCCTACGGATGTTCCATCGCATGCAACCTTGGGATGTTCGATCGCGTGCACAAGTCCGATCGGGTAAAACTTACCAATGTTCGACCACTTAACGATGTACGACTGTTGAATCACCGACAGAATACGGATATGTGATGCGAGCGAATCTCCATCAGCTACTCAGCTACAAGTGAGGACATCGCTGGATGTCCATTTTACCTCGTGAACTATTTTGCTGCTTCTAATGATTAGTCGACGACTTCGCTAGCTGAAGTTTAAAACAACACAACCTCCCGAAACTATCAGCGGCTGTCGCATGTGGCGTTCGTAACTCTGCGGCGTCCCGGTCAGAACAGATACAGACCTGTTTCGTGTTGTTGTTCAGTGGGGGTTCACGACGCGCTTTATGCACGATCACGACAAACTGCGCCACCTACATTGTTTGGCCGGTGGGCCGCGCGATTGTGAAATGTCTTGAGTGGTGCGAGTGTTAAACCCAGGGCCTTGGTATACACAGAGGCCAACACATTGACCAGTCGGCCATTCCCCTCCCAGACGTGTTTGCAGCACACGCAACACCACTTCACGATCGATAACCAGCTGACTCATCGCCGCCGCCGTGTTAAGAAGAACCTTGGGTTCTGTTGCGACACATTCAACCGCTAGGTTACACGGCGCCGCCAACCTCTCACGCCGATTGATCGCGAGTGGACTCGGTAAAAACCGTCGGTTGCGAGACTCGAGCCAACAATCCTGCGATCAAGAATCCGACGCTCTACCAACTGGGCTACCGCGGCCCCCGCCGCCGAGTTAAAGGAGACGACCTGCTGTCGGTGCACAGCCCCGTGTTGACCCTTGCAGCACGACGGTGGCCTGTAGGAGCCACGCTGCGAGATGTCTGAGAAATTGAACAAAACAAACTGAAGCTAAAAGAAATTCACTGACAAATTCAAAATGTTACGCTTAAAGTTAGCAGACCTTCCGGCATACGAGCGTCTGCTGGGACGAAATACCAAGGTCACGTCCATTGTTCAATAGAACATCCTCAGAGTCGCTACTCCAAGACATTTGCAGAACACACGTGCATTACACACATGGCAGATACTTCATTTCTTGGCACCCTTCGGAACGCGGAACATTGTCTGCATTGCACATCTGCAATACAGGCAACGCTGGCACTCCTTTAACGCCGCCGGGTTAAAGGAGACGACCTGCTGTCGGGCTCAACCCCTGCCATAGTGCGATGTTCTGGGATGCATCTGATATGCCATTCTGGCGCGCATATGCTAACATGTGCGCCAGATGTGCCATTCTGGCGCACATCTGCTAATATGTGCGCCAGATGTGCCATTCTGGCGCGCATCTGCTAATATGTGCGCCAGATGTGCCATTCTGGCGCACATATGCTAAGATGTGCGCCAGATGTGCCATTCTGGCGCGCATATGCTAAGATGTGCGCCAGATGTGCCACGCCGGCGCGCATCTGAGCTAGACACTGAATGCGACTGGCGGAACTGGACGCCATCCTGCGGTCGGGAGTTGCCGCTGTCGTCAGCATCCGGAGCCTGGCACGGGCTGAGCCAAGTGTGCGCGTCTGGCGAGTGAACCGTGACGCATCTGTGTCGCACCTGGCACGGGCTGAGCCAAGTGTGCGGGTCTGGCGAGTGAACCGTGACGCATCTGTGTCGCACCTGGCACGAGCTGAGCCAATTGTGTGGGCCTGGTGAGTGAACCGCGACTACAGTGATTAACCCGCGCCGTCTTTCCGGTCAAATCCTCACACCCTATATCGGGGGGGGGGATGAAGACCCCCTCTAAAATCCAAACTAAGCATCACACGAAAACGAAAGAGGTGTCATCGGAAAACGCTCGACGAGTAGGGGCCGGGTGCACCCCCGAAAACAACTTCCCGCAAAAGTGACGTCACCAGGGGACTAGATTTTCACGACTTTTCACGACTTACATTATGGCTTTTGGCTCTGGGGATTTCATTTTGGGGATATATGAAAAAACAAAATTTATTTGGAATGAGAAAAGGACAGCGAAATCGACCAGGGCTTTATTTTTTGGTGCCCGAAAATTAAAATTATTTCTTTTTTCAAATTCCAAAATTTTGAGTTATCTTTTTCTTTAAGTTTTCTTTAATTTTCCTTTTTCAATGGGTAGAGCAGACCGAGAAACGCTGTTGGAAGTCAACTTGCCCTACTAAAAAATGCTTACTTTAGCCAGAATCCTCGATTTGAACTGCAATTTGGCAAATTCGCAAAATTTATATGTAGTCAAAAACGAAAAAAAGAGAGAAGAAAAATTCCACTAGTACGTTTTGTTACATCCCTAAAGATAACCAAATGCTGAAAGTTTCATTAAAATATCTGCATCCGTTAAAGCGTGACGACTGGTTGAACCTTTTTGGACGTGACCTCACTTGACCTTGACTAACTCGTTGACCCTAGACGACCTGACTTCAAAATTTTGAAACGTCGTGCCAAATTGAGGTGGGAAAAGGTATGCCAACTTTGGGCGCGCTGCCTCGCGCCGTGTGTCCGCTATCCGCGAAAAACCTGAGGGGGCGGTTGAAGACCCCCGAGACGGGACGGGTTAATGGTGATTATTGGTTTTGCGACACGTCGACCGTTGAGTCGTGTAGCATCCAAAATCTGTCACGCCGATCGGTCGCGGGCGAAGAGTAGCGACAGGTGAGACCCGAACGCACAATCTTTCGATTGTGAGACTGGCAACCTACCTCTAGACTACTCGTCCCCCACGACTGCATCTGTGTGGAGCCTGGCACGGGCTGAGCCAAGTGTGCGGGTCTGGCGAGTGAACCACGACTGCATCTGTGTGGAGCCTGGCACGGGCTGAGCCAAGTGTGCGGGTCTGGTGAGTGAACCACGACTGCATCTGTGTGGAGCCTGGCACGGACTGAGCCAAGTGTGCGGGTCTGGTGAGTGAACCGCGACTGTAACTGTGTGGAACCTGGCACCGGCTGAGCCAAGTGTACGGGTCTGGCGAGTGAATCACGACTGCATCTGTGTGGAGCCTGGCACGGGCTGAGCCAAGTGTGCGGGTCTGGTGAGTGAACCACGACTGCATCTGTGTGGAGCCTGGCACGGGCTGAGCCAAGTGTGCGGGTCTGGCGAGTGAACCACGACTGCATCTGTGTGACCTGGCACGAGCTGAGCCAAGTGTGCGGGTCTGGCGAGTGAACCACGACTGCATCTGTGTGGAGCCTGGCACGGGCTGAGCCAAGTGTGCGGGTCTGGCGAGTGAACCACGACTGCATCTGTGTGGAGCCTGGCACGGGCTGAGCCAAGTGTGCGGGTCTGGCGAGTGAATCGCGACTGCAGCGGCGCAGGGCGAGATGGTGCGGTGCGGCCGGGGTGGAGCAGCACTGCCGATCAGTTCTGTGAACCCCACACCGCCAAGTGTCGGGAGTGAGAGACTTGAACTTACAGCACGATCCACTTGAAGACACCTACAGCATGATCCCGTGGATGTACGCAAGTGGTTCAAGTCGAGAGTCTACACCGTGATACATGTTTCTTCAGCTGGGAGGGGTGGGATACGTTCGGGAAATATATAATGTTTGTTATTGGCTTTTTACGACACATCGACCGTTGTGTCATGTAGCGTCGCCAATCTCTCACTCCGACTGGTCGCGAGAGAAGAGTATCGACAGGTGAGACTCGAACCCACAACCCTTTCGATTGTGAGACGGGCAACTTACCCCTAGCCTACTTGCCACTCGATATCTGGAGTGTGTTGGAGCCAGCACGCTCGCAGTATTCGCAGCGCATAATATATGGGTTACCGGTACCATTTCGTCACCGTTACCATTACGGCGAAACCGTTACCGTGACTGTTTGTTTTGTTCGGCTATTGGATGGTTCACAGCACACTTTATGCTCGATCATGGCTAACGGCACCGCCCACACTGCTTCACTAGTGGGCCGCGGGGTTGGGAAGTACTCCGAATTGCGCGAGCGTTGAACCCGGGAGCTTCGTATCCGTTGACCAACATCCAGAGACCAACAACTACCACTCGGCTACCTACCCGCCCCCTTCATTATCGTTCCTTTGCTCCTGTGTTTGAACGATGATGTAATGGGCGACCTATGTTATAATGAACGGCATCTGATGAAATGGGTGATCTATGATGCAATTGGCGACCAGTGGTGTAATGGGTGACCTATGGTGTAATGGCCGACATATAATATAATGGACGACATACGATGTAATGGACGACCTACGATGGAGTGGGCGACCCATTGTGTAATGACCGACATACGATATATAATAGTTGACTAATGCAACAAAGTTGCTAAAAAGGTACTGTTTTAACCGTAAAATGTGTATACCAGCATAAAGACATAAGACATAAAAGATTAGTGCAACTATGAGTCACAAGGGCCCTTCTTGGTTGCACTCTGTACACTGAACCAGTTGCCCACCAAATCTGTCAATCAGCCCTCCCTGTAATTCTGAAAAGCAAGCCCTCTATTCTTATGATTGTCTATGCTGTTTTTAAAGATGTTCAATGTGCTGCTACTGACCGTACAGAGCAGCATTACGGTACTATGCTACTGAGCATAGTACCGTAATGCTGCCCGCGCCGCGGCGGCGGCACGACGCGAGTTTAAAGTCCAATGGCCGGGCGCGTTGCGGTCATCTGCGGGGCGGACAAATGTCACCTGACTGTCCGACACCAGGTGGCATCGCCGTGTCACATCGGAAGTGAAACGTCATTCGACTACCAATTGGAATCGGGGCCTAAAATACATCACTACTAGTGCCCAATGACAGTGACGAATCTTCTGCAGGTGTGTGCAGCGCTGTGTGCAGGTGTGTCCCAGACCCCCGCGGACAGAGCCATCTGGACTGTCGAGCGGTGCGGGCCTGTCGCGCGGTCGGTCGCGTGTATAAATTAATAACTGTATCTTGTCCTCCGAATTTAGAACTGAAATTAATTGCTGTCGGCTGTCGGTCTGGGACATTACTGCGTGCGTCCTTTCTGTGTGCGAGTGTCACCATATATTCACTCTACTTTCTGCACAATATACCGTGTTGAATCGTGTTTACACCGCATCGGAAACAGCAGCACGCTTTAAAGGGGCACGCAGAAGGTGAGTGTCGGAGACTGTGACACAGTGCGCACCGATCCAGAAACGCCGGCCCGCTGTGTCTCGGAGCCCTGTCTATTACGCCTACCCTGCTCTGCCACGGCGCCCGCTGCTCCCCCCACTCTGCCGACCCCAGGTCTCGGCTGAAAGGGCCGGGAGCCTGAATCCACGCGCTGAATGGCGTCACCACCAGTCGGCACGGCGACTGGTTCACGACCACTGAGCCGGCCGATGACGTCACTCACGGCAGACTTCCCGCAAAGCTCCGCAGCGTTGGCAGCGGCAGATTCGTGGGCTTGGGCGATGGTGTTCGCTGACTTGAGAATCAAGCTAGGCTCGCTGAGCAATCTGGTTTGCAGAGGCTGGTTCTGAATACCGCGAGGCGGTCACGAAGCATCTCGTCCAGAATAGACGGCTCGTAGTTGCAAGACGTTGCCAACTTCCGCAACCGAGCCACGTGTACCGGCACGGACTAGCCACGTTCACGGATGCACGAGTTGAAACGGAAACGGGCAACAATCGACGAATCCTCCGGCTCGAAATGGTCGCAGAGCAGCTTAATCAAATCCTTGTACGACACTTCGTATACTGACTTCGGGGCAATCAACTTCGACCAGGCTAAATGTGCTCGCACCCACAACGCTCAAAAAGATAGCGCGACGTTTCTCCACTTGATCATCATCGATACCATTCGCGACGAAATACTGTTCGATGCGTCAGCTATATATGCCAAATATCTCCACTGACACATCAAACTCCGGCGCCTTGCCAAAAAACGCCATCACTCGTTTTCACCGTACACAAAGAAAACCGAAACTGACACATCAAACCTCAGAGACCCGATCAGTTCACTCACCATGTAGTAAATTCGGCGGCGGTCCGGTACCAACTGGTTTATTGAGCACTCGGGTCACGGGACAACGAATGGGTCAGCATGCCCCGCGGCGGCAGACCCCGCGCAGAGGCGGCGCCAGGTATTGAGTGGTGTCACATCGAATGTGGTTCAACACACATCACACAGAGATCATTTTTGCAACCGAAGTGACTCGTACGCGAGGTCGAGACCCTAGACTATCACGTGCCTACAAGAACGACCCTTCTCTTCACTAATGGTGTAATGGCCGACATACGATGTAATTGATGGCCAATAGTGTAGTGGCCGACATATGACATAATGGACGACACATGCTCCTCTGAGGCGCAATAACTGACGAAACGTGTCGTTTCGTGGTGTCGATGGTTTTGGCATCTCGTATACGAGATCAGTTAAAATCGTCAGGGGAGGATTAATCTTGTTACTATGTCAATATTTCTATTCATAGCGCACAAGCTCACGGTTTGTGAGCGTTGAAGGCCCACAATGTTTGTAGTGGCCCATGCATAGACTATGTGGGCTTGTGAGAGCATGCTCCTACGTGCACACAGACATGGGTGGATGCATTTTTGTTGTATTATCGGTGGAGTCCAATGCATAGAGGCAATGAGTGTTGCCAGTTTGGATGGGACCCACCCCATAGGGTTCACATGCGAAAATAAGTGGATGGGGTCAAGACAAACGGAGGACGGGGCCCCAGACCCCACCAAAAGCGCAGGAAGCTCCACCCCCGCCCGCATGTTGATGCTACGCTAGTGTACGATTAGCCGAGCTCAGTCGACGGTTGACCTTGACCGCGCGCGGTCGGTGCCGACCCCGGAGACGTCAGCTGAGTGGGCCGGCCGCCGCAGGACGCGAGCGAGGCCGGCTTCAAGGTCGCCTGTTTCATTGCGAGCACGAATTAAAGTGGCAAGCGAGGCAGCGTCGGGATGAGGTGATGCTGACGGTGATGATGATGCGGGCTGATTTATTTTGGTGGGTGGGTGGGGTGGAACAATGAATGAGAGTAACAGAGGGATGGTTGGTTGGTTATTGGTTTTACGACACATCGACCGTTCAGTCATGTAGCGTCGCCAACCGCTCACGCCGATTGGTCGCGGGCGAAGAGTAGCGAGAGGTGAGACTCGAACTCACAACCTTTCGATTATGAGACGAACAACTTATCCCTAGGCTACTCGTCCCCGAGTAACAGAGGGAGAAGTGGAGCTCAGAGATTGATATATATACATATACATATATATATATATATATATATATATATATATATATATATATATATATATATATATATATATATATATATATATATTTCTCTCTCTCTCTCTGTCCCGTGACCCGAGTGCTCAATAAACCAGTTGGTACCGGACCGCCGCCGAGTTTACTACATGGTGAGTGAACTGACCGGGTCTCTGAGGTTTGGTGTGTCGGTTTCGGTTTTTTTCGTGTACGGTGAATACGAGTGATGGCGTTTATTGGCAAAGCGCCGTGTGTGTGCGTGTGTGTGTGCGTGTGTGTGTGTGTGTGCGTGCGTGCGTGCGTGTGTGTGTGTGTGTGTGTGTGTGTGTGTGTGTGTGTGTGTGTGTGTGTGTGTGTGTGTGTGTGTGTGTGTGTGTGTGTGTGTGTGTGTGTGTGTGTGCGTGCGTGTGTGTGTGTGTGCGTGTGTGTGTGTGCGTGCGTGTGTGTGTGTGTGTGTGTGTGTGTGTGTGTGTGTGTGTGTGTGTGTGTGTGTGTGTTGTCATGAGTATGAGTGTCCATGAGTGTCACCGCCATTGACCTGAACATATTAACACACCCTTTCGTCAGCAGCAAATAAATGAGAATAAAGTTGCGGCACGCCCAACTAAGAAACCAAAGCAATGTGAACAGGCGTATCAAGCGTCCAGGTCGAATGCAGTGCTTAGTGCAAGATAATTCAGAAGTAGTCCTAGCCAAAGCGGATAAAGGTATGATTTAGCAATGTGGTGGTACGACCAACACCAATACGTTGTGTTTTCCTATCACATGGCATGCCAAGGTCACAACTCACCACCAATTGTTAGTTGGGAATGTTCTGTGGAACTGGCGGCAACTAGCCCAGCTGGTAGCGCGGACAATGCCATACAACTGACTATGCTGGTAATGCGGCTGACCGGTGCTTAATGCGGGCCGATGGTTGTAAAAATGAAGCAGACAAAGTGCCGCTTATTGGGGTTTATGGGCACATTAACTGCAGCGGTCATGAGGTGAAGTCATCGAAGCAAACATATCAGACACAGTCATTGCTACCGAATAAAAACGGAAGTGTGCCAGTTGCGCGTGGGCATACCGCGGGGGGCGCACACGGAAAGGTGCCCCTCTGACCAGGAAAAGACATCCCTCCGGGGAGGTTCAAGTGCCTGTGACACAGTGCATGGCCGTGTAGCATAAACAGCTATATTTGTTGTATCACTGCCTTTTTGTTGTTGGCTTCGGACTGTCCTCTCTGCAGTTCGTTGCTGCAAAACGTTTCAATATACCTACATCTAAAATTGGCATCGTGGCGTGAGATATTGGTCCTGACCGGATTTTCGCCTTCCCTATCCCTGTGACCTTGACGATGGCCTGAAGAGCTGCGGACGGGCCACCTTGGTGGCGTGATCGGCACATTCGTCTATTCGAGTGTGGGAGGCTATTGGTTCAAATCCGACTCGCGGCATACTTTTCTTCGGTCGGCTCCTATCGAGGGGACGACAGCAAGTGGGGAGTGTACGCCATAGTGTTAAAATATTTATTTTTTGTTAGGTGCGAGATGTTGAAACGAGTACAGCAGGATGTCGAAATAGTCATGGAAATAATGGTATTACAAAATGCTTTACAATTACATCCTGCAAACCCAGTTTTGAGTGAGTTACGTGCATATTACTGCTCCCGCTTTGCGTGTTTTGAGAGGCACCTAATTTGGTGACACAGATATCAACGATAACAATGCAAACACACATGCTATAAACTGGCACTGTATAACATAGCACATCATAGGTAATCCCTTCACCTGGAATTACACTATGGAATGTTCGTTGTCACGATCCCAGATCCGTAATGGTGGGCATAAGCATGCTACTTATAAGAGGAATACAGTTAAAAACGAAGAACGAACGCTTCACAAACACACCACGAAACACGATGTCGACACACCTTTGGGGAGGATGTCGATTCAGTGTTCAGCAAGTGGCATATACCACCCTGTTCTGTGAATAATGTATTACTGGCATGCCGCGCCAGCGATACGACGCCGATCGATCAGCGTCCAAGGCATCGGGCTCATCAAGGACGTGGTCTGACCTAAGACAGATGCTTCGGTCCGGTGGCACGCCCCGAGGGCATGCCCTCGTCTCTCATCGCCGTCTCTGCTCGTCAGGCCCGAGAGGTCCAGGTAGCCACAACGCACGTTCGGTCAGCGGCAGTTTTTGTTTCAGCAATTACGTCGCGATACTCGCCAAGGCAGTGCTGTAGTGTAGTGTAGTGTAGTGTAGTGTAGTGTAGCGTAGTGTAGTGTGGTGTATGTTGGTGCTGCGCTGTGCGCTGTACCCTACTGACCAATTTGCTTGAACGAACCACGAGGCGCTCTACCTCAGGAGCAACACTTGTGGGCGGGAGTTTGCCGGGACGAATAGCACGACCGGCACCCGATCGGGCGAAAATAGATCGATCTATTTTCGAATGGGGGACTCAGATATGCCAACGTAAATACCATTCAGAACACTCGTGAAACTCGAGTGAGCAATGTCCAAAGGCCCACAATAAACTAAACACACAGCCAATGTGCTAGCCAGTGGGCGCAGTCAGCATTTTTTTTAGAGTTGTGAAGACGGACCAAAACTGGAACAAACCAAAAAAAAGAACTATCGGCGGAACGAAAATGTATCCTTTGATTCAGCATATTTTTGTTGCTAACGGGGAGGCCGCGGCTCCGGCTCCTTTGGCTGTGCCCCTAGTACTAACCCAGCAATGGATACAGGGGCGACGCGACGGTGTAGCCGCCACAGGCGAGCTCGCACGTGACCCGGCTGTCGTGCTCTACATGCCATCGCGCTACCGGGACTTGTTGCCGAGAGTCTTCGTGAAAACGTTCAAAACTCACGATTAATCCAACTTTCCCGAAATTCCCGGTCATCACACACGTGCTGATTGAGCGGTAAGCAGTCAGACGTAGCTAAAAAAAAAATATTGCGTCTACTGCGCGATTACATTGCAATGTGTTTCGGAGGCTTATTTTGCCCCACCCAAAATATAACATAAACTATTGGAATTGCTGTCAATAAATATCAATATCGTGTGCCATGGCTCGACAGCGCACCAATGTCATCTCACCGAAATAATGTCATTTTGACAGAGCATTTAACTGCCAGGTTGCATAGCGTCGCCAACCTCTCGCACCGACTGGGCACGGGTACACTCTGCATTCCCATCAGCTGTGGAACTCGAACCAACACGCTCACGATGAAGAATACAACACCCTTCCGTATCACCCACCACGGCCCAACACCGCACCGGAGAAGCGAGTACACCATCCTCACCGATGGGAAATCTTGGGTACTCCTCCGGCACGAACCCAGTGAGCCTGCACTGGCCACCGCGCGGCCCACGGGGCGCACTGGTCGAAGGCAAAGGTCAACATATTCGACGCTTCTGTCACGGTGCCTGGGCGGGTCAGGACGTCGTGCCAAAATGCTAACAGAACCGTCAGCGTTTTGGCAACATCCAACACTAATTAATCACTTAGGACCAACTTTGGTCCAGTCATTAATGCTGAATGCCTTGGAGCCCATCCGTGTAACCAGATTGCTCAACATCAGTAATTATTATTTTTTAATATGTCGTCACCGACTGCAAGTACAAATACAGAACCAAATGATAAAATCGTGCCAAAATGACGAACCGTCAACGTTTTGGCAACATCCAACACTAATTAATCTTAGGACCAACTTTGGGTCATTAATGTGAATCTTGGCCCCAAAAATCAAATCAGTAATTATTTTTTGTAATATGTCGTCACCGACTGCAAGTAAAAATACAGACGGTGAAAAAAAAATAACGACACCCTTCCCATTATTGTTTTAAAAAACGCCGTAGCGTCAAACCTTTTCCTCAGTACGGAATTTATTCGTAGTATCAACAGCACACACCGTCCTTTAAGCACATCAGAAAAGAACGCCGTACACACACAACCCCAATCCGCGCGTCAACTGCGGGCTGGCCGGCACTTGAACTGCGCCAGAGATTGTCGCGCAGTCTCAGGGTGGCCCGCACCGCCACCGCAGGGCATTCAGCACCTGAGTCACCGGAGGCGCTGTAACAAGCACGGGGGAGCACGCCCCATCGACTAGTATCGGCGGCACCGCAGGCCGCACGCGATCGGGTACGGGCCGCGTCACACACCGGACAGAACGCCCGACCACAGACAGAGCCAAACGCCAGATTGCATACCGAACCATACGCCAGACTACGGACCGAACCATACGCCAGACTATGGACCGAACCATACGTCAGATTACGGACCGAACCATACGCCAGACTACGGACCGAACCATACGCCAGACTACGGACCGAACCATACGCCAGACTACGGACCGAACCATACGTCAGATTACGGACCGAACCATACGCCAGACTGAACGCCCACCTCAGATCGAATGGCATACCGAACAAACGTCGAACCACAGACAAAACCAACGCCGGACAAACAGCCGGACTACGGACCACAGACCGAACCATACGCCCGACCACATACCGAGCCAAACGCCCGACTACAGACCGAACCAGACGCCGGGCCACGCCGACAACAGATGGAACGGCATACTGAACCAACGCCGGACTACAGACTAAGCTAATGCAAGACCACAGATTCGACAAAACGCCGGACCACAGCCCGCACCAAACGCCCGACTACTGCGAACTTGTCCATTCCTGAAGAAGAAGATTGTGTCCTCATACGACACATTCGTCTGGTGGGCCATAGAACATCGCAAACATCGCACGCCGACTGGTCGCGGGTGGATTCGATAATCCAGCCGGCCACAGGATTCGAACCTACGACCACACGACCAAGAGTCGAACGCCCTACCGACTGAGCTACCGCGACCACAAACCACTGGGAGGCCACTCGCCCGACGCCGGGTAATCTGGCTGTCAACGTGACCTCGACCTTCTGACACACATGAGGTCAATCTGGTACGTCACTGCCAACATCCTGAATCACGTCGTGCACATTCAGACCCCAGAGGTCAGGTCACATCCGAGCGGTCTCACTCTGCACCACCATCCACCGGACAGCCCCTTCACAGCATTCCGCGTGTCTTTTCAAACAGTTCCCTCACCATACCCGACTGGCTTGGATCAGGCAAGGTGAGGTGAAGTGAGGTGGGGTCGTGAGGTTGGTTGGTTGGTTATTGGTTTTACGACACATCGACCGTAGAGTCATGTAGCGTCGTCAATCTCTCACGCCGATTGGACGCGGGCGAAGAGTAGCGACAGGTGAGACTCGGACCCACAACCTTTCGATTGTGAGACGGGCAACTTACCCCTAGGCTACTCGTCCCCTGGGGGTCGTGAGGTGAGGTGGGACCGTGAGGTGGAGTGGGGTCGTGAGGTGAGGCGGGGTGGGGTCAGGTGGATCCGTGTCGGTATCGGCGGCGCCGGCCCGGTCCTGTGCGGCGGGACCAGCCCCCGGCAGCCTCGTCACAGCTCCACGGCCGGCACCACACCGGTGCCGGCTATAAATAGGCGGGCGTTGGCCGGCCGCCCGCCGCCGTGTCGTCGCCCGCCCTCTGTACCGGCCTGGCAGCGGCCGCGGCCGCAGTCGGCGCCGCTACCTCTGCTCCATCTTCTCCTCAGGGGCGGGGGCGGCGGCGGCGGCGGGCTCAGGGTCGCAGCAGCGGCGGGGGCAGAGACGAGAACGGCGGCGGGCGCAGGGACGAGGACAGCTGCGGGAGCGGAGGCAGGGGCGGTGGTGGCCGGCGGTGTCTGTTCCGCCGAGCCCGCCTCGCCAGCCTCCGAGGCGGCCGTCTGCTGCGCCGACACATCAGCAGCAGCCTGAGCGACGGCCTCGTCGGCCACCTCGGCACCAGCCCCGACGGTCGTCTCCGGCGAGCTGATGTCCATGGCGGCGCCCGAGTCGGCAGCCGGCTCGGGGTCCACCTTCTCTGGCTGGGCACCCTCGGTTTCCGGCTGGACCGGCGTCTCGTGAGGCGGCTGAGCGTCTTCACTGTCCATGGGCGGCGGCGGCGGCGGCTGGGCGGCCCCACACCGCTCCTCCAGCCGCGCCAGACTCCGCTGGATCTGCATGATGGTGTCCTTGCGCGCGATGCGCACGTCGTCCTCGCCGCCGGTCTCGACGTCGTCCAGCTTGATCAGCTCGCGCGTGAGCATCTCGTCCAGGTAGACGTACTGCTTGTCGCCCTTCTGGCCGCCGAACGCCTCGGCCTGGCGCGCCAGCGACGTCACCTCGGCCAGAACGCTCGCGATGCGCTCCATGGCGCGCTCCTTGGCGGATTTTGGCGGCGGCGGTGGTGGCGGTGGCGGCTGCGGTGGCGGCGACGGTGGCGGTTGTGATGGCGGCGGCGGCGGCGGCGGCGACGACTGCTTTGCCTTCGGCGGCCATCGACCGCCGCCGCCGGACGACTCCACCTGGACGGGAATGGGCGTGGCGTCGGCGGGCGGCCACGCGCGACGCACGCCCCCCGCCGGCGGCGGCGCCTCGGCCCGGAACGGCCTCGGCGACGAGTTGTAGTTGTGCTGCGGCCGCGGGCGGGCGTATGCCGCCGGACCCCCGCCGGCGGCGGCAGCGGCGCTGCGCGGCTGGTCGCCGGCCGCCGCCGCCGCCGGAGGACAGCTGCGCGCACGGCCGTCGCGCGGCGCCTCCTCGGCCACCAGCTTGGCGGCCGGCGTGTCGACCGTCTCGCGGCGCGTGTAGCGCTTCGGCTGGCGCGCCGGCGAGCCGCCGGCCGGCGCCGCCGCGGCGCCAGAGTCGGCCTCGTCGCGCTCTATCCGGATGGGGATGATGCGCTCGCGTGACGGCGCCGCGTCGTCGTCGGCGGCGGCGGCGGCGGAGGCGGTGTCACGCGGCGACTGCGGCTCGCGCTGGAACGGCCGCGCCGACATCATGCCCGGCCGCAGCGAGTCGAAGCTGCGGAACTTGGGCCGCGCGTGCTGGCGCGCCCGGTCAATGTCCGGCCCGGCGTCCTGCAACACGAGGCACCAGCATCAAGTCGCAATGCAAGATTGGTCGGTTGGTTATTGGGGTTTAGGGGCGCATCGACTGCACAAGTCGTGCAGCGCCCTGCGATGCTAAGATAACGGCTTCTCATTGGGTGCGATATGGCGAAACGAGCATAGGTGTCGAAGGAGTGTAGGATATCAAAATTTGGCGTGCGATATCACATTTCAGCCGCAAATACTTACTATTCAGTCGGAGAGAAAAATAAGTAGTTATTAGAGCTTTAGGGCACATCGACTACATTGGTGATGTAGCGAAAAATAAGGCCAAGAAGCGCTTTGAGTAACGCATCATAAAACGTGTGTGTAAAACTGATCTAGTGAACGCCCTAATCTGTAATAATGGCTTGATTTCAGCATCAGCTGTGGGCAGCAGCGGTGGTTGGAGTTTAAGGGCGCATCGACTACATCAGGTCATGCAGCAGCGGTGGTGCTGTACACGAGGGCCCTGCAGCGGCCGATGCCCGCAGCCATGCTAAAACGAGCAGGGAAAGTAACACTACTCAGTAACACGACCAAGGACGAGTTTGCATTTTGGAATCCCGGACTTGTACAGCACATTATATGGCAATCACCCTTGGAGAGGATATTTTTATGTCATCATTTTTGGCAATAATAATTGTTTGATAATCATGTTTCAGGGTGCATAATTTGATTTTCATGCTCACTCACGACAGTTAATGTTTTGTTCTGATGCTGCCCAATACATATATATATATATATATATACACACACAAGAATACATCTAAAATATTATTCATAGACTTAGTGCTTATTATTTTCACCATCCTGTGTTAACATATGTGGCTTAAATATACACAATTTTTCACATTGCATAGTGCTAGTGTCATGTCAATTGTTGTCTCCTATTCATCTGTACAAAGATATCATGGTAGGATCATAGATAATCTTCATCAGAAAAGCTCCACCATTTTTTTCCATGACTGTGTGCTAGCACAAATGGTAAGTTGTGACAAGTGTACCTGGCAGCATATTGACTATTGCCTATATTTTAGATATGAAGGTTTTAGGCTAGCTGGCATGAATAAATTTGAGAAAATCAACATTTACACACTCTACATAATCCAACATCCATAGGTTTTAGGAGATCCAACATCTGTAGGATTTAGAACCATGTAGCATCATTAGGTTTTAGGCAACCAACTAAAAGCAAGCTAGGTTATGCTATATCTGTATTTTTTAATTGCATTATTCATCATATATTACCATACCCAAGTCATCCTTTCCCACACACTTTCCAATATTTTGTTGGGAAGTGATATAACCTGAACATGTGTCTGCATAGTCAAAAATAAGTTTTCATTATGTTTTTGAATGGATATGATGTTCTTTCCTTGCTCAGATAATTACTCACTGATGGATAAGTAATTCACCTTGCATTGATCATATTGTATCAAGTTATTACTTCCCAAAGAAATTCATTCATTTAAATGACATAAGCACCATAACATATTTTGGACCATAAACTTGTATGTGTGATTTTGTATATTTACAGAACACGATATAACTCACGTGCTGTCAGTTAAGTATATCAAAAGCAATAAGCCACCATCATTTCAACATGGTGAAAACGTTTCATTCCACCTCCCAACCAGAAAAAAGTCAAGGAAACCGCAATTTCATGGAGGCGTTCTGGATGGCAAAGGCAAAAATTCAGGGCCTGGTTGCATTTCCAGCTCTGTACATAGCCAAAGTGGCCAGCGGAAACACAACACCCAGCATCAACATTCAGCATCTAAGTCCAACTGGACAGCGACACCTCCGACCAACTTCACTCACCATGGGCGGGTCGTCCTGCGCGAACCTCCACCCCGCCGCACGCGGATCCTGGTCGAAGAACATCTCCTGCTGGCGGCCCCAGTTGTTTCGCATCCGCTCGAAGAGGTCACTGTTGCTGCCGCCGCCGCGACCGTCGCTCCGTCCGAACGCTCCCACCCGCGAATGGCCCTCCATCGCCGCGCGGGCACTATTAACGCGGCGCTGCGCCCCGACCGCCCTCACACTCTCCGGCCGCCTCCCGAACAGCAGTCGCGCGCGCTCTGGAGCGTTCCGACCAATGGGCGCCGCCGGCCGCGCCGCGTCACAGCCGGTGACGTCACGCTAGAGGTGCGCACGGCGTGGGCCGACTCGACTCCTTTTTTGGCTTCAGCGGTGGCAGCGCCGTACGCTGGAGGTTTGATACGCCAATCAAAAGGGCTACGCTAAACCGGTTATGTGGCATACGGTGGCAACAAACAAGCACGAGAGAAAAGATGAGAGACGCCGACAAACAAAGAACGTGGCGTAAAGGGTCGGTACACACATCGCATATAGGTGCACATGCATGCATACAAACATACATACATACATACATGCATACATACATCGATCCATACATATGATGATGAATTGGGGTTTAGGGGTGCGTCGACTTCGATCCATACATGCATATACATACATACATACATACATACATACATACATCCATCCATCCATCCATCCATCCATCCATCCATCCATCCATCCATCCATCCATCCATCCATCCATCCATCCATCCATCCATCCATCCATCCATCCATCCATCCATCCATCCATCCATCCATCCATCCATCCATCCATCCATACATACATAAAGGGGACGAGTAGCCTAAGGGTAAGTTGCTCGTCTCACAATCGAAAGGTTGTGGGTTCGAGTCTCACCTGTCGCTACTCTTCGCATGCGACCAATCGACGGAAGAGATTGACGACACTAGAGATTGATGACTCAACGGTCGATGTGTCGTAAAAACCAATAGCCAACCAACCAACCAACCAACCAACCAACCATACATACATACATACAAATCGAACAGAAGAACATTTTGAAGGCGGACAGCTTCATAGCCTCCTGACAGTCTCCGCTGGCCACGTGCGACCTGGAGCGAAGCGGAGGCCCGGCACCCAGGGCGAGCCGTGGGCGTGAGGCCAGACTTTTAATGTGGAGGTGCATATTTAAACTGGAGAAGAAAAAAACAAACGGAGAGGGAAAAGCAAGCTGCTTGGAAAACCCGAAGGTACAAAAACCAAGGGCAACTATAGGGAACCGTCCGTTTTCGCCAAATTCGATCGGTCCCTGCTTACCTAGTGCGAAATAACCTATACGTATGTGGTATACGACAGCGGAGAGGATGATAGCGTTTGGCTTCAAATGGCTCGCCCTAGTTTGGTGCCATGTAAAAAGGTGAAAGGGAGCTCAAGTAGCGTCGGACACTCGTGACCGAGAAGTATTCGCAGCGAAAGTGGACGGCGATGTTGGGCGATGTAAGAGAGGAGCCAACGCCGTAAATGATATGTAGGACGGGTAAGGAAACAGTTCCAAAGAACTGTAAGTATCACACATTCGGCGAAGTGAAGCGCGGGGAGGGCGGCGGAGGACGTGGTCGTGGGTGAGCTTAGCGTGTTCGAGTCGGAGCCGGGCAAGAAGCACCTCGTGCGCAAGTGTTGGGAAGATGACCATTTGGAGATACAGGGTTTTAGGTGATGTAAGTGTGTGGTGTTTGTGATTCCAGCATATCTGGACATGTGTATATAACTTGTTACTGAGGGACAAAAGGTCACTGGGGCGAGGGGCGCCGGGAGGTGGGGACAGTGTTAATATAGTGGTTTTTCGTTAGGTGTGCACCGTCGAAACGAGTACAACAGGATGTGGAAATTCGCCACGGATACGATATCACAATATCTACCAAAATCCGTCAAACCCATTTTTGAGCCAATAGTGTACTTGTAAGTGCGCCTTTTTGTTTGTTTTGTGACACGTAATATATGGGTATCTATATTCCCGATAAGGGTTGCAATAACAATTCGTATACTATCAACTGGTATTGTATAATGCACCATAGTATAGGCAATCCATTTGCCTGCAATTATATTACGAGACGTTCGTGTATCACGATCGGTAATGGTGAGCATCAGCATAACACCTGTAAGCAACTGTTCCGAATGAGGCGTGTAGACTTCATAAAGAAGCAGCAAGAAGCACGATGTCGATGCTCGCGTGGCAAGGACGTCGCTTCATTGTTCAGGAAGTGGTACATTCCACCCTATTTCGCGACTAATTTATTGCCGGGCGGGGGCTGGGAGTGGGAAGTCGATCGCTCGACGAGCGACGTCATCCGCCCCCTCGTTGCTCGGTATCCCCAGATCAGTGTGAGCTGGAGGTGGGCGTGATGAACGTCCGGTGACTGCATGTGTAACGCGGGTAGCCGACACGGGGGAGGTGGGTCGGCGGAGCCGGCGTCCGCAAGCCCGGCTCGAGGAGCGGGCTCGGGAACGTGGCGGACCGGCGCCCGAGGCGAACCACCTCACAGACCCCCCCCCCCCACCATGGGGTCAACTCCTCGAGGAGTTCGTCCACTGGAGGTGAGCCAGCTCGGGGGCGAACACGCTCACAAACATGTTATTGAAGTGGTTGGCGACGCCCACCTCAACGGGATTGGATTGGAGTTTAGGGGCGCGTCGACATCTAGGATCATTTTGCGCGCGACCTCGACGGGGAGAGAGAGAGGAAACAGCTCAGGGTGAGCAGAGCCCCAGCCTGCTTCGGCTCGCGCACACTAATAGGGCGCCCGACCGGATGATCCTGGCCAATACTACACCCCAGATCCAGCTCCTCTGTGGTCGCAGTGGGGCGTCCGGTTCGGGTGATTAGGAAATAGGATTCCCCTCTGGTGGGCCACGGGCTCCAGGACGGGGCCGGCGTCCGCCCCCTCCGACAGGGTAAGGGGCGCCCGGACATACCGAGGGTGAGAGAGCATGCAGGTGTCCGCGAAGGACACTCAGAAGGGGTGCTAACAAGACAGGCACCCTGCAGTGGTGTCAAAAAGAAGGGATGAAACAACAGTGGTGGAAAGTTGCAGGAAGACACAGAGTTGGGGGATGGGGTCAGTCGGCCGGGGACGGACGCAGCAGGTCAGCGCTAACCTGTGACCCAGAAAGGGACCTCTGACCGACTCTAACCTATAGGGTTTGATACGAGTTTCAGGGCGCATCGACCAGGTTTGGCCATTTAGCGCCCATCTAACCTACATAGAGGGATGGAACTCACAGCGACGAGCTGCCCGACGGCCAGACACGGCGTACCGACGACGCCCGAGAGCGCCCTGCGCCGAGAAGGAGTGGGAGTGTGAGTGTGAGTGGGAGTGGAGCGACGTCGTGGAATCCGGCGAGCGAGCCTACTGGCAGGCCGGCTGAGCTACGTCACTCGAGGGGCGGAGCCTCCCGCAGGCGCTCCGAGAAAGGCGCCTACGAGACGGCAAAAGTGGGTGGGGACGTTACGATCCTTGCACGCTGAGCTTCGGACGTTATGAACTTTTGCACTAAATTAAATCTGGATGTTATGAACGCTCCCCTCAGCGTCGGCTGACAGCCTGCCGACGGACCGCCCTGTCGAGCTGTTGTTGTCGACTCTGCGCCGCCGGACGTGCCGCGTCACCACTGGTGACGTCACGCTAGAGGTGCGCACGGCTCGGGCTGGTTTGGCGCCGCCGGTGGCGGTGAGTCACGACCGGCGACGCCACACTAGAGATGCGCACGGCGCGATGTCCGTCCACTGGTCACGCATACCCATATTCGTACTCGTCTCTGCAATCTCCCTCCCCCTCCACAAGAACAAATCACACAAATGTCCGTTTTGCCATACATTCAACCGCTCGGCCTCTAAATGCGCCCCTAAACTCCAATAACAACTGCTCAGCCTCCAAACACCACTTAGCCCTTAAGTCATAATATAATACAATAGTATAGGGTATCTGAAAATATATCAGATGCGTTTGACCAAACGTCATCGAACAGATGAGATCGATAGTCCTCGATTTCTTGCGTAGCCGTAAAAACAGTGGCAAACCAGTCATCTATCGAACCTCAAGGTCAGTCAGTTATTTGATTTTAAGCGCGCTTCAACCAGAGCCTCAAGGTCAAACAAGCTGTGGAAAACCACCATTTCGTGCTCCATTTCGTGCTATCTCACATACGGCCACACCACATACCATCACCCTGTCACTGGACACCACCACAATGCTACAACATACCACCATACTGCCACATGGTACCACCATGTTGCCACTACATCCCACCACCCTGCCAATGGATACGACTACACTGTCTCCACACATAAACACATACTACCACACTACCACTACATATCACCATACTGCCACAAGATTCCACAACGCTGTTACTACATAGCACCATGCTGCCACTGCATACCACTGCAATGTAACCACCACACTGCCACCACATATCACTGCACTGTCAACACACATACACACATACCACCACACTACCACTACACCCACCCATACTGCCACCACATACCACCACCACATTACCACCACACCGCCACACTACCACCACACCCACCCATACTGCCACCACACACCACCACACTACCACCACACTACCAATACACTGCCACCACACTACCACTACACCCACCCATACTACCACCACACACCACCACACTACCACCACACTACCACCACACCACCACACTACCACCACACCGCCACAGCCGGGCCAAGACGCCGCCACTCACCTGTCCCGGCGCTCTGTGTGTCCCGTGCGGCGGCCGGTCAGCTGTTGAGCGGCTGTGTGTCCGGCGGCGGTGCAGGTGCGTCGACTCTCCGACTCCGACTGTGCGCCGCTCGGTCGGACGGAGCGTCCGCTGACTCGACCGGCGACTCGACCGTCGACTCGGCTGGCGACTCGCTCCTCTGCAGAACACAGGGCAGCCAGGCTCTCGTCACCAGCTCACCCCAAATAGCTGGCGACTCGCTCCTCTGCAGAACACAGGGCAGCCAGGCTCTCGTCACCAGCTCACCCCAAATAGCTGGCGACTCGCTCCTCTGCAGAACACAGGGCAGCCAGGCTCTCGTCACCAGCTCACCCCAAATAGCTGGCGACTCGCTCCTCTGCAGAACACAGGGCAGCCAGGCTCGTACCAGCTCACCCCAGATAGCTGGCGACTCGTCCTCTGCAGAACACAGGGCAGCCAGGCTCTCGTCACCAGCTCACCCCAAATAGCTGGCGACTCGCTCCTCTGCAGAACACAGGGCAGCCAGGCTTCGTACACTACCAAGCTACCGCTCTGCGAAACAGGGCGCCAGGCTCTCGTCACCAGCTCACCCCAGATAGCTGGCGACTCGCTCCTCTGCAGAACACAGGGCAGCCAGGCTCTCGTCACCAGCTCACCCCAAATAGCTGGCGACTCGCTCCTCTGCAGAACACAGGGCAGCCAGGCTCTCGTCACCAGCTCACCCCAAATAGCTGGCGACTCGCTCCTCTGCAGAACACAGGGCAGCCAGACTCTCGTCACCAGCTCACCCCAGATAGCTGGCGACTCGCTCCTCTGCAGAACACGGGGCAGCCAGACTCTCGTCACCAGCTCACCCCAAATAGCTGGCGACTCGCTCCTCTGCAGAACACAGGGCAGCCAGGCTCTCGTCACCAGCTCACCCCAGATAGCTGGCGACTCGCTCCTCTGCAGAACACGGGGCAGCCAGACTCTCGTCACCAGCTCGCCCCAAATAGCTGGCGACTCGCTCCTCTGCAGAACACAGGGCAGCCAGACCCTCGTCACCAGCTCACCCCAGATAGCTGGCGACTCGGTCTGCTCGAGTCGGGAGCCTCCACAGCCATTCTCTGTCCGAGTCGAGGGTCTTCATGGTCGTTCTCTGTCCGAGTCGAGGGCCTTCATGGTATTTTAGCCTTCGGGATTCTCGAGTCAGGGCCTTCACGGTCATTTTTCCAGTCAAGGGCCTCATGGTCATTCTCTTCCGAGTCAAGGGCCTTCATGGCCATTCTCTGTCAGTCAGGGCCTTTATGGTCTTTTTCGAGTCAGGGCCACTCTGTTCTCGGCATTCTCTAATTCTCTTCGAGTCGAGGCCTCCACGTCATTCTCTGTCCGAGTCGAGGGCCTTCATGGTCATTCTCTGTTCGAGTCGAGGGCTTTCACGGTCGTTCTCTTTCCGAGTAGGGGCCGCCACGATCGGTCTGTACGTGCTAGGAGCCTCTACGGTTTCCACACCACTCAATTACCATCACCTGGCCATACCACTCAATTACCACCACGTGACCACACCACTCAATCCTGATGGACGACCATGGCTGGGTGCCAGAAGCCGAATTCACACACAAATTCACCGTTCGGCATCGAACCATCCTATCAACGATAGCATGATGGTAAATGGTTACCATCATAGCTATGGTATATGGTTTTTGCAACGATATTTCTAGGATCATTTTCATGAGCCAGTCAGATAAAATTTACTTCAAAATCTCTTAATGCAAACGTGGCAGATATCTAGAAAATCGCTCCTATGTAGAGTAAGAAACCATAACATTTCCAGAATGTGAAAAAACCCAACACAATATTGCGGATTCCACGAGTTGACGTTATTGCAGTTCAGTGTTTACGGTCCTGCGAGACACGCTATCACCTGGCCACCTCTAGTCTACCCACCTGGCCACCTCTACTGTAGTCCACCGCGACAACCACGCATCGCACTGTTTTGCAATATGGAAGAAGCATGCGTAAAAGAGGACTACCATCACCATGACGGAATTATCTCAATATCTGGTCATGTGTTCCACTTTCAGCACGCCGCAAGTGCACGTCGGACAATATAAAATTCCAACTCTTTGATGTCATCCAATCATGAGATGATAAAAGTAGAGATAGAAGTGAAGACATTTTATTATTCACTCATATATAGTGAAGAATAAAATGTCCGACCATTATAAGTGACCTAAAGGTCAAAACTTCGGGTGCATTAACTCCCCAGAGGTCTGTCTACTATACACTACCACAACAGCCTGCTCTACTGACGATACGGCACAACACACCACTGTCTATAATATGCCCTCAATGGAGGGGCCACTCTGGTCGCTAGCGCAATCTTCCTCGCAAAGTGCAGCTGTAGCTCAGAGCACGGCTGGTCATAGCGCTTATAGTCATATGAGTCATATCGCTCATAGTCACAGCTGATCACAGCGCTCACGCAAAGCTCATAGCGCAGCTAATTGATTATTTGTGTTTAAGGGCGCGCCGACTACAGGCTCATCTGGTGCCCATCATAGCACAACTGCTCCCATGTAGCTGATAGTACAGTTACTCAATTGTAGCTCATGGCACAGCTGCTCACCGGTAGCCCATAGCTTAGCTGCTCACATGTAGCTCACAGCGTAGCTGCTCACATATAGCTCATAGCGCAGCTGCTCACTTGTAGTACATAGCGCAGCTGCTATCATGTAGCTCATAGCACAGCTGCTCACCTGTAGCTCATATCGCAGCTGCTCACCTTTAGCCCATAGCGCAGCTGCTAGCATGTAGCTCAAAGTCCAGCTGCTTACCTGTAGCCCATAGCGTAGCTGCTCACCTGTAGCTCACAGCGTAGCTGCTCACATATAGGATTGGATTGTGGCTTTACACGCACTCGCAGCGATGCCTATGGCGTCGCCTGCTCTCACCCTGGCAGGAAGGGCGGGCACCGCGGGAATCGAACCCCGTACCTCTGGCTTGCCGGACGCTAGCTAACCACTGAGCCACCGAGCCCCTGCTCACATATAGCTCATAGCACAGCTGCTCACCTGTATTACATAGCACAGCTGCTAGCATGTAGTTCATAGCATAGTTGCTCACCTTTAGCCCAAAGTGTAGCTGCTCACCTTTGTAGCACAGCTCCTAGCATGTAGTTCAAGCATAGTTGCTCACCTTTAGCCCAAAGTGTAGCTGCTCACCTTTAGCCCAAAGTGTAGCTGCTCACCTGTAGCTCATAGCACTGCTGCTCACCTGTAGCTCATGGCGCAGCTGCTGAGCCAGCTGGTGGGCGGCAGCCAGCTGTTGGCGCAGAGCGTCGCCGGACGTGTCGGCCGGAGGCGGGTCGCGGCCCCGGCCCCGGCCCGTGCCGGAGCCAGAGCCGGGGACAGAGTCCAGGCCCGAGTCCAGGTCGGGCGTGTGCGGAGAGCGGGCCGCGCTCAGCTGGGACGTCAGCAGGTCCACCCTGCAGAGCGGCGCAGCGGCGGTCGTCAGGGGACGTGTGGCGACAAGCGTCACTGAATGTGGTGCGGGCGAGCAATGGGTGGCTGTAGCTGAGGGAAGGGCAGGCGATGGCTCACCCCCCCCCCCCATCTCCTCTACCCACACCATTTACAGCCATACCGCTGCATGTAGAACCAGACGGACCAAAAAATAATTTCTTTTTTAAAATAATAAATTGCATTGCAAAAACATGTTTAGATACTGACAAACCTGAACAACAACCCGCTAAACGTTAAGCTTTTGCCAGACCTGAACAACAACCCATAAGCGTTAATATTTTGTCAGACCTGAACGACTGGTCCCGCTAAACGACTGGTCGAAGGTTCGGCCGGAAACTTTCAACCCCCCAACCATCGACGAGCCCGTGTTTACGCCCCCACTGAGCCTAACGAGTCCATACCTGTGCCGAAACTGGGCTCCATCGAGCCCCTACCTGTGCATAGCCAAGGCTTTCTCCGCAGTAATACAACAGCAGCGGGGGCCAATGCCTGATGGTGGTCATTTTTTACGACACGTCCACTGTTGAGTCATGCAGTGTCGCCAATCTCTAACGCTGATTGGTCGCGGGCGAAGAGTAGCGACCGGCAAGACTAGAACCCACACTCTTCCGATTGTGAGACGGGCAACTTACCCCTAGACCACCCGTCCACGGACCAATGCCTGAATGCGGGGCAGACCGCAGCACAATTCACATGGTATCGGCGGAGCCGAAGAGTACGTACTAGAGATCGCAGATGCAACGACTAAAATCCTGCTCAGAGAGCTCGTTCAACACTGGCGGGCTTCACCGGTCTTCGGGACATACCCGAGACTTCCAGCAGGTCTCTTTTGCACGCCTATTAGCAGGCAGACACACAAGATCCTTTGACCGGGCTGAAAGGCATCGTAATGCGGTACGCGGTTCCAGTCAGGTCTGGTAGCTGCCGGGCCCGAGCTTTCCGTCACAAAATGCTCGGTAGGTGCCAGTTGTAGTGGGTGCTGTAGACTGACCTGTGTTGTAGCCGCGTGCTGCTGGTCTGTAGAGTACCGAGGCAGTGGGTGGTGTAGACTGACCTGTGCTGCTGGCCTGTAGAGTACTGAGGTGGTGAGTGGTGTAGACCGACCTGTGTTGTAGCCATGTGTTGCTGGCCTGTAGAGCACTGAGGTGGTGGGTGGTGTAGACTGACCTGTGCTGGTGGCCTGTAGAGTACTGAGGTGGTGGGTGGTGCATACTGACCTGTGTTGTACCTGGTGGGTGGTGTAGACTTACCTGTGTTGCTAGTCTACAGAGTACTGAGGTGGTGGGTGGTGTAGACTGACCTGTGCTGCTGGCCTGTAGAGTACTGAGGTGGTGAGTGGTGTAGACCGACCTGTGTTGTAGCCATGTGTTGCTGGTCTGTAGAGTACTGAGGTGGTGGGTTGTGCATACTGACCTGTGTTGTACCTGGTGGGTGGTGTAGACTTACCTGTGTTGCTAGTCTACAGAGTACTGAGGTGGTGGGTGGTGTAGACTGACCTGTGCTGCTGGCCTGTAGAGTACTGAGGTGGTGGGTTGTGCATACTGACCTGTGTTGTACCTGGTGGGTGGTGTAGACTTACCTGTGTTGCTGGTCTACAGAGTACTGAGGTGGTGGGTGGTGTAGACTGACCTGTGCTGTAGCCGCGTGCTGCTGGTCTGCAGAGTACTGAGGTGCTGGGTGGGTAGTGTAGACCGACCTGTGTTGTAGCCGCGTGCTGCTGGTCTGCAGAGTACTGAGGTGCTGGGTGGGTAGTGTAGACCGACCTGTGTTGCTGGTCTGTAGAGTACCGAGGCAGTGGGTGGTGTAGACCGACCTGTGTTGTAGCCGCGTGCTGCTGGTCTGCAGAGTACTGAGGTGCTGGGTGGGTAGTGTAGACCGACCTGTGTTGCTGGTCTGTAGAGTACCGAGGCAGTGGGTGGTGTAGACCGACCTGTGTTGTAGCCGCGTGCTGCTGGTCTGCAGAGTACTGAGGTGCTGGGTGGGTAGTGTAGACCGACCTGTGTTGTAGCCGCGTGCTGCTGGTCTGCAGAGTACTGAGGTGCTGGGTGGGTAGTGTAGACCGACCTGTGTTGCTGGTCTGTAGAGTACCGAGGCAGTGGGTGGTGTAGACCGACCTGTGTTGTAGCCGCGTGCTGCTGGTCTGCAGAGTACTGAGGTGCTGGGTGGGTAGTGTAGACTGACCTGTGTTGTAGCCGCGTGCTGCTGGTCTGCAGAGTACTGAGGTGCTGGGTGGGTAGTGCAGACCGACCTGTGTTGCTGGTCTACAGAGTACTGAGGTGGTGGGTGGTGTAGACTGACCTGTGTTGTAGCCGGTGGGTGGTGTAGACTGACCTGTGTTGTAGCCGCGTGCTGCTGGTCTGTAGAGTACTGAGGTGGTGGGTGGGTAGTGCAGACCGACCTGTGTTGTAGCCGTGTGCTGCTGGTCTGCAGAGTACTGAGGTGCTGGGTGGGTAGTGTAGACCGACCTGTGTTGCTGGCCTGTAGAGTACCGAGGCAGTGAGTGGTGTAGACTGACCTGTGTTGTAGCCGCGTGTTGCTGGCCTGTAGAGTACTGAGGTGCTGGGTGGGTAGTGCAGACCGACCTGTGTTGCTGGTCTACAGAGTACTGAGGTGGTGGGTGGTGTAGACTGACCTGTGCTGTAGCCGCGTGCTGCTGGTCTGTAGAGTGTTGTCAGTGGGTGGTGTAGACTGACCTGTGCTGCTGGTATGTAGAGTACTGAGGTGGTGGGTGGTGTAGACCGACCTGTGTTACTGGTCTGTAGAGTACTGAGGTGATGGGTGGTGTAGACTGACCTGTGTTGTAGCCTATGTTGCTGGTCTGTAGAGTACTGAGGTGGTGGGTTGTGCATACTGACCTGTGTTGTACCTGGTGGGTGGTGTAGACTACCTGTGTTGCTGGTCTACAGAGTACTGAGGTGGTGGGTGGTGTAGACTGACCTGTGTTGTAGCCGCGTGCTGCTGGTCTGTAGAGTACCGAGGCGGTGGGTGGTGTAGACTGACCTGTGCTGCAGACGCGTGCTGCTGGTCTGTAGAGTACTGAGGTGGTGGGTGGTGTAGACCGACCTGTGTTGTAGCCGGTGGGTGGTGTAGACTGACCTGTGTTGTAGCCGCGTGCTGCTGGTCTGCAGAGTACTGAGGTGCTGGGTGGGTAGTGCAGACCGACCTGTGTTGCTGGTCTACAGAGTACTGAGGTGGTGGGTGGTGTAGACTGACCTGTGCTGCAGACGCGTGCTGCTGGTCTGTAGAGTACTGAGGTGCTGGGTGGGTAGTGCAGACCGACCTGTGTTGCTGGTCTACAGAGTACTGAGGTGGTGGGTGGTGTAGACTGACCTGTGTTGTAGCCGCGTGCTGCTGGTCTGCAGAGTACTGAGGTGCTGGGTGGGTAGTGCAGACCGACCTGTGTTGCTGGTCTGTAGAGTACCGGGCGTGGGTGGTGACGGTGGGTGGTGTAGACTGACCTGTGCTGCAGACGCGTGCTGCTGGTCTGCAGAGTGCTGAGGCGGTGCCGGTCGGCACGACTCGCCTCCAGCTGCCGCTCCAGCTGCTTGTTGGCCAGCCGCTCCTCGTCCAGGGCGCTGGTCAGCCGCTTCACCTCCGTTTCCAGACACTGCGCACATCACCGACCTCCTCACAATGCGCACTGGATCAGAATTTCTCAAATATTGTCACGTAGTTTGCCTATTTGGTACGTGCTAAATACAAATCTACACTTTTACGACAGTGAACATACGACAGATCAGAAAAGAAAAGAAAAAATATTCGGTGGAAAACATGGTGTGGCACCGAAGAGGGGGCATGCTCGTGAAAAGATGACTGTGACGAAGTAAGTGTCGGCACACTTTCAACGCATCTGGCAAGTATAACTTGACAATTACACTTATAACGCACATTATAAAAATCCGGTGTCTTCTTAAATGGACAAAGAGCAACACGTTCTTCGGTACGCTGAATGTCAGGATATACTGCTTACAATATTTGGTATCCTCACAATATTGTATTGTTTTGCCAGTCGTGGCTGGTGTAGGGCAGTGGCACCTATTGGGCGACCGTGCAAATGAAAGTACACACCTTTGCCGCAAGAGTGCAGCGCTGACGTGCGCGCGATCGTGTCAGTCTGCCACTGGCTACCGACGCTGATACCTTACTTCAGCGGTAACCATGTAGACCATGGGCAGCCATGAGGCACTACGATGTGATTGATTGGTTGGCTTGATTGTGACGGTAACCATGTAGACCATGGGCAGCCATGAGGCACTACGGTGTGATTGATTGGCTGGTTTGATTGTGATGAAGTAGCCGTGACGTGTTTCGTATGAGGTCATAAGGGGAAGGCAACGTCGTCACATATATATCGTTCCACGCTGAAATTGCTATCCCCCATGCCACCACAAATATCGTGAACATATTTGTCCGTTTAATACAGCTTGAGCGCACAAATGACCGGATGCTAATGGATCTCGGCCTAGGTCAGCAGCTGCTGCCACTGACACGCGACTAACCTCGGTCCGCGCCAGCACCTGCTGCCACCGAGATAGACCTCGGTCCGCGCCAGCACCTGCTGCCACTGAGACTAACCTCGGTCCGCGCCAGCACCTGCTGCCACTGAGACTGACCTCGGTCCGCGCCAGCACCTGCTGCCACTGAGACTAACCTCGGTCCGCGCCAGCACCTGCTGCCACTGAGACTAACCTCGGTCCGCGCCAGCACCTGCTGCCACTGAGACTAACCTCGGTCCGCGCCAGCACCTGCTGCCACTGAGACTAACCTCGGTCCGCACCAGCACCTGCTGCCACCGAGACTAACCTCGGTCCGCGCCAGCACCTGCTGCCACTGAGACTAACCTCGGTCCGCGCCAGCACCTGCTGCCACTGAGACTAACCTCGGTCCGCGCCAGCACCTGCTGCCACTGAGACTAACCTCGGTCCGCGCCAGCACCTGCTGCCACTGAGACTAACCTCGGTCCGCGCCAGCACCTGCTGCCACTGAGACTAACCTCGGTCCGCGCCAGCACCTGCTGCCACTGAGACTAACCTCGGTCCGCGCCAGCACCTGCTGCCACTGAGACTAACCTCGGTCCGCGCCAGCACCTGCTGCCACTGAGACTAACCTCGGTCCGCGCCAGCGCCTGCTGCCACTGAGACTAACCCTGGTCCGCGCCAGCACCTGCTGCCACTGAGACTAACCTCGGTCCGCGCCAGCACCTGCTGCCACTGAGACTAACCTCGGTCCGCGCCAGCACCTGCTGCCACTGAGACTAACCTCGGTCCGCGCCAGCACCTGCTGCCACTAACTAGCCTCAGTCTGGGCCAGACCTGCTGCATCTGACACTGACTGACCTCGACCCGGGCCAGCAGCTGCTGGCGCGCCTGCTCGTGCTCGGCGCCCAGCCGGTGCAGCCGGGCGCTGACCGACTGGCTGACGGTCAGCAGCTGCCGGCTGTGCTGCTGGCTGGCGGCTGTCCGCTCCCGCTCGTGGCCCCGCCACACGTCACGCATCTGCCGCGGAGGGTGGTGCTGGTTTTACGACACGTCGACCGTTGAGTCATGTAGCGTCGCCAATCTCTCACGCCGACCGATTGGTCGCGAGCGAAGGGTAGCGACAGGTCAGACTCGAACCCACAATCGTTCGATTGGGAAACGGGTAACTTACACCTAGACTACTCTTCCCCTGTCTCAGAGGGAGACACACACATTCGCCGCTGGTCACCAGTGCGGGAAGTGGGTCTCCGTGGACCACATGCTGCAGCCTGTGTGGCTGTAAGGCAGCATAGCTATAAATCTGGAGACGCAAGTGTGCGAGTATATTTAGGTCAAGGGAAGCATTACGTTAGGGTGTGTGTGTGTGTGTGTGTGTGTGTGTGTGTGTGTGTGTGTGTGTGTGTGTGTGTGTGTGTGTGTGTGTGTGTGTGTGTGTGTGTGTGTGCGTGCGTGCGTGCGTGCGTGTGTGCGTGTGCGTGTGCGTGCGTGCGTGCGTGCGCGCGTGCACATGCCCTCCACTCTCTCTCTCCTGCTCATCATGAAATGAAAACCCTCCAAATGAAAACCCCCACCAAATCCTGTGAGAGGACCAGGGATATAATGGTGGTATTTTATCCCCTTCCATTATGCACCCACAGAAACAAACATGTCAACTATCGAAAAACATTCGGCATCCATGTACATCTCATCCATCATTTCCGTGGCGAACCCAGGAGTTCATTCATGCTTCAGAATGAAGCACAGATGAAAACATTCAGGAGACAGGAGCGAATTCTTCTTTGTGAACATACACACACAGTGTGCCTCACCGTTTTCTGATGCTCCACGTTATGGCGCTGGCGGACGTGCCGCAGCTCCTCTCGCAGCTGGTCCAGCTGGCTGTCGCGCGAGGACAGCTGCAGGCTGTGCTCGCGCGTCGCCTGCTGCAGCGTCCGCTCCGCCTCCGCCAGCTGTTGGGCGACAGGAAAACTCCAGCTGGGGGCTGCTTTCGAGTACAAACGCGACGTAGTAAATAACTTAATTAAGTAATAATTAAGAAGTAAATACGTACGTATATATATATATGTTGTTATTGTAGCTTTTGGGCACATCGATTGCATATGTCATAGTGAACAGAATAATCAACTGGATGAAATGCTTACATGTTAGTGGCATGGGGAGGGGACCTTACAGTAGGTACTAGAATATTACCACCCTAAACAGATGCGAAAATCGAATATATTCGCAAGAAGCAGGTTTAATTTTAAGGAGTCACTTGTTTTGCTTCTAACACTTCATGACGTGTACAATGTGTATCCTAACCATGTGTCAGCAATAAGGACGATCGATCATGTGCTGCTTGCGGTAGCCAGCGGTCGCCGTCCCACCTGGCTGGTAAGTGCCGAGGTTTCCCGCTGCCGCAGCTCCTCGGCCAGCACCAGCTTCTTCTGCAGCTGGTGCAGCTGCAGCTGGTGGTCGGCGCGCAGCTGCTGGACCTCGTCCGCCAGGTGACTGCTGAGCGCCGAGCTGACCGCCTCCAGTAGCTGCCGTTTCGAACCTGCCGAAACAAACGCAGCTGATATTAGTGCTGTCAGGGGACGCGGGCGCTCAGTTGGGAGAACGTCGCACTCTTGATCGCAAGGTTGTGGTTTCGCATCTCACAGCCGACGTAATTTACCGGGTCCACCCGCGACCAATCGGCGCAAGAGATTAGCGACGCCATATAACCTAACGTTATACGTTATTGTCGTTCTTTGGCGACGCATTCAGCGTCGCTAAAGAACCGAAGGATAGAGATAGTGCTGTCATCTGGCGGCCGGCGATGGTACCAGCGCTGCTACTTCTACCGCTACGCTACGAACACAGACTAAGCAGCGCGTGGTAATCGCTGATCAGTACCACACGACTTGCTGACTTTTTGTGACGAGTTGCTGGCACATACGACCTTGGTAGCATTTAGAGTATCAAAGAGTGCTACATAGAACACGATGTTTCCACCAGCTGCTTCTTCCGTCGGCAGTTGTCTTGTCCCAGGAAGCACTTTGAATGGTCAGCAAGTCTGCTGAGCCGTATACACCAGTCTCTTGGGACTGGTAGGATTCAAATTTGGGCCCCTGGATCATAAATACGACCAACTGCTACTCAGGACGCAAATAAGCTGAGCTAGAAGTACATATTATTAGCACCCAGTATTAACTAAGCCTCCATTTGACAAGAAAAGGACTGTGTGCTCAAGAAAAATGACGGGCGAAGGCGGTCTGCTGAGATTCCGATCTGTGATGACACCCTCACCTGTGGAGAAACTCTGGTCAGTCGCATGGCTCCCGACTGTGACGAGACTCCCAACTGTCGCGAGACTCCCAACTGGAAGCTCCCAACTGTAGCGAGACTCCCAACTGTGGCGAGACTCCCAACTGTGGCGAGACTCCCAACTGTGGCGAGACTCCCAACTGTGGCGAGACTCCCATCTGTGGTGAGACTCCCAACTGTGGCGAGACTCCCAACTGGCGAGACTCCCAACTGTGTGAGACTCCCAACTGTCGCGAGACTCCCAACTAGGGAAGTCTCCCAACTGTAGCGAGGCTCCAAACTGACGAGACTCTCAACTGTCCCGATATTCCCAACTGTGGCGAGGCTCCAAACTGTAGCGAGACTCCCAACTGTGGCGAGACTCCCAACTGTAGCGAGGCTCCAAACTGACGAGACTCCCAACTGTGGCGAGACTCCCAACTGTGGCGAGACTCCCAACTGTGGCGAGACTCCCAACTAGGGAAGTCTCCCAACTGTAGCGAGGCTCCAAACTGACGAGACTCTCAACTGTGACGAGACTCCCAACTGTGGCGAGACTCCCATCTGTGGCGAGACTCCCAACCGTGGCCAGACCTCCAACAACGGCAAGACTCCACGCTGTGGCAAAGCCTCTCACCTGTAGCGCGGCTCCCACCTCGGGCGAGACCACCTGTACCTCACAACTTATAACCATTTTTCTTACGATACACAACTTACGACGGTTCTCACCTGCAGCTCACAACCCATAGCGATTATCACCTGTCGCGATTGTCACCTGTAGTGACACTCACCTGTAGCGGGAGCGGTCCGGTGCGGCGTGAACAGCAGCTGACTGCCGCCGGCGGTGGCGGTGCGCGTGTCCAGCGGCGTGCCGCCCGCCGACGGAGAGATGGTGCTCACGCCGCTGACGTGGTGGCCGTGTGCTGGGCGGCGGGCACCGTCCCCACCGGCGCCCTCGTCGCCGCCGAGCAGGTCGTCTGACGAACCGGCCAGGGAGGTCAGCGCCGACCGCATCGTGGCCGAGTGGTCCCAGCAGTCGTCTGTGGTGGCACGGAGCGGGCAGTCACTGGCACAGTCCAACACAGACAGCAGGTCTCCGGGGCAGCCGGTAGCTGGCGCAGCCCACCACGTGCAGCCAGTCACCGGCACAGTCCAACACAGACAGCAGGTCTCCGGGGCACAGCCGGTAACTGGCGCAGCCCACCACATGCAGCCAGTCGCCGGCACAAGTCCAACATAGGCGGACACCTATGTTGTCAGCCAGTTACGTGACGGGCAGCCAGTCACCAGACCGACAAAGAGACGGTGACAGAGAGACAGAAAAAGAGCCTTTGTCAAGGCAGAGACAGATGCCACGACAGAGGCCGAGGAAAAGGAAATAATCTGCGCCCTACAGCGGCCAAACGCGGAAACCCGTTTCTGACTTGTATCCTGCAGCAGCCCACCATGTTACTTCCATTCCATTCCATTCCACTTCTGACCTGTCCTGTAATGCGCCCGAAAACCCAAATAACTAACTAACCTGTCCTGTAGCAGTCCCACTTCTGACCTGTGTCCCGTAGCAGTCCCACCTCTGACCTCTGACCTACAGCAGACCCACCTCTGACGTGTCCTGCAGCATCCCCACCTCTGACCTGTGTCCTGCAGCAGCCCCACCTCTGACCTGTGACCTACAGCAGTCCCACCTCTGACCTGTGTCCTGCAGCAGCCCCACCTCTGACCTGTGTCCTGCAGCAGCCCCACCTCTCACCTGTATCCTGCAGCTGTCCACCACAGACCCCCATCTATGGTGGGGCTCTATGGTTCTCTAAGGCTCACCTGTGTCCTGCAGCAGCTCGGCGGCCAGGCGGCGCCGCACCCGGCCCGACTGACGCAGCGTCGCCTGCAGCCGCGGCCCCGGCGACGTCACCGGCGTCGAAGTGGCCGGCTCCGGCAGGCCGCGTGACGTCACACGTCGGCCGAGGGTCGCGTCGGCGCGCGAGCCGTCGGCCGGCCGGCCGGGGGTGCGCGGCGGTCTGTCGAGCGACACAGGGTCAAATGATGATTTATCGTAAGGTAGCTGGTTATTGGTTTTTGCGACACTTCGACCGTTGGGTCATGCAGCGTCGCCAATCTCTCACGCCGATTGGTCGCGGGTGAAGAGTGGTCTCACCAATCGAGTCTCACCAGTAGGGACAGGTGAGACTCGAACCCACAATCTTTTGATTGTGAGATGGGCAACTTAACCCTAAGCTACTCGTCCCCTCTCGCTAGGTGGGAGATGTCGAAACGAGTACAGCAGGATGTCGAAATCACTATGGAAATAATGTCACATGCAATCTTGTCAAGTCCTGCAAACCCAGTTTTGGTACAATTGTGTACATGGCTGTTCCTGGTGGTGCGTTTTGAAAGGTACCTAATTTGAGGATACAGATAAGAACGAAAACGATACAACACTGATGCTATGAACTGTTATTGCATAGCACAGCATATGTAATGCCTTCACCTGGAATTGCACTGAGGGATTCTGGGTTATCATGATCCCGGATCTGTTGAGGTGAGCAAAAGTATATTTGTAAACTGAATACAGATAGAAACTAGGTATGGTGCCTTCACAAGCACACACCATGAAGCGCAATGCCAATACTTATTTATAAAGGATGCCAATTCAGTGTTCAGTAAGTGGTATATTCCACCCTATTTTGCAGATACTTTATCACTTGAGCAGCAACACCACTAGTCACCATGGCACCAATAAGCACAACTGTGGGCTCTTTTACAGTGCATTCAGCTGCTAGGTGGCAGAGCACCTCCAGCCCACCATGTCGATTGGTCACGGGTGAATTCGGTCGTCCCGCCAGTTGTGAGAATCTGAACCACGATCTTACGATCAAGATTATTCCAACACCTGAACCAACTGAGCTACTGGGGCAGCTATGCTGGAGCAAAGCAGGCTCAACATTCCCTTTGTGTTTCCTCCGGGTCCAAGGGGGAACCATACCCATTCCAGTGACACAGACTTGTCCACATTCGCTACCGGGACGGCCGAGAATTGACCGTGTCTACGAAAGATATTGCTCCTGGAGAACTAGGAAACCTTGCAATGATGCACAAGTCTGGAAGCACAATGGAAGCAGTTGCAGAGGTCAATTCAAACAGAGATCAGCTCACAACTTCCTGAAGGTTGCCAAGCAACAGGCATACAAACTCATCTGAGGAAGCCATTTCATCATTTAGGATTTGGAATCAACCCTCCCCAATGCATTATCTCACCTTCTGTATTACTGCCCCACCAAATCTCCATGGTCAGAAAGCCCATCTCCAAAAGCCTGCATTTGCAGGTGTGCATACATGGGTGTAATGATAATTATGTGATTTCCTTTCACCAGGTGCTAGTTGCTGGCAATTTCCAGTGTCGAGGGATGTTGCAAGTGTTGCTTGCTTATGGCTACAGTCTACATGCTACATGTGGTGTGTTGCAGTTGACCCATTGCATGTACCATGTCAAATAATGATATGTAATGTATGATGTTCCCCAGTTATGCCAGGTTGAGGGTTTGAAAAATTGCCTGTTTGGGGAATTTTGACATTAAGAACATCATTCCCCCCCCCCCCCATAAAAGCATTCTCTCACTTTTTCTCATTTACACCTTGATTGCTGCTGTTTCACAAGGAACTGTTCTGTGTTAAAGTCCTCAAAGTTTGTGGGTAGGCACAAACTGAAAATTCTTGTCATAGGCTTGAAGAAAATATACTCTGCAAATTTGGTTTCTCAGTTTTTTCTTGCCACATCCAACACTGGCCAAGTTCCTTTGCTGAAAACCTGAGGCTGGAGACTGTGCTTCAAGTTCCAATCTGATCATCTCAAAGACACCAGATGTTGGATCATGTAAGGCCTATGTATGCTGCACCACATGAAGCCTATGGATGTTTGTCTACTTCAAACTAATGGTTAGTTATTTGAGTTTAAGGGCACTTCAACTAAAGCATGATCATTTAGCTCCCATCAAACTAAGGGATGTTTGATTGCAGAACACATATGGAGTTGGAATGGCATCAAACCTGTGGATGTTTGGCCATGCAGGGATGGCTATCATTGCAGCTTAATGCAAATTTCTTGGAATTGCCTTTTGAATAGGCTGTTTATTAACATGAAGACAATGCACCCACTCATTTTCTCAGCAAGTGCTTACTTTCCAGTTTGCAAAGAACTCCATCATAGTATTCACTGTGTCATAACCAGTAGCATATTATTACCCATGCCTGTGATAAACAGGCATCATAAAGAAGAATGTCAAGGATCTTTGTAGAGAAAAAAGCATAAGTACCTAGTATAAAAGTATTATGACAACTTTTAGATGCTTCAAGATTATTGGGTATTATTGTGTTTTAAGGTGTTCACAAGACACATCTTACACATATTTTCCTCCATAAATCAAACAAATTTGTTGCATTTGGTTACATTAGTTTAGGTTTGAGTTGGAAAATTTTCCCATTAAGTGTTTTTATAAAAAGCTGGTTATGTTAGGTTAGGCTAGGATGGGATGATATTTGTTAATTTGAAACATTTATGAACATAAACTTTGAAACCTTTCAAATTCAATTTACTCTTTTTCCCCAAATAGATACTAGGCTAAGTTAGGTTATGCTGCATTTATATTCGTTAGTTATTCATTTATATTCATTTACATTACTTTTTATGCTGTTACATAGCTTAAATACTTCTTTTGTGTTTTTATACTTCTTTGGAATTTTATACTCCTTTGGTGTTATTTTCTACCAGCTAAAAGGCAAGCATTTCCACAGAAAACAAGTGGTCCATCATTTTATTCACACATAGACATTACATTGGACAGATGTATTTGAAGAATTTATCAAACACACAAAAGCACAAAAGGACCATGCTAAATAAACATTGAAGACAAACACTAAAGACAAAATTGGCATGTGTGCATAAATAGAAAATGAGCTTGCCTTAAACCTCTTTTTCACCCAATGTTTCTTTTGCATTTCATACATGCATTTGATCTCTCATGCAAATTTTTGCCCTCCTGGTGCATTTGCAATTTTCTATACAGCTGGTGTGCCTCAAGCTGTTTGCCACATTCCATAGTTTGGACCTATCTATGAAGGAAGGTAATTACGTGAAACTAGCCAACTTGAGGCACTTCATACATAGCTAGCTGTGAACTTGCACAAATTAAAACCTTACAACTCACTTCATTATCAAAAGCAGGTCTGCGGCGATGATCCGAGGTCGAGTTGAAAGATTGCCAGTTAAAGTTTTTAAGGTGAAGCGGATGAAATCGCAGACCTCTGGAGCCTGTCGTATGTGTGCCACAGGAGAACTATGGCTTCCAATGAACACACCAACTGGAACAACCCCACCCCCAAACAGCACCCACAAACGTAACGGTTGAACGCAACAAGTAGTTCAATTGCAAATCGCGCGCGGTTCAGCCAGGCTCGTGTGGCTTAAGGATGATTGATATAGGAAATATTTGCAGCAGTGTTAACGTCACGGATTTTGTACACAAAAATGATTTCGGTGCCATATTGGAGAAATTCCCCTATATGCGAACTTCCCAACGAAGTTATATCTGGCATTCCCAAATAGACCTGGCACACTTAGCAACTTGAGTTCATCAAATTACAAGAAGCTGAACGTGGATCATTTTCCTAAATGGAATGAAACTAAATACACACGCACATAATACTCAGAAACCCAGAACGCTGAGCCAATCCCAAAATCATCCTCGCCCAGACTGAATGGGTCTGATTTTACGGTGTAACATCATCCGATGAAACAATATCGGACTCATGCAGAATGGTTCGAGGATTGGCTGCGTATTCTGGATATGCATATGCAATGAGTTGTACTTTTTCGGAAAATCCTCCACATTCAACTTTGCCGTTGTTGATATCAGGGTAGGGACAATATGCGGGGGAATGTCCCTCCATCTTGTACAACTTTACACCTTTTTAGATCCCAAGGTTACGTCAGAGATACCTTCGGTACGATATATAGTTTTTTAGGAACAAATACGCCAGCTTCGATGACATTAGGCAGCCGTCGAGGAGCAGACACGAATTTTCGTAGAGATTTTTAATAGCAAATGTTGGTCGAATAATGTCTGGTATTATGCAGGTGCGGCGGCTGCTTATTCCACCAAATGTGTTGTGCTTGCGATCAATGTGCTCATCAGGATTTAAGAGTGCATATAGCATAGATAAAGTATATCCAGATATCGACCCCAATATAAACGTAGATCCGAAGGTGAGTGAATCTAGAGGAGGGGTAATTTGAGTTATAATGGTCACAGTGAAATTTGCATCAGTGTCTGTTGCCTGGCTCAGTGGCCGATCCAGGGGGAAACTGGGGAGCAGTATGTCAAAACTCGCTCAGTTAGGTGTCAAATGTAAATACACTTCCTGCTGGAGAGAATGGTGGGGAATGGCACTGCATTCAGATTATTCCTTACCTCAAAGTAGTGTAAATTTGCAATTTGGGTATTTTATGATTTCTCCGAATTTCTTTTTTAATGCAATGTTTATGAAGATGCTAAACATGATGCACTCATTTCCTCTGCAAATGCATACTTTTCAATTTGGTGGCAAAATAACAAAGTCTTGGAGTTTGGTAGGTAGGTAGGGGAAGAGGGGGTATCTGAACACACTGTTTCCTGAACACCTACATTTTGACATCTCCCACATCATGTTCAGTGCATAAATAACAAAAATATTATGGTATTCAGAAATGATGGACTTGTTTCTACCAAAATATCCATGTCTGATAATGTAGTTTTACCAATTCTTTGTGCACAGAGCAGGCAAGGTTCACAGGCATGATTTTAGGCTTGAAAAAGCAATTGGCTAAAGAAAGTCAAAGGAAGTGATTTGCTTTTTTTTGCAATTATACCAGCATATTTTAGTCATTACTAATAGCTTGTACCACAATTGATGCAGTGAGGTATTCCTGCACAATAACATTTTCCTGTTCAGAATACAGCACACCATTACAAAATAATTATATATTTTAAAGTTGCTCTTTACAAGTAGTTAGGTGGTTTTGATTGAAAGGAATTGTTTGAATATGGATGGCTTGTTCATTTTTGTGTTTCCTTAAATACAGTAGAATTACCAGTTCAGCCATACAAAAGCAGCAATAGAGCTATTTGTTGCATGGTGCCTTTAAGTGTTCAGAACCCCCCCCCCCCCTCTTCCCCTAATACAGTATAACAGATAATGTTCAGAATGAAGAAAAAGATGTAACATAGCCTTACCTAACCTATCCTGCCCTTCAATGCACAAAATTATTCTTTTCAGTAAAAATTTAGACAATTTTCTTGTCAAATTTTCAAATAAAAAACAATCCAACCTAAGCTAACCTAACTGTTTTTGGAGAATAATTCAAAATTTCTGAGAACAAAACTTGAAATTTTCCAAACTTACAACAAAAACCAACCATAACCTAACTTAACCAAACCTTACTCCTTTGTATGCTTCATGGAAGTGAAATGTCTGTTGTCTTGTGGTCACCTTAAGCTGTGATAGTATCCATGGTGTAACCACTTGTGTTGTCTACAAATGCATGCTTTTCAGTTGGGAAGCAAAATAACACCAACAAGTGGCTTGGAGTTGGGTAATATATCATAAAAAGTTGTGCTAAGATAAAGAAAAGGAAGATATAGCATAACCTAACCAAATCTAGCTTAACCTTTCATGCAAGAAAGCAATTTTTATGAATGGTCCAAACATTTTGTTGTCAGGTTTTCAAATTAACAAAGCTAGCCTAGCCTAACCTAACCTAATTTCCCTTGAACAGTTTCTGAAGAAAAAAAAGAACATGAAAAAAAAAATAACTTAAAACAAAGGCCTAGCATAACTTAACCAAGCCTAACCCCTTTGTATGCTTCATGGAGGTGAAATATGTGCAAAGCTTGTCTTGTGGCCTTATACATTCAAACCTCATCAGTCATTATGTTCTATTACCTACATCCATAAATTGTATGCAATCCCACCTTTGTCAATTGATACAATGCAACATATGTACCTAGGTTTTTTTGCTCCATCCAACATCATTAGGCTTCAGCAAATCTGACATCTATGTTTTGTTTGCCATCCATGTGCTTTGATTTTAGCAGATGACTCATAAGAACAGGTTTAACTTTGACTCTTGTTAGCATTCCTACTCCCATTCTCCAATGGCATTGGGATAATAAGATGTACTTACAATATGATTAAGGGCCTCTGTGGTACTTGGAGGGAACTTATGTATATAATGCTTGAACAGCTGCCATTGGCTTTTTAGGAATGACTATGTATTGCAGGGCAACAAGTCTGGTTGACATTGTTGTATATGCAAGTACACTTGTAGTGCAAATGTTATAGCTCTAACAATTATGCTTGTTTCCAGGTTCCTGATAATGCAGATGGAAAGTTCAGTGGCTACATCCCAATAAGTAAGCAATTGTTGGTGTCTTGCACAGTCTTCACAGAGACATAAAGTCATTAAGAAAAGTGTCCATGTTCTTAGTGGGACAGAGTGGTTACTAGTGTAGTGATCTAGCAATGCAGTTATTTCCAGCAGGCTTCATACCCAGAGCAAAAAAAAAATGTTTAGCATCTCACCCAGCCAAGATAATTATCTACACCACCTATAGAAGCTTGTCCTGGAAGCCTGCCATCACTTAGCAGTGAATGTATTTACACCATCTTTGACCTGACATCCTAGAAGCACACTATGTGCCTTAACTTTATGTCTGTACCATATATGCTAGTGATTGAGATAGCTCTGTTTGCTGACATTCATGTGCTTTTCTACATGTTTTTTGCAGCAGGGATTAACTTCACTGGCGATGTGTTCTGCCAGTCCCTGTGGCACAGATGTAATGTGAACGAACTGGGTCGATGCACCCTAAGCCCCCAATAACTGACCAGATCCTGTGCCAAGACATTATAGAATACATCACAGTTTATCTGTCAAGAGTCTGATAATGAAGACAGGTTTGTTGTATGAAGGAACTGTTTTTTAACTCAGCATGTGGTGCCTTTTGGGCATCTGGCCAGCCAATTTCCGTCAGCCGCCTTGGCGTCCGCTCGTTTAGATGGTCGATGACAACTTGTTCCGGCGAGGGAGTCCAGATACCCTTGATATATGAAGCTAATGGAACTGGGGTGACCAAATTAACAGGGTGGATCGTCCCACAGGGGAACCGTTTTAGGATCAAAGTATTTTAAGCAGCATTATTTCAGTGGCCATTTTGACATTCTGCTGTGCTCGTTTTGACGTCTCATAGCCAAAAACGAGAAATCGTTATTTGAGCGCTGTCCGGCCCGGCCAGCGATTTGCACCTCCTCGGGTTACCACAACCACCCCGATAATTTGTGTCATGGCACGGAGCGTTTCCGGGCTGCCATAGTTCTCATCCTCCGCACCTCTGCATCACATCCTCACATCATTACATCCTCACATCCTCTCCCATGTTCGTACCGTGTCGACGTTGCCGTGTGTGTAATTCATCCACCCTTGTGGCACGAGCCCCGCTTGCCATGAGCGGATATGCCAGCTTCCCCTGGGCCCAGTTTTGTCCGGGTTGCGCCCCTTGCGCCCGTCTCCTGGAGCAGGAGAAGTCCTGGAGGTTGTGGTCGCCGGCCGGGGGGGGGGGGGGGCCCGCCGGGGGGGTCTGGGGGGGGGGGGGGGCGGGGGGGGGGGGGGGGGGGGGGGGGGCCGGGGTGCCGGAGGTTGTGGTTGCCGGCCGGGGTGCCGAGAGGCTGTGGTCCCGGCCGGGGGTGCCGAGGCTGTGGTCGCCGGCCGGGGGTGCCGAGAGGCTGTGGTCGCCGGCCGGGGTGCGAGTTTGGTGCCGGCCGGGTGCCGAGGTTGTCCGCGGGGGTGCCAGGCTTGGTCCCGGTCGGGGGTGCCGGAGGCTGTGGTCGCCGGCCGGGGTGCCGAGAGGTGTGGTCGCCGGCCGGGGTGCCGAGAGGCTGTGGTGCCGGCGGGGGTGCCGAGGCTGTGGTCGCCGGCGGGGGTGCCGAGAGGCTGTGGTCGCCGGCGGGGGTGCCGAGGCTGTGGTCCGGTGCGAGGTGCGCCGGGTGGAGGCTGTGGTCGCCGGCCGGGGGTGCCGAGAGGCTGTGGTCGCCGGCCGGGGGTGCCGAGAGGCTGTGGTCGCCGGCCGGGGGTGCCGAGAGGCTGTGGTCGCCGGCCGGGGGTGCCGAGAGGCTGTGGTCGCCGGCCGGGGGTGCCGAGAGGCTGTGGTCGCCGGCCGGGGGTGCCGAGAGGCTGTGGTCGCCGGCCGGGGGTGTCGAAAGGCTGTGTCGGGGGGGTGCCGAGAGGCTGTGGTCGCCGGCCGGGGTGCCGAGAGGCTGTGGTCGCCGGCCGGGGTGCCGAGAGGCTGTGGTCGCCGGCGGGGTGCCGAGAGGCTGCGGTCGCCGGCCGGGGTGCCGAGAGGTTGTGGTCGCCGGCCGGGGGTGCCGAGAGGCTGTGGTCGCCGGCCGGGGGTGCCGATTCTGGCGGGGAACGGCGAACCTGTAGTCCACCGAGTGATGATGGGAAGATCGTGTCCACGGCAAGCGTGGCATGCTTCTCTGGCCTTGTGCGACGTCGTTGGCGTCGCCGCGGCTTCCGAATATGGTGGGGGCGGGCTGGAGGATGAAGAGGCGGTTCCCCGCTACCAATCGGCGTGAGAGGTTGGCGCACGCTACATGACCTGGCGGTTGAATGCGTCATAAAAGAATTCAAGGGTCGGCTTCCTATTGTGAAACTTCTTTGCAGATCTTGTATAGCTGGCCCCTGCACCGCGTGCGGGTAAAGTTCTCGTTGAGAGGGTCGCCACATCACGCGACCTGGTCCCGCCGCCCACAGAGCAGCTGGGCGTCACCTACAGCAAAAGCGGCGGTGCCGGCGGCCAGAACGTCAACAAGGTCAACACCAAGGTGCAGCTGCGCTTCCACGTGCAGACGGCGGCCTGGCTGCCCGAGGAGGCCAAGCAGGGCCTGCTCAAGGTAACCGCCCCACGTCTGCCGCTCTCGCTCTGTGCTCAGTTCGCGTGTCGGCGTGTGGGCCTGCTCAAGGTAACCACCCCACGTCTGCCGCTCTCGCTCTGTGCTCAGTTCGCGTGTCGGCGTGTGGGCCTGCTCAAGGTAACCACCCCACGTCTGCCGCTCTCGCTCTGTGCTCAGTTCGCGTGTCGGCGTGTGGGCCTGCTCAAGGTAACCACCCCACGTCTGCCGCTCTCGCTCTGTGCTCAGTTCACGAATGATCGAACGATCTATGATCTATGACGGGAGTGATCAATCCTGGTCGAAGCGCCCTAAAGCCCAAATAACTAACAGTTCACGTGTCGACGTGTGGCGCTGCTCGTCTTCGGCGACGGAGCTGTCCATGTTCCTGACGTTGTTGGTGTTGTTGGTGGGTTTGTTGAGCTGGCACAGCCTGGTTCTCGGAATAGCAGGCGCAGTGCATGAAAAGCAGGGGCGGTGCCAGGTGCATCCAACGGGATAAGGAACTAAGCAAATAATACATATACAAATGATGATGCGTGTGGAAGTGTGCGTGTATCGAACCCCATATCTCTGGCGTGCCAGACTCTCGGCTTGATCACTGAGCTGCCTACGCTCCTGCCACGGACGAGGGATTGCCGCCCTGGTACTCTGTGTAGGCAGTACGCTACGCTCAGAAGACATCTTGTTCAGAATGGACGTCTGATTTTATATTTCCCATACAAAGAAATATGCATGCATATTTCGTAGACAATCGGTACTTGGAGCTGCAATGCTTCCACCGAATATGCTCAATTACAAACTGCAACTGGAAAGCAAAAGCATTATTATCTGTAGTGTGAAGTTGTTGGCCGCTGAAAATTTGAGATGAGTCTCTGTTTGTTTGTTTATTGGGTGGCTCCCGACGCACTTTATGCACTACCGCGCATAATGGCGCCGCCCACACTGTTTCGCCGGTGGGCCGCGGGACTGGGAAATGTCTCGAGCGGCGCTAGTGTCGAACCCGGTAGCCTTGGTACCCAGAGCTCAACACCTTCACAACTCGGACATCCCCGTCCATTTAGATCAGTCGTGACTTTCGAACCCTGACCCGACACACCTTTCAATCTCATTGATAAGGATGGTTCTGTAGCGGTGCTGTTGTTTCTAATGCACACGCTGGACAGTTGGAAGTACAGGGGCCACCGCCAGGTATACCGGTATGCACCAATAAGGCCATCTCGCATGACGGTGCAAATTGCATGAGGTTAGGTCGTCTTGGGTACGCTAGGAACTCAGCGCATCACAAAAGATCCATTATATTGTGTATTACTTGTTTTCTCTATGATGTCGATATATATAGTATATATATATATATATATATATATATATATATATATATATATATATATATATATATATATATCTTCTGAGTTCTGCGTATGCTGCCAGCCTTATAACCGTTTTGTTTGCTGGCATTCTTGTCAGGTGAAGGCTCGTGTCAGAAAATCCACATGACAGCCAACTGAGTCGTCGCAGAACAGAACAAGGCCTAGCCTAGAAAGTATTCGATATAAATGAAGTATTAACTTTATCCCTCCAATTGGCCAAAATACACGAGCCTGTTTAAGTTGGTTTTGTGCTGTTCATTAAATCCATCTTTTGTTGTTTCTTGGGCCCAATTTCGAGGATAAGTCCAATCATGATTAAGCATTCTAAACCTTCCTGGCCCACACCAATCTGATCAAACTTGGTTATACAAACATGTAAAACATGAAAATGCAATAAAACATTTTCTAGGTGCCAGCCTGCCACAGGTCTCCTGCTCTTTGTGCCTGTCACCAGGGCCATTCTCTGTGGGTCTGCCGAAGTGTAGTGTTCCGATCGGCATGCGCTATGCCTGATACCATGTTGTACCTCCCCCTCTCTCTCTCCGTCAGAAGTACCGCTCGCGGATCAGTCGTGACGGCTATCTGAGTGTCAAGTCGGAGCGCACCCGATCCCAGCACCTCAACATGGCGGACGCCCTCGACCGGATCAGGTAGGGGGTCTCGACAGGGTCGGGTTACGCGGCGGGCCCCGGCGGGGTCGGGTCACGCGGTGGGTCTCGGCAGGGTCGGGTCACGCAGCGGGCCCCGGCGGGGTCGGGTTACGCGGCGGGCCCCGGCGGGGTCGGGTAGCTCAGCAGGCCCCGGCGGGGTCGGGTCACGCGGGGCCCGGCGGGGTCAGGTCACACAGCGGGCCCCGGCGGGGTCGGGTAGCTCGGCAGTCCCAGGCAGGGTCGGGTCACGCGGCAGGCCTCGGCGGGGTCGGGTCACGCAGCGGGCCCCGGCGGGGTCGGGTTACGCGGCGGGCCCGGGCGGGGTCGGGTCACGCAGCGGGCCCCGGCGGGGTCGGGTAGCTCGGCAGTCCCAGGCAGGGTCGGGTCACGCAGCAGTCCCCGGCGGGGTCGGGTCACGCGGCGGGCCCCGGCGGGGTCGGGTCACGCGGCAGGCCCCGGCGGGGTCGGGTCACGCAGCGGGCCCCGGCGGGGTCGGGTAGCTCGGCAGTCCCAGGCAGGGTCGGGTCCCTGGCGAATCTGTTCTTTGTACAGCGGAGTACCGTGGGTATGTTCCGTGTACACCAGACCATCATACCGAGGGTCTGTTTCATGCTCAGATTATTTTACCGCAAGCCTGTTCCCTGTATACCAGACTATCATAGCGGGGATATGTCTGTAACGAGGGTCTGTACGCCAAATTATCGCACCGAGGGTCTGTTCTCTGTTCACCAGGGGCCGCGGTATCTCAGTTGGCAGAGCGTCGGACTTATGATTGTAACATTGTGGGTTCCAATCTCACAACCGACCGCATTTACAGAGTCCACCCGCAGTTGATAAAAAGAACGAAAGGTTCTTCCTCCCTGTTCACCATACTGTCATAACGAGGGTCTGTTTCCTGTTCATCAGATCATGATACCGCTGGTCTGTTCGCAGTGACAGGTTATTCAGAAGCGTGTATGTTGCATGTATTTGGTTGTGATTTGCAGGTTTTTGGTAGAAGATGTGCTGCAGAAGCCCAAGGAGGTCGATCTCGAGACGCTGGAGCGACACCGGCGGCTGTGAGTATCTCTGGGCAGACCTGTCCCGGCTCAGATGCCGAGCGACCTGTCCCGGCTCAGATGCAGAGCGACCTGTCCCGTGTCAGGTGCTGAGTGAGCTGTTGCATATCCGGTAATGAGGGACCTGACCCGTGACAGATGCTGCGGTTCCTACCCCAGGTTAGGTGTTGAGAGACCTATCACGGGTCCGGTGGTGAGGTACCTGTCCCGGGTCGGATACTGAGGGACTTGTCCCGGGTTAGGTGCTGAGACCTGTCCCGGAACAGATAATGGGGCACTTGTCTCGGGTTAGGTGCTGAGAGGCCAGTCCCGGGATAGATACTGACGGTCTTGTCCCGGATTGGATACTGGGTGACCTTTCCCAGGTCTAATACTGGGTGACCAGTCTCGCGACAGGCATTGGAACACCATTCCCGGGGCATGTACTGGGATATTTACCTTGGGAGAGTTTATCACGGGGAATGTACTGGGAGACCAGTCTCGGGAAATGCACCGGGAGACCATTCCTGAGACAGGTACTGAAACATATGTCCAGAGACATCCACTGTGAGGCCAGTTCCGGAAAGGATATCGGGAGATCTTCTCAGGGACAGTTGCGATCCTGGTCCGTCACGGTGGGGGTATCGACCTTTTGCTTCGCCCCCACCTCGCCGCTTGTTTCCCAAGGCCCTGACCGTCAGCGCAATATGACCATAGTTGTCGACGCGCCCTGAAGTCCAAATAACTAGCCAACTGAGGCCCCATGGGCGCTGTGTAGCCAGTGCTGTTGATGCGCCCTGAAGCCCTGGTAACTAGCCGACTGAGGCCGTGACGCGGTGTTGACGTCCTGTCCGCAGACACGAGAGAGCGGTCCGCGAGCGGCTGAAGGAGAAGCGGAGCCGATCCCACCACCGACAGCAGCAGGAGATAGTGTATTGATGTCGACACCACCATCAGTGGCATGTCTTGTGCCGATGGCGGCACCAGCGGCAGCACGTGCTGTACTGATGTCGACACCACCATCAGCAGCGGCATGCACTGTGCTGGTCTAGATGCCAGAACCAGCATGCACTGTGCTGATGTCGCTACCAGCAGCAGCGCATATTGGACCGATGTCGACGTCATGTGTTGTAGCGCGTGTGTGCATATGCACATGAATGTACTGTCTGAAATGCCTTTGACTATGTTCCCTCGAATATAAGCATGCATCAGCATGGACGAGAAGCGCCGCTCTATGGTGTTCGCACTTGCGATTGTGTGGCGCTGTCTTCCGATGGTATGCTGCCGGGGGTGGGGGGGGGGGACGGCACGCGGCCGGCGGTGGGTGCGGCTCTGCACGTGTCGAGATGGCACAGCAGTGCCAGTCGCTCACGTTCTCCCACCCGCCATGAGCGTTGTGCGACGAGTCGTGACTCCAAAATAGAAGCTCAAGGCGCTTAGCTACGAGCCATCTCACCTTGCTGGGTCGATCTCGTGTCTCAGATTGTGGGTTCGTGTCTCGCCTGTTGCTACTCTTCGTCCGCGACCAATCGGCGCGAGATTGGCGACGCTTCGTGTCTCTACGGTCGACGTGTCGTGAAATCAGTAACCAACCAACCTGGCTGGGTCGATCGGCACCGAGATGACGGGGAACAGTCCAGTGCCTCGGGCGACAGGCTCACGCTTCAGGTGCGAAGCGTGGCCGTTTCCCGAGATCCTGCCGGCGAGCGATAGCCCGGCAGGTTCTTGTGCATCAGATACCATCAGAGGGCTTCCGGCTCGGCAGGAAGCTGCACGGGCAAATCGGCAGCCGTTGCATTCACCTTAGCCCTCCGCATTCTCGGCACCAGAGGCGTCATTTGTGGAGAGTGCCCCTCCACCCTCGGCTGGGTGGCGAGTGACGGCTGGGTGCGCCAGTATCGGTAGCCCGCACCTCACCATCCTCGGCTGGGTGCGCCAGTACCGGTAGCCCGCACCTCCCCATCCTCGGCTGGGTGCGCCAGTATCGGTAGCCCGCACCTCTCCACCCTCGGGGTCACCTGGTGAGTGAGGGCTGGGTGCGCCAGTATCGGTAGCCCGCACCTCTCCACCCTCGGGGTCACCTGGCGAGTGGCGGCTGGGTGCGCCAGTATCGGTAGCCCGCACCTCCCACCCTCGGGGTCACCTGGTGAGAGGCGGCTGGGTGCGCCAGTGCCGGTAGCCCGCACCTCCTCCACCCTCGGGGTCACCTGGCGAGTGACGGCTGGGTGCGCCAGTGTCGGTAGCCCGCACCTCTCCACCCTCGGGTCACCTGGTGAGAGGCGGCTGGGTGCGCCAGTACCGGTAGCCCGCACCTCTCCACCCTCGGGGTCACCTGGTGAGTGACGGCTGGGTGCGCCAGTATCGGTAGCCCGCACCTCTCCACCCTCGGGGTCACCTGGCGAGTGACGGCTGGGTGCGCCAGTATCGGTAGCCCGCACCTCTCCACCCTCGGGGTCACCTGGCGAGTGGCGGCTGGGTGCGCCAGTATCGGTAGCCCGCACCTCTCCACCTCGGGTCACCTGGTGAGTCGGCTGGGTGCGCCAGTGCCGGTAGCCCGCACCTCTCCACCTCGGGGTCACCTGGCGAGTGGCGGCTGGGTGCGCCAGTATCGGTAGCCCGCACCTCCCCACCCTCGGGGTCACCTGGCGAGTGACGGCTGGGTGCGCCAGTATCGGTAGCCCGCACCCCACCCTCGGGGTCACCTGGCGAGTGACGGCTGGGTGCGCCAGTATCGGTAGCCTGCACCTCTCCACCCTCGGGGTCACCTGGCGAGTGACGGCTGGGTGCGCCAGTATCGGTAGCCCGCACCTCTCCACCCTCGGGGTCACCTGGCGAGTGACGGCTGGGTGCGCCAGTATCGGTAGCCCGCACCTCTCCACCCTCGGGGTCACCTGGCGAGTGGCGGCTGGGTGGTGGTAGCCCGCACCCACCCTCGGGGTAAGTGGGTTCGGTGCCGCACGCCGCAGCGGAAAAGTCGGACACCCGTTGGAGCGCCGACACCAACGCGCGGACGGACGCGAGACCCCAATCAGCTGCTCCCCGCAGCTCTCCACTACTTGGATGGCGCGCCGCGACATCTCGCGCCCTAATACTCGACAGTCTCCACAGAAATCCGCCAAGAATCGCCAAACGCCGAGACTGACTGATGAGACCATCAGAAGCAGAGGAGCCATCACAAGTCGGGAAGTCTCCCCGCGCTGCTCCAACGCCCGACACATGGCCCGCATCCTCACCGTCCGGCATGGCAACAATTTCTACACGCTCACGACTCTATCACGGCTGTCACCATGGCAACCATCCACCCGGCTAACCAATGACCACCGGTTTTCACCGCCGGTCCGCAGTCTAGCTAGACCGAACTGCTGCTCACACTGCGGTCCACTGCCGACCGGTGCACGGCCCCATCCCACCCTGCGCCCCACGGCACCGCCCCAGGCCACAGTCGTAAGGTCGTCGTCCAACGGCGGCGATAGGAAGGCGATCCCAGCGAGGCACAGCACTGACAACGAACTATACTTTCCTCCCAACAGTTCCCTGGCCCGGCGTGTGAGAATTAGGGACGGGCTAAAACCATGAGCCCATCACGCCTGATTGGACAAGCTTTGAAACACGCTGGAGGAAGCATGTGGCAGTATTATCATTCAGGCAGTGGCTCCTCGAGTCCTCCACACATATGCAATATATGAAGGAATTCAGTTATAACCGTCTCAAATGGAGAAGCTGACTGCGCAATTGGTTTCTGAAGGTTGCGGAAGTCTGTCTTTATATTTAGAAATACACGTACCGATCCTCTGTCCAGCGGACGAGGGCTCCAGATGTTTTCATGGCCTGGCTCATTTTGGAGGCGCGTTTTTTTTGGCGCGCTTGTTAGGCTCGGAGCAGCTTTCTGGGCCCAGATTAATTCATTGGGACCTGTCTTTTTTTCGGCTCCTGTGCGATTTTGTGGTTCTTTTTCGATTTTGTTGGCCCACAGCACGATGTTTCCGGCCCCCGGGAACGTTTTCCGAAGTCAGACTCGCTTTGAGTTTCCTTTGACACACATTTACGCGTCCCCGGATAATTTTGCGGACCCGTATTTATTTATTTGTTCGCCCCCGTTTCATTTTTGTTCTAGTCACGGTGCGATTTTTGAGACCCCAGCGCGACTTTGGGGCCCATAGTCTGGTTTTTCAGGGGACCGGCGCAACTCTGGGGACGCCACCTCTTGGAGTGGGGGACAATTGTCCTCCTTGCCCCCCTTCGGTACGTCACTGAGGGACGTATCCCCACTGCCCCTTCCGCATCTGTCCGTGTTGAATGAAGGCGTGGGGCTCGTGTTACTCGGCGCTTTTCTGTTGGGCTATTGGAGTCATTTGTTATTTGCACCAGTCATCCTGGTTCTTCAGATGCCAAAGAGGGAAAGGAGCTTTCGAACGTCTTATATAGCCGAGGTGTACGAAAATGAAGAAGAAAATTGTATGCAAAGATCGCGCTCTCGTGTTCGATTTAATTCCAGAGAAAGTGGACAATGACCAAGCATTTTCTATTAGTGTTCTGCCTGTACTAAGTCCGAGTGGTGTTCATCACTCGTTCCCACGTTGTATTTTGTTAATAGTTTTGAGGCAAGAATGAGTAACCAAATGACTGCGCTGTTTTGGCAGGCTGCTACACTATAATGTTGTACAGTGGTTGTGGCAGAGACAGAACACAGCATACGTGACGTCAGATGCAGTCTTGCTTGGGGTGATGCAGTGACCTGAAGTGATCAGCGGACAGAATCGGCCGGAGGCTGTGAACGTGGAGACGTGACATTAGATGCGGTGTGGGTTGGGGTGATGCAGTGACCTGAAGTGACCAGCGGACAGAGTCAGCCGGAGGCTGTGAACGTGGAGACGTGACATTAGATGCGGTGTGGGTTGGGGTGATGCAGTGACCTGAAGTGACCTGCGGACAGTCAGCCGGAGGCTGTGAACGTGCAGACGTGACATCAGATGCGGTGTGGGTTGGGGTGATGCAGTGACCTGAAGTGACCAGCGGACAGAGTCGCCGCTGTGAACGTGGACGTACATCGATGCGGTGTGGGTTGGGGTGATGCAGTGACCTGAAGTGACCAGCGGACAGTCAGCCGGAGGCTGTGAACGTGGAGACGTGACATTAGATGCGGTGTGGGTTTGGGTGATGCAGTGACCTGAAGTGACCAGCGGACAGAGAGTCAGCCGGAGGCTGTGAACGTGGAGACGTGACGTCGTATGGGGTGTGACTCGGGGTGATGCAGTGACCTGGTGTGACCAGCGGGCAGCAAGTCAGCCGGTGGTTGTGATCACGGAGACGAAAAGTGCGGTAATGTGAGAACACACTGAGCAATCAGGCACGATTTACCGGAGCTCACGCCTGGCAAGTGCCAGTTTCTACAAACTACCGCTTCCATGTTCAAGAAGTGACCTTTTGACGAAGTATCCCCCCCCTCTAGTGTTGAATGCTTAGCGGGTGCGCTGCACTTCTGGATGCACCAGTGTGCTACGTTGGGAGAGTTGGGGCGTTTGTGTCGCTCGCCGTCGGGCCACAACTGGGTTTGTGAACCGTCGCCTCGACCGCCGTACGCAAGCGCCATCGTGACTCATCAGCACAATATACGACGTCACAACGTATGACGTTTGGCAGGCGTATCATGGCTTGGCACACTTCAGCCCGACCCGACCGTGCCGCCGGCGATGTCACGGCGTCTTCAGCTTCACCTTCAGCTCCACCTTCAGCTTCACCTTCAGCTTCACCTTCAGCTTCACCTTCAGCTCCACCTTCAGCTTCACCTTCAGCTTCACCTTCAGCTCCACCTTCAGCTTCACCTTCAGCTTCACCTTCAGCGTGGCACCAACGTGGTGGAGGTGATGCAGTCGGGTCGCACACCGTGCCGCGTCAGGGGCACAGTGTGTGACCGTGGGTGACCAGCATGGCACTTCTACTGCGTGGCTGTCGTGACATTGTGGCCTCTATACCGCAGTCGTCGCGACATTGCCTCTACTCCATGGCCATCGCGACATTGCGTCCAACCTAACCCAACCTCCACCTTGTAGCCGACATCCTGCGGCTGCCAGTCCGGTGCAGCCGTTGCGGGACGGTCCGACTTGCACCCACTGCCGGGGATGTGTACACTGACCGCCGGCGGACGAATCGGGCCGTCTCGCCTGGGAGACGGACGAAGCATGCGTGGACGAAGCAGCCGCCTCGCCAGTCGGCTCAGCCCCTGCAGTACGCTGTCCTGACCAGGCTGTGCTCGAGAGGCAGCACGCACTCTGTCCTGTCCCCGGGCCAGTGTGGTCAGCAGGCCACCACTGTCGAGTGGCGGGGCAGCGGCCGCTGCCGGATCGACTCTTCGCAGTCAGTGTCGTGGGGCTGATAGGGCTGACGCTCGATGTTCTCGCTGAATGGAGCACAGTTGCCCCGTGCGATACCTGTTTGAGATTCATCCATGAGTTGTGGGCTGAATGGTGCTGCCCTCTGTTGCGCTGCGCTGTTCGGACGCCTAGCTGTTCGGCTGTTTTGTGAAACCTTGGATGCGTATGGAGCCGGTTGGGAGAGGTGCCTGCGAGTATTTGTTCATTGTCAGCAGAGGTGCTGCTGCCATTTTTCGTTGCGCGCCGTGATTGTCCCGAGGTGTCGTGTGTTGTTTTGTTGGCGAGGCCGGCAGTGGAAACTGGGCGTTGGCCGAAGGTGGTTGTGGCTTAATACAGTCTGCGGTACTTCGAGTTCTCTCGAGACAAAGGAACAGGGAATAGAAATCCAGAACAATACCGTTGCGCCGTCTTTTCCTCGGGCCGAGAGGGACAGCTGACAGCTGGTCGGTGAGGCCGGGTACGTGGCACGTGACACGTGGCATGTGGCACGTGGCACGTGTGAGAAGGCGGTAGCGTGGGATCGGAACACACTTACCAACAGCAGCAGTCTGTCAACCAGCCGTCGACACAGGCTAGCTCCGAATCATTTCGGCACGGTAGGCTGTGTAGGGTTGACGCCTACATCGGCCGTGTAGCGACCGGTGAAGCGACCCAGCTTCCCTCAGGCTTGGCCGCCTATGGACGCCCATGACTTCGCCGTATGCCGTTGAACGGGGATTTCCCGATCAGGACATGGGTGCAAGGTCTTCACGAGAGACATTGTTTAACGTTGGACGAGTCGATGAAGACAATCAACAAACATTTGGATGCTTCATGTTGCGAGTCGAACATGAATATATTGTGTCTATGTCGGCGTCAAGTGTTGCCCGACAATGTGACTGTGACTGTGACTGTGACTGTGACAAACCCAGAATGCCCCGCCAACCCCGACTGACGTCAGCTGACCCCACCAACCCTGACTGAACATGACCAACCTCGACCGACTGTACTGACACCTACCGGCCATGGCCGATCCTAGACTGACCAGCATTGGTCCCAGCTGACCCTGACTGACCCGGACAGGTACTGACGGGTCATGACACACCCTGACCGACGGTAACCGACTGTCACTGCCCATCACTGACCATCACTGACCATCACTGACCGTCACGGACCATCACTGATTCTGTTTCAGTCGACTACCTAGCACTTCTGAGGTTGACAGTGATTATGTCAAGCTCGATATGTCATTCTACCCTGCGTCACTTCACATTACGCTGCACCACGTCAAAACACGCTGCGGCACGCCACATCACGTTACGTCACGTCACAGCACGCTGTGTCACGTCACAGCACGCTACGTCACGTCACACCGTGCCGCACCACATCACACTGCTATATCACGTCACACTATGCTGTGCTACATCACGTTACGCTGTGCCGCGTCATTCTATGCTACGTCAATCACTAAATTCTCAGTTTGAGCACGTCCTGGAAGGTGTGACTAGCGTACTGCAGCTACACTGCAGTCATACTGCAGTCATGCTGCAGCCACCCTGCAGTCATACTGCAGTCATATTGCAGGTATTATGCAGCCATCCTGCAGGAGTCATACTGCATGCATACTGCAGTCATATTGCAGCCATCCTGCAGTCAGATTGCAGCCATCCTGCAGCCATCCTGCAGCCATCCTGCAGCCACAGGTGCGTGGCGTGATGACGAAGCCTAGACGAGCAGGTCGTTGTATATCACTTTGTCGTGGCTGTCGTTGGTATCCAGACACTCATTCACCACCTGTGCACGGAGCGCAATCATTAGCTATCCGTTGACGGAGCGGATAGCGGCCACCTGCCGAGGGAAAACATCTGCTGGCCACCTGTCGACAGAACACGCAAACAGAGGTCACCTGTCGACAGAACACCCAAACAGAGGTCACCTGTCGACGGAGTACGCATCCCGCGAGGGCGCGGGCTTCGGGTGCTGACGTGCTTAGCGAGCACACGGACCCTGGCTGTTTATGCTTCCTCTTCCCATCGCGCTGTCGGTTCACTGTTAACATGCCTGTTTATGGCCTTCATCCAACTCCGCAACAAGAGCCCCTCACGTAAACCGGCGTAACTGGCTAAAGAGCCCCTGACGAACAGGTAGACCGGCTTCCCCTGGTCTACCCGCCCGCTCATTTTACCCGAGTCGTCGTGCCCCCTCGGCCCGTCCCCCGGGGTTGACGGAGCACTGGAGATTGAGATCTCCCGTCGCTCGGTGCTAGCTGTGACGGGGGAGCAACACGGTTCTTTGGTCCCGATATCTCGGAGGTTTGTTTGTTTGTTATTTGAGTTTTAGGGCGCATCGACCAGGTTTTGTCATTAAGCGCCAATTATCCCCGAGGGGCGGGCGGGCCCGTATGGCCCCACGCGGGTCAAGTGACAGGACTTCTCGGTCTGGACCCCTGGGTTTCTTCCCGACGCCTGCCGGTCCGGCCGACTGGTGTCGAGGGGTGGGTAGTGCTGTAGGGCGAGCGGGGCGGTGAGCCTTACTCTCCCAGCCGCGCGAAGGCGTCACCAGCCGCCCATAACCCCGTGGAGCGTTATATATACATCCAACCGTCATGCTAATCACTTCCTCGACTGTAAACGCGCCGTCGAGAAGAGCGACGGCAAGAACAGCACTTGGGTTACTGACAGTTACAGACGTGGACGACTATTGGACGCGTGGGCGACATGGTGGGCTACTATTGGGTGATTATTGAGTGCTGTGAATTACTATTGGGCGACGTGGAAAACTATCAGTCGCTGTGGGTGATTTGGGCGCCGTGGGAGACTATTCGGTGCCGTGGGCGACTATTGGGAAATTATTGGGCGGCGTGGGAGACTAACCTGCAGAATACGCGAGACGCGCCTGTCCAGCGCCAGCAGGTGTTTCTCGAGCAGCACGGGAGCCAACGGGTCACGTGCCAGTGCCGCGCGCAGCTCGTCAGACAGCTTGGCGCCAGTGTGAAACCTGACGACATGTCACGTGACTCCGTCACTGGCCGCCACTCGGACTGGGGTTGTGCGTTCGAATCTCGCACACGGTGCACTTTTAACGCGCCGACCAAGATGTGCTGCACACCAGCCACCACATCCAGTCGCTTCCGAGATAGCCAATGCCCATGGCTATGTAGCGTCCTACAACCCGTGCCCATACTTACACTGAAATCTAGACATTTATATATATATATATATATATATATATATATATATATATATATATATATATATATATATATATATATATACATACATGTATTATATCTTTCTCGACTTCTCGTTAATATTGACAACAATAGTGACATCAGCACAAATCGGTTCCTCGTCCGATTTTCGTTGAAGTTTCTGGATAATTTCCTCAACTTATTCAGAGTGCTGGCTCATTAGAGCATATCCATTTTACAATTAAAATGAAAAAATAAAATCAATGGAATTTTACGAGAATCGGCGAGTTAGATACCTCGTAATGAGAACCAAAATGTGTGAATAAAGTCATCCGTGCTGGAATCCATTAACGTGGTGCATCTGCTAGAATGCCCTAATGGTGACTGCACACTGACCATACTACTACGTTGGTCACACTACCCCCTCTCACCAACCATACTGTTACGCCAGCCACACCGCATGGGGGCTCACCTGTACAGTGTGCGCAGTGTTGAGGCCCTCCCATAACTGTCGATGTCAATTATGTTACGCCGCCCACTACCCTCACACTGTACAGTGTACGCAGTTTGGCTCTCACCAAGACTGGTCCCAGCCACCGATGGGGCTCACCTGTACAATGTACGCAGTGTTGAGGCCCTCATGAGGCAACACTGGTACAGAGGTGCCAGGATAGTCATCTCGTCGTGGTCCGATCTTCCGAACCCCCTGCAACGTCGATTGCTTGGTTTAATGACATTGTTGTTCAAAATATGTGTTCCGTTTTGTGTGAAATATAATTCGAATTGAAGTTCTGGTGCGGAAGTACATTCAAAGCTTCAGCCTTCATCTACCTTCCAAATGATTATATATATGTATATGAAAAATCTTCAACACTGGAGGTGCTATCAGTTCGTTTGCCATCGCTCATCGGCCTTGACCCAGGTGGAGGAGAACGGTGCTGTCACTCACCGGCCGTGGTCCAGGTGGAGGAGGACGGTGCTGTCACTCACCGGCCGTGGTCCAGGTGGAGGAGGACGGTGCTGTCACTCACCGGCCGTGGTCCAGGTGGAGGAGGACGGTGTGGTCACTCACCGGCCGTGGTCCAGGTGGAGGAGGACGGTGCTGTCACTCACCGGCCGTGGTCCAGGTGGAGGAGGACGGTGCTGTCACTCACCGGCCGTGGTCCAGGTGGAGGAGGACGGTGCTGTCACTCACCGGCCGTGGTCCAGGTGGAGGAGGACGGTGCTGTCACTCACCGGCCGTGGTCCAGGTGGAGGAGGACGGTGTGGTCACTCACCGGCCGTGGTCCAGGTGGAGGAGGACGGTGCTGTCACTCACCGGCCGTGGTCCAGGTGGAGGAGGACGGTGTGGTCACTCACCGGCCGTGGTCCAGGTGGAGGAGGACGGTGTGGTCACTCACCGGCCGTGGTCCAGGTGGAGGAGGACGGTGCTGTCACTCACCGGCCGTGGTCCAGGTGGAGGAGGACGGTGCTGTCACTCACCGGCCGTGGTCCAGGTGGAGGAGGACGGTGCTGTCACTCACCGGCCGTGGTCCAGGTGGAGGAGGAAGGTGCTGTCACTCACCGGCCGTGGTGTGTGCCGGGTGGAGGAGGACGGTGTGGTCACTCATCAGCCGTGGTCCAGGTGGAGGAGGACGGTGTGGTCACTCACCGGCCGTGGTCCAGGTGGAGGAGGACGGTGTGTCACTCACCGGCCGTGGTCCAGGTGGAGGAGGACGGTGCTGTCACCCTCGGCTGTGGTCCAGGTGGAGGAGGAAGGTGTTCACCGGCCGGGTCCAGGTGGAGGAGGACGGTGTGGTACTCATCGGCCGTGGTCCAGGTGGAGGAGGACGGTGTGGTCACTCACCGGCCGTGGTCCAGGTGGAGGAGGAAGGTGTGGTCACTCACCGGCCGTGGTCCAGGTGGAGGAGGACGGTGTTGTCACTCACCGGCCGTGGTCCAGGTGGAGGAGGACGGTGCTGTCACTCACCGGCCGTGGTCCAGGTGGAGGAGGACGGTGCTGTCACTCACCGGCCGTGGTCCAGGTGGAGGAGGACGGTGTGTCACTCACCGGCCGTGGTCCAGGTGGAGGGGGGCGGGTGCTGTCACTCACCGGCCGTGGTCCAGGTGGAGGAGGACGGTGCTGTCACTCACCGGCCGTGGCCCAGGTGGAGGAGGACGGTGCTGTCACTCACCGGCCGTGGTCCAGGTGGAGGAGTGGACAGGTGGAGGGTGTGTCACTCACCGGCCGTGGTCCAGGTGGAGGAGGACGGTGCTGTCACTCACCGGCCGTGGTCCAGGTGGAGGAGGACGGTGCTGTCACTCACCGGCCGTGGTCCAGGTGGAGGAGGACGGTGCTGTCACTCACCGGCCGTGGTCCAGGTGGAGGAGGACGGTGCTGTCACTCACCGGCCGTGGTCCAGGTGGAGGAGGACGGTGCTGTCACTCACCGGCCGTGGTCCAGGTGGAGGAGGAAGGTGTCGTTGCCGAACATGGGGATGGTCTCGTAGTGGTGGCGGTCCATGTTTCCCATGAGGAAGTCCAGCACGCACATGTCGACGATGTCGTACAGCCGCCGGCCGACGTCGTAAGGCGGGATGTCCTGCACCATCTCACAGTAGTTCTCGTCTGGGTTCGGGCAGGAGCCGGTCAACAGTGAGTCGGTCCCCGCTGACCCGAGGTCGACGGTGGGTCACTGCTGACCCGAGGGCGACAGTAGGTCACCGCTGACCCGAGGTCGACGGTGGGTCACCGCTGACCCGAGGTCGACGGTGGGTCACCACTGACCCGAGGGCGACAGTAGGTCACCACTGACCCGAGGTCGACGATGGGACACCACTGACCCTATGCCGACGGTGCGTCAACAATTGATCAGTATTAGTGAGACAGCAATGCTTTGGCAGTAGATCAACAGTGGATCGTCAACAGTGGATCAGCCACTGCTGACACAAGATCGACAGTGGGCTAACAATATATCGACAGGGAGACATCAGTGGGGCAGTAGCGGGCAGCATGGGTCCAACAACAACTGGTTAGCAATGCAGCAGCGGGGGAACAGCGGGTCAGTAGTGGTGGCTGAACGATTGATCAGTGGTGGATGTACGGCAGTTCAGAAGCCTGGCGCCTAATTCCCGAGCTTCCCGCCATCGGGATCAAATGGTGGATATCAAGGTAAGCAAAACGTATGTTTTTGTAGGGGTATGGGTATTGGCAATGTTTATATTAACGATATGGAAAAGGATGATATTGGATATTGTGTCATTCGGCATAGTGTTACTGTCCAGACACTGTCCCCACCCACACTGTTACTGTCAATTACGCTGTCCCCACCCACCGTTACTGTTAGACACGCTGTCCCCACCCACCGTTACTGTCAGACACGCTGTCCCCACCCACCGTTACTGTCAGACACGCTGTCCCCACCCACTGTTACTGTCAGACACGCTGTCCCCACCCACTGTTACCTGTCAGACACGCTGTCCCCACCCACTGTTACTGTCAGACACGCTGTCCCCACCCACCGTTACTGTCAGACACGCTGTCCCCACCCACTGTTACTGTCAGACACGCTGTCCCCACCCACCGTTACGTGATGTACTGTCAGACACGCTCTCCCCACCCACCGTTACTGTCAGACACGCTGTCCCCACCCACCGTTACTGTCAGACACGCTGTCCCCACCCACCGTTACTGTCAGATACGCTGTCCCCACCCACCGTTACTGTCAGACACGCTGTCCCCACCCACCGTTACTGTCAGACACGCTGTCCCCACCCACCGTTACTGTCAGACACGCTGTCCCCACCCACCGTTACTGTCAGACACGCTGTCCCCACCCACCGTTACTGTCAGACACGCTGTCCCCACCCACCGTTACTGTCAGACACGCTGTCCCCACCCACCGTTATTGTCAGACACGATGTCCCCACCCACCGTTACTGTCAGACACGCTGTCCCCACCCACCGTTACTGTCAGACTTATGGTGTTTAATAGCCGCCTTACCGACTTCCCACCTGGCCTTCTTGCGTTTGTGGTAGGAGCGTCGCCAGGGGTGGCGCCACGTCTTCCGCTTCACCAGCTCGGAGCGCGGCAGGAAGGCCGAGAAGCTGCCCTCGAGGGTGTCCGGGTTGCCGCAGATGGCGTGCGACGTGTCGCAGTAGGTGCTGTCGGCGAACGGTCACCATTGTCAGTGTCGTGCGACGTGTCGCAGTAGGAGCTGCCGACAGGCGGTCACCATTGTCAGTGTCGTGCGACGTGTCGCAGTAGGCGCTGCCGACAGGCGGTCACCATTGTCAATGTCGTGCGACGTGTCGCAGTAGGTGCTGTCGACAGGCGGTCACCATTGTCAGTGTTGTGCGACGTGTCGCAGTAGGAGCAGCCGGCATGCGGTCACCATTGTCAGTGTCGTGCGACGTGTCGCAGTAGGAGCTGCCGACAGGCGGTCACCATTGTCAGTGTTGTGCGACGTGTCGCAGTAGGCGCTGCTGCAGAGTTGGCCGAGTTGGACTAGATGAGACGCTATCTACTAGATGGCTACTAGACTACTAGATGGTACGTAGAGCCGAGTGTGTTACAGACGCTTTCCCGTTCCCTAGCTCCGCTTTTGAATAGAACGATGTGGTGATAAAGGAATATGCTCCAAAGTCTAACGGCAACCTATACCTATACCCTAACGACAACATATACCTATAACGGTAACCTATACTAATAATTCGCAGCCCTGCGGCGACATAGTCGTCACGTTAACGGTGGCGGTCAGTCGCCTGAACATCGCCCTGGGTGGCAGGTCACCGGAGTGAGCGGGCGGACGTCACTAGTCCGAGGCCATCGGCGGGGCCATCGGCGGGGCCATCGGCGGGGCCATCGGCGGGACCACGCGGGGACCACCGGCGGGACCATCGGCGGGGCCATCGCGGGGCCATCGGCGGGGCCATCGGCGGGGACATCAGTGGGGCCATCGGCGGGGCCATCGGCGGGACCATCGGCGGGACCATCGGGGGGGCCATCGGTGGGGCCATCGGTGGGGCCATCGACGGGCCATCGGCGGGGCCATCGGCGGGGCCATCGACGCTCCGGCTCCGATCGCAACCCGCAATTTTGTGCTATTTGCTACATGCCCATTTACATTTGATTTTGCAGTGATGGAAATCACTATTAGAGTGGAAAAGTTAACACGGTGGTGCACGTGGCCCTCCAAAGGCATACACAGCAACACCCCTGCTCACGGGAGGCATCCCTGCAGGTTTCCAGGAAAACCACCTGCTGCAAATCAATGGAAAAACACCCATGACAATTTATGCACTTCTTTAGCAATCTCTATGACAATTTTGAGTGGAGATTTAGTGCCAGGAGAAAACCGTTTGTGAAAATCATACGATTTTGACACTCATGAACGAGGTACGATACCTCTCCCATATAGGTAGTTCCGTAACCGCAAGTGGCGCCCACCCGGCGCAAAGGGCAAACTCGAGTGCGGGCCGACCGACAGATGTCGCAGCTGTGCATCGATGGGTAGCGAAAGCATCGATAGCGACACGTGTGGACGGCGGGGGGGGGGAGACGCAGATAGGCAGCTGCCCGCTTCATTGATTGATTGCATATTTGGGCTTAGGGGCGCATCAACTGCTACTGGTTATGTAACGCCCATAGGCAGCTGCCCGCCTAACTCCGAAACTGTGCGACAATCCTCTTTTGCCGCACGTGGGTCTCCGAAATTCGGGCTACCAGCGCTTCAGCTGGCCGCTACCGCGGGTGAACACCAGCACGACGAATGCGACCTTGTCCTCCTCAGACGAGTCGTATTGTTATTGCCCAACGAGAATATGTGTGCGAAGACGACGTTCGTGCGAAATCAGTCAAACGTGTAACGTGCTGCTGCAACGGCTTTCGGCAGAGCCACAGGTGGTCGGGAGGCCAGGGGGCCACAGGTGGTGCACAATGTCAGGCAAATCACAGGCCTGCCTGCAATCTGGGAAATGATTGAAATGTCCTCTTCAGCCCCGAGGAACACTTGTACGATCGTATGCCACATAAAGTAAGTGAGCTGAAGAGACATGTCATTTATAAATTAATTTGTCATGGTGCAGGAGCAATAGGGAACAGTGAGGAAGGCGATTTTCTGGAAGCACTATCTCCCCGGAAGTGCGCCACTGACGGATAGCATCTTAACCCGTCCCGTCTCGGGGGGGGGGTCTTCAACCGGCCCCCTCAGGTTTTTCGCGGATAGCGGACGAACAACGCGCGGCAGCTCGCCCAAATTTGGCATACTGATTATACTTCCAACATCAATTTGACATGTTGATTCAAAAATTTTAGGTCAGGTCATCTAGGGTCAACGAGTTAGTCAAGGTCAAGTGAGGTCACCTCTAAAAAGTTCAACCAGTCGTCATGCTTTAACGGATACAGATATTTTAATGAAACTTTCAGGGTTTGCTTATCTTTACAGATGCAACAAAACGTACGAGTTTAATCTTTCTTTTTTCGTTTTTGACTGCGCACAAATTTTGCATATTTGCCATATTGCAGTTCAAATGCAGGATTCTGGCTAAAGTAAGCATTTTTTATTTGGGGCAAGTTGACTTCCAACAACGTTTCTCGGTCTGCTCTACCCATTGGTAAAGGAAAATTAAAGAAAACTTGAAAACTCAAAATTTTGAAATAAAAAAAAACATTATTCTTGGGGTGCCCAAAAAATTACAACCCTGGTCGATTTCGCAGTCCTTTTTTTCATTCCAAATAATTTTTGTTTTGTCATATATCCCCAAAATGAACTCCCCAGAGTCAAAAAATAATGTAAGTTGTGAAAAGTCGTAAAAATCTAGCCCCCTGGTAATGTCACTTTTGGGGGAATTTTTTTAGGGGGTGGACCCTACTCGTCGTGCGCCTTCTGATGACACCTCTTTCGTTTTCGTGCGATGCTTAGTTTGAATTTTAGAGAGGGGTCTTCAACCACCCTCCCCCGAGACGGGGTGTGAGGATTTGACCGGAAAGACTCGAAAAGAGGATTTGACGGGTTAACACTCGCACGTCCGGAGGTCCGCGCCAACTTCGCATGTCCGGGGGCAGATGTTTGTCCCCCTAAGATCTCTAGAACTATGTTAGCTAGCGACAAACGGAAAACGGCGTTGGGTAGCTGGTGACGGGCTCTATCGAAAGTGCTTGGGTAATTTTTCGCTCAGGTCAATATTAAGGCCACTGGGTCATCATAGGTCAAATTCGACCAGATCAGGTGGTACTCAGATATTGACACATGTCTCAGGACCTGTAACAAATAGAAACAAACGGCGAAAGCTATTGGACAGTTCTTGAAATGCGCTACCGCCAATAGGCGGTGTGGTTTAAGGTCAGGTCAACCGAAACTATGACATCAGGTCAAGGTCATGAAGTAGTCTGGGGAGGACATGTAATGTACGAATCGACACGTCTTGGCGATACAAGCACAATGACGGTGATTTCAGCCTCCTAGCTCGATGCAGTGCGATATATAATGTGCAGAAATGTGCCAGTGATCTCAGGTGACCTCAGATAACCTTGGCGAGGTCACTGAGCAAAAATGTCAGCGGTAACATTGAGCATAGCTTCAAACTACAAGCCAAAACCGTTGTGATGTCATTAAGAAAGCAAATATGCAACCAGAAGACATTTGTATATTTTAACATAGCTCTATGATTGGGGAAGCCATGGCCGCAACCTGACCTCAGGTCAATGATACGAAAAAACCCGATATATATATATATATATATATATTATGGTCCCTGATAAGATCATGACGTGTTATAAGTTTGAAATCAATCGCCCAATTATTGTGGAAGTTATACCACCTAGAACTTCGAGTGTAATTGAGCCACTTCGCCTGACCTGGTGACCTGACCTGAGATGACCCAGGATTAAAAATGTATGAGGATATGTGGAAAAGACTAATGAGCAGGTTTGGCCGTGCTAACCCGATTAGTTTGGCGGCAAATTATGAAAAACCGGAAGGGGCAGATATCTGCCCACGGACTTGCGCGTGTTTAGGAGTGCACAACGAGTGTCCATAGGTGGGCACCTCAGAAGTCTGTAGAGTCCTCAGAGTCCTCAGAGGGGCGCTTTCAGCTGAAAATGTTGAGGGGTGAGGTCCACTCGAACATCCTGTAGGGGCTCCTTCTGTCACAGGGGCGTCTCTTTACAGTCAGCGGGCACAGCTCCACAGTTAGAGAATAGCCATTGAAAAATGCAGTGACTAGTCCCTCCTCCCCGTCCCAGCCGCTGGCTACGCCCATGGTCACTCATGGCCACATTCATCATAGTCTCTACTCTGCTCTGCTTCTCTTCTGTAAATGTTCCGTGCTACCCGTAGAGGTACACTGAAACAGCCGCGGCTGAAGATGATAACCGCGAAATGCAATCAAAATGACGCGAGATAATAAGATAAATGAGATTCATCGGTCACCAGATCACCGGTGCAATTGTACCGTACCGGTACCGATCCCCAGCCGCTGTACTGGTCTTGTACCGGTACCGATCCTCAGCCGCTGTACTTCTCCCGTACCGGTACCGATTCCCAGCCGCTGTACTGCTCCCGTACCGGTACCGATCCCCAGCCGTCGTACTGCTCCCGTACCGGTACCGATCCCCGGTGTACTGCCCTCGTAGCACGATGTGGTGCTCCAGACTGCGCCCCGATCTCGTTCTGCGGTGTTGTTCCCTAGTCTCCAGCTCCGTTCCTCTTTTCTCATCGCTGTTCAGCTGGGGAGCGAGACCTGCTCCCCAGCTGAACGTGTTCCCTAGACTAGTCCCCTACCTTCTGGTCCCCTACCTTCCGGTCTTGCTCCGCGGGCACGCCCTCTGAGTATCATTCCCAGGCCCCACCCCTTGGCCCGCTCCTCGGTCTCGTTCCCCGGCATCACGTATCGGCGCTTGTTCCTTTGTTCCTGTTCCTCGGCATCATACCATAACCATGTGTCGGTTCCCGTTCACTGGTCTCGTGTCGTGCTTTCGTGCCTCATTGCATGTCGTCCCCGTTCCTCCTTCCCCGCCATAAGTACTTGTATTCTTCAGCGTGGCACGTGACCTCACTCTCCGGCAAGGCTGTTGTTTTATATACTTTTGAGGGGGAAATCACCCCTAAATGTTGTCTTTTCCCCTCAAGAATGTCAACTTTTAGCATGGGACCCTATGAAGTGCACGGAACCAGATCCGTTTGGGCCAACACGTTGCCTTTATGTATTATTCCCTCAATCATTTTCAGAAATCACTGCTCGTGCTCTTCGGTCCCACACCCCTGCAACGTTACCAGATCTGGTTCTGAAGTACTTTGTCATGCCCTGCCATGCCCTGTCATGCCTTATCATGCCTTGTCATGCCTCAGCTTCCCCGTGAGTTCGACACAGGCGCCGAGGTTGGTTTGTCCACTGTCAACGCAATTCTCTGCAAGTACGTCTCGCAAGGCAACACGTGCTTTTGCCAAGTTTTCGACTGCTCACACTATGCCGTTGGCCCGGTGAGTAGTCGATGCGTTTGGGGCTGTTTTGTTGGTTACTGGTTTTTACTACACATCGACTGTTGAGTCATGTAGCGTCGCCAATCTTTCACGCCGATCGGTCGCGGGCGAAGAGTAGCGACAGGTGAGACTCGAACCCACAACCTTTCGATTGTGAGACGAGCAACTTACCTGGGAGCTGTTCGAAACGGGTGAAAACGAGATGCTTTTTACCGGTTGGCTCAAGCTCGACTGTCGGAAGTTTTTCGTAAAGGGAAAACCTGGGGACACGGCGGTGACTGTAGCTGAATGGGCTGTTCGTGCGCATCATCAGCACCAGGCCACAGTCAGATCAGATCTGGCATATGTTGGCAGTCACCAGCAGTCATGGTCAGAGTTGGAAGAAAAAGTTGTTGTATTGGATGTTATGTCATGCTGAACATAATCATCTGGAAAATTATCCAACTTCTTTTTGCCAGAAGATGAATTGAGTTGTTAAAAAATGGATAACCTCATTGTTTGATTAGCCTGCCGAAATCCGACTGCCAAGTACAAAAATACTCTATGAATGTCAGAAACATGGGAAAATATCCTCTACGACTTGGAATGTTGCCAAATTTCCCCCACAAATCCAGAATTTATAAACGTAAACCAAACCCTGGTCACGATCATGTCACACCCGAGGGTCATACTGAAGGACTAGGTCCACAGATAATCATGTTTCAAATCGGTGGCTCATTTGGTTGCTAAGATCTGAGCACAATCTTGAAAAATACCCCAAAACAGTGCAACTCACTTGTTCCTCGTGTGGGCACCTACCTCCGACGGGTGTCACATTGTGCGTGCAGACGACACTCAACCGCACAGCCACCATTCGCCTTTTAACTATCTGTGATGGTGTGTGCGCTTCACATCGCCGAGACTCGTGCGCGTCGAATTATCGCAAAGACGGCAAACGTTCACTTCCGCCATTCTTTTCAGGTGGCAAATGTTTCGCTTCCCGTGACAAACCAATAATCATGCAGTGACACTTGTCTCACGTACCACGCACCTGTGCGGGTTCGAACCATGACGTGGCTCAGCAGCTCATAAAGGGGAGCAGCTGTCCAGGTGCTGGGGAAACTTCAGTTGCTGCCGTGCACAGACTGGCCAGTTCACAACAGCAGTGGTTGGCATGGCAACAGCAGTGACTGTCGCTACAGTGTATGGCTTGGAGCTTGGCCAGTGCACAACAGCAGAGGTTGGCATGGCAACAGGAGTGGTTGGCATGGAAACAGCAGTGGCTGTCGCTACTGTGCACAGTTCGACCAGTGCACAACAGCAACAGTTGGCATGACAACACATTCCGATCGAAGGGAAACCAGTATACATGCAGACAAATGCTACTCTCCTCAGATATTCCCGTAGGCTATTGAAGCTTCGAAAGGAAGCGAACACGCTTAACGCGCGTGCGCGCACATACCTGCATTTGCCGTGGAAGCAGAGGTTGTTAGCGGGCGAAATGAAGAACGTCTTCAGAAGCGTCCCCTGCGCCAGGGCGTACAGCTCTGACGTCATATTCAGCAGGCGACCAACCACAGGAGGTGCCCTCCGGAATCCCAATAGCCTGGGGCGACACAGGTCACCGACAGTGCAGCGGCTCCAGTTCATGGCCGCGACTTGATTCACAGTGGCGTAGACTAGTTGTGAAACTCGCCCTCCCCGGCCGCCCCCAACAGAGTCCCCAGGGAACTGGTGCCACTTGAAATACAGAACTGGTCCCTCGACGGCGTCGGCTGGTTAGACATCCATGGCTGCACATCAATGGGGCATCCTGAATTCGCTAGCGACTGCCATGCAATAACACCTCGCCATGCCAGACAGCCAATCAGTCAAACTGTGAAATGACACCAGGGGCGCGGTCAATGAGGGACGCACCCCCTCCCCCCCACAACACCAATGAAAAGTACACTATATGAATCGAGTAACTTAAAGTCCTTCACTGCGCAAAATCCTACATTTTGGTGCGCTTCGCGACCGGATTCTTTCTGTTTCATCACATTTTTCTCGTCAGCTCCCCCCCCCCCCCAGCAGGACAATCACGACCGCGCTACTGCGTGACACGTCGCACGGCTGCTATCCGCACCGCAAAATCAGCACCTCCCGCTAAACGAGTCTCCGAGAGGTTACAAGAGACGCTGGCCGAAAGTGGCACCACATCGATAAAATAAGGAAAGAGAAGGGAGAGAGAGAGAGAGAGGGGAGAGAGAGGGATAGAGAGGGAGAGAAAGAAAGGGAAGAGAAAGTGGGAAGAATGATATGGAAAGAGGAAAGATGGGAGAGGAAGAAAGAGAGCGATGTGGATAGCGGGAGAGAGGAGTGTGATAATGAGCATCGTCAGCAGTGCATACCCCGTGGGCAGTGTGGTTGATAAAAATGCAACTTATTTTATATTACAAGACGAGAACAATCTAGTTGCATGCGTAAGCAGTCTCATTTCGGTCCATCCTTCACCATCGATCAGCTACCTATCAGCAACGTTGTGACGTTATTTTTATGTGGTATTTACGTTGAATAGCCAGATCTGATATTATTTGCAACAGATTTCGGGATATTATGTACAGGCATATGACCCTAAGAAGGAGTTGCGCTGTGATCAGTGTGTTTAGCCCACATGTACGGCACATTCGGCTAGAAATACAGCACGAGGCATCATTGCATACCAACAGGTTTCGCTTGCGGCAATTTGTTGTGTGTCTGCGTTCAAGACTACACTACTTGTCCCCGCCTCGCAAACTACGTTCGCCTGCATTTCTTCAATCTACCCGACGTGCTCGCTATAGGTGACCCCAGTCAGCCCCAGTCCGCCCGTAGGTGCAGCTACCCCCAGAGCAGAAGCCATGATGGAAACGAAGAAAATACCTGCGTATGCTGACAACACCTCACCCATATTTATGCAGCTTGAAAATCATCTTCAACTGTAATGAAGTCATGCAGTGTCTTCCAGCGGGCCAAGATCGCCAAAAATTCCGCATTATATCTGTATTTATTATCTAATGGAAATGCACACATGTGTTCAACTTCAAATAAGAGTGCATCGCTTTCCCGTGGTGCAGGACTTTCGAGCACCGTCAAAGTCGCTGAGAGGATCACCAGACGATTGACCTGAATTGACCCACCTGTCCAGCTGGAAGGCGGCGATCTCCGCGTTGTGTCTCTCGAAGTCGGTGAAGTAAAAGTGGTTGGGTAGCGTCTCCGTATCTCGCGGAAACCTGCCGGCGGAGAAAATGTGCACGATGACTTGGTCACGAGACAAAGTCTGTCCCTGTCTGACCGAGTGCCACGTCACCACCATAACCAGCACCATCGGCAGCAACTTCACCCGGACCCACGTCTGGCGATGTTCCACGGCGTCACCACCATAATCAGCACCATCATAGCCAACACGACCGACGGCAACTTCGCCCGAACCTACATTTTCAACTATGCTCCATATTTAGTTGTGGACATGCTTAGCAAGAGTCGGTATGACATGGACAACAGTACTTGGCGTGACATGAGCCCACTGAGGGTCATTGGGTATATTTCGTAGCGTATTTGAGTCATGTTAAGTGGCTAGAACTTGCTGAAATCAGATAACACCACATGTCGATTAGGCATAGCACCACATGTCGATGGGGAATAACACCACATGTGGATAAGGAATAGCACCACATGTCGATGGGGAATAACACCACATGTGGATAAGGAATAGCACCACATGTCGATGGGGAATAACACCACATGTCGATGAGGAATAGCACCACATGTCGATGAGGAACAGAACCACATGTCTCTGACGGTACGCAGAGCAAGGCACTTGACGGTTCGCTACCTTTCCCGAAACTAGCTGGGGTTATATTTGGCGCGGGCCAATAATCCCGGCAGTGGCTGGAGGGAGCTCGCCGAGTCCCGGAACCAATGCTGCTCGGCCGCCAACAGCGCCATCTGGATCACGGAGAGGATGTGGCATGGAGTCGACCATCTGGTCTGGTGATATGTCACGGTGGTGTGGCCTGGAGCCGACCCTCTGGTCTGGTGACATGTCACGGGGGCGTGGCCTGGAGCCGACCCTCCGGCCGGTGACATGTCACGGGGGCGTGGCCTGGAGCCGACCCTCTGGTCTGGTGACATCTCACGGGGGCGTGGCCTGGAGCCGACCCTCTGGTCTGGTGACATGTCATGGGGGTGTGACCCTGGAGCCGACCCTCCGGCCGGTGACATATCACGGGGGCGCGGCCCTGCCTCGTGCAATCGGGGTGGAGAAGAGATCATGATGACCCTTCTCTGTGCATGAGGTGCTACGGTGGGAAGCCCGAGAGCAAACACGTGAAAAGGACTACCTTATCAGGGTGTCGAAGAATTGAATCTCTTCGGTTTATATAGTGCAAGAAAGCTCGGCTTACGTGAAATCCAGCCGGCTTATCTGATATGTAATAGTTTCCAAAGGACTTCGGCCGCGCGACAGAATGAACAGCAGTGAGCCACCGCGTAGTATCCATGCTATCGGTGAGAGACCGCTCCTCCGTGCAGGTAATCATCATCGACGAACATCACTGGCGGCCAATCACTGCCGACAATCATGACGTCACGGGCGGCCAATCACTGTCGACAGTCATGACGTCACGGGCGGCCAATCACTGTCGAGTGTCATGACGTCACGGGCGGCCAATCACTGTCCAGTCATGACGTCACGTGCGGCCAATCACTGTCAACAGTCATGACGTCACGGACGGCCAATCACTGTCGACAGTCATGACGTCACGGGCGGCCAATCACTGTCGACAGTCATGACGTCACGGGCGGCCAATCACTGTCGAGAGTCATGACGTCACGGGCGACCAATCACGGTTGAGCGTCATAACATGACGGTAGGACGGCGCAAACCGAATGTTCCATATAAACTGCTGCAAGTCAACGACAGTGAAGGCTTCGGATACGCACAATGCAGGTGAGGAAGAGCTGAAGAGGAAGAACATTGGATTCTTTAACCCGCGCCGTCTTTCCTGTCAAATCCTTCCACCCCGTCTCGGAGGGGGGGGGGGGGGGCGTTGAAGAACCCCCCTCTAAAATCCAAACTAAGCATCGCACGAAAACGAAAGAGGTGTCATCGGAAAGCGCTCGACGAGTAGGGTCCGGGTCCACCCCCAAACAATATTCCCCCAAAAGTGACGTCACCAGGGGGCTAGATTTTCACGACTTTTCACGACTTGCATTATGTTTTTTACTCTGGGGAGTTCATTTTGGGGATATATGAAAAAAACAAAATGTATTTGGAATGAGAAAGGGACAGCGAAATCGACAAGGGCTATAATTTCTTTTGGCCCCCAAAAACTATTAAAAAATATTTTGTTGAAATTTCAAAATTTCAAGTTTTCAAGTTTTCTTTAATTTTCCTTCACCAATAGGTAGAGCAGACCGAGAAATGTTGTTGGAAGTCAACTTGCCCTAATAAAAATGCTTACTTTAGCCAGAATTCTGTGTTTGAACTGCAATATGGCAAATACGCAAAATTTATATGTAGTCAAAAAACGAAAAAAGGAAAAATTCAACTCGTACGTTTTGTTGCATCCGTAAAGATAAGCAAACGCTGAAAGTTTCATTAAAATATCTGCATCCGTTAAAGCGTGACGACTGGTTGAACTTTTTTGGAGGTGACCTCACTTGACCTTGACTAACTCGTTGACCCTAGATGACCTGACCTAAAAATTTTGAATCAGCATGTCAAATGGATATGGGAAAAGGTATGCCAAATTTGGGCACGCTGCCGCGCGCCGTTCGTCCACTATCCGCGAAAAACCTGAGGGGGGTGGTTGAAGACCCCCCGAGACGGGACGGGTTAACGGCGCATTCAACTGCCAGGTCACACAACGTCGCCAATCTCTCACGCCGATTGGTCGCGAGTTGACTCGGTACATCCCGTCGGTTGCGAGATTCGAGCCCACAACCTTGCGATCAAGAGCCCGAAGCTCTTCCAACTGAGCTACCACGCCCGCCTGTGGAAGAACTGGGTTTGCAAACGTGACAACGTTTGTCCAAATGTCCAACGTGACAATGTATGCAGTGTCCTGTGCAATGGCGTGGTGGATGCGACTGCGAGTGGCAAGACCGCCTTGACGGTCATCGGACGTCTGTCAGGCTATAAGTGGTACACCAACACCGATAGCCGACTGTCGTAGCCTTATTAATCTATTGAGTGTCCCAAGTGAGTACACGGTCCTGGGCTTTCATTCCTTTGTTTATGAATTGATCCTGAGTAAACAATCGAGAGCCACTTGAGCAAAGATAAGATATCGCGCGCCCGGAGGCGCTGTAGTCGGCCAGAACGATGGCCGCTGCAGGTGGTGCCAGTATGACAGCGGGCTGTGCTTCAACAGCCGTACCCGGTGTGTGCCAACATGTAGCACAGCGCAGGCACAGCCAATGGGAGGCCTGTCCATCCCCATTAGCAAAACATACACGGAATGACCAAGAAATTTAGGGATTCGTACCATGCCAAATGATAGTTTCAGGCACGCTTTGCGCGCCGAAAGCGTGAAAGCATTCTCGTTTCAATGCAATGCTTGGCGCCGCCCTTAAAGAACGCCTTGAAGGAGATCCTGGCTGTGCCACTGTAGCACAGGAAGTATTGATAAAGTGCCGGGATGTGCTAGTGCTAGCGCTAGTGAAGCTCTTCTCACTTCGTCGGCTTCATCAGCGACGCTGGAGTACAATCTTACCTCATCGGCTTCATCAGCGACGCTGGAGGACAATCTCACCTCATCGGCTTCACCAGGGATGCTGGAGGACAATCTGACCTCATCGGCTTCATCAGCGACGCTGGAGGACAATCTCACCTCATCGGCTTCACCAGCGACGCTGGAGCACAATCTCACCTCATCGGCTTCACCAGAGACTCGGCGCCGTCATTAAATGTTACGATCAACTTCAGCTGCGTCCCTCCAGTCTTCTGATCTGAAACAGACGAGCGACGAAAATAGCTGAAGCCCTCCCTTCGCCACCGGGTTGCTGGATAGATCTCTCCTGCAACATTTATTTTTTAAATTCCAGAATGACGATTCCTCCTAGGAAGCTTAGACATGCCTTGTCGCCGTACCACTGAGTAGAAATGTAATTGCGTATCCACACGGATATATCTCAGAATGTTTCAGGCATTGTACATGCGCCTCCATCCCAGTACAACTACATCCATTCGTGGATGCAGTTTGGCAATGTTGGAAAACACTTCGAGAACGACAACGAAACCGACCTCATATCATATATCATATCATGTCATATATCACACACACACACACACACATGTATATGTATATATATATACATATATATATGTATATATATATGTATCATATCATGTCATATCATATCATATATATCATATCATATATATCATATCATATCACGACATATATATATATATATATATATATATCATGCCATATCATATCATATATAACATATCATACCATGTCTCATATCATATAGATACATGATGTATGTTATAATGAATATCCAGGCCTCCCCGACAGCGTTGCGTCGTCTCCGCTACAGTCGGCGGTGCAGCGTTTCAGGGAGCTGACAGGGGCCAGAGAGCCACCAGATACATCTGCCGGTAGTCAGCTCGCATGGGACAGACTGGGCGCCACCGTGATTCGCGACCAGCTGATCGGCGTAGCCAATCAGGTGCACCACGCGCGCCTACTCGCCGCCACTCAGCCGCATACCGCCGCCTGGCTGCAAGCCGTTCCTGTACCCAACCTCGGTCTTCACCTGGACGACGAGACAATCCGTGTGGCGGTGGCGCTTCGCCTCGGGGCTGCAGCGTGCGAACCGCACCGCTGTCGCCAACGCAACTGCCAGGCTGACCGGCTTGGACACCATGGACTGTCCTGCCTCAGAAGTGTTGGCCGGCTCCCACGTCACACTCACCTGAATGACGTCGTGAAACGCGGCCTCTCAAGTGCGGGCATCCTGGAGCCGGTGGGTCTCGACCGAGGCGACGGAAAGCGGCCAGGTGGGCCTACGCTGTTCCCGTACAGTGGAGGCAGGTGTCTGACATGGGACGCTACTTGTGTAGATACCTTCGCCGATACCGTACTGGTGCGATCGACGCCAGAGCCCGGGTCCGCGGCTCGTGCGGCAGAAGCTCGCAAACGCCGCCACCACGCCGACCTCTGCTCGCGGTACAGGTTCGAGCCCTTAGCCGTTGAGTCGACCGGCGTTCTAGGTCCTGTCGTCTCAGAATTTGTACGAGAGCTGGGGCGACACATAACGACCCGCTCCGGCGAGCGCCGTGAAAAAGCGTGGCTGCGGCAACGCATTTATGCCGCAATCGCGCGTGGCAACGCGGCTTCTGTGCTCGCCACAGCCCGGCCCACAGATAGATCTTCGGCTGGCCGCATAGTTGCACCACTTTCCAATAGTTGCACAGCATTTTCCCAACGCTGATACTATATGGTGACTTTGTTCATATAATGTACCCAACTAATCCTTGCACCACAATTGTAGGTGTGCAATTCTGGTGTATCATGAGGCAGTGCATGTGAGTTAGTACATGTGCATGGTGTTTTCCCCCAGTATTTGATAGTATTGTATAATATATGCATTATGTTATAAATGTGCTACTACAACTAGATTCCTAGAATTCGGTACTCCATATACGCCCTTCAGGTAAACCACGCCGGTGTATGTTGATTGTTCCACAAAATGCCGAACTGTGATGAACTCCGAACTCCATACAGCTGAAACAGGTTTGTTGCTTTGCAAGAATGCATATTTTTCAAATATGCTCGAAATTCCCCAGAAATCATGTTCTCCAAGACTATTCGATACCTGCATTTGCATGTACATTTAGACGCATTGGAAGCAGATGTACGTTCCGGTAACCTGCAGCATACCGTCCTAGGAGTGTTCTCAGTCGTGCTGCTGGGGTGTGTCGACTACTTTAGCTCAATTTCGAAGCACTTGGAAAGGTGTGGGCCTACTGAAAACCGTTCGGAAGCACTTGGAAACGTTTGAGACTACTGAGAACCGCTTGGAAGGACATGGAAAGGTTTGAGACTACTGAGAACTACTTGGAAGTACTTGAAAACGTTTGGGACTACTGGGAACCGTTTGGAAGCAATTGAACACACTTGGAAGACAATTGAAGACACTACGATTCGTTGATTCGACTGGGGAACATCACGGTTTGCAAGTCAACAAATTTCACCATCGGGCAACTGCACCGAAGTCAATTTTTAACTTCGTCATTTCGTATGTGACAACTTTTGTGTGTGAAGATGTAGCCCCAGAGTAAGGTGTTGACGTTTGCACGTTTGTCAGTCGCGGGCGCCTGGAGATTTGAAGACACAAACTTGGACAGAGACGCGTTGATGTTTGCTTTCTCTGCTGTTGAATCTTGCACAATTTGTCGCTGTATTGCCAACTAATCAGTCCGGTCAATACAAGGGCACAGGCGGCTGTTGGATTCTCCACCAACCACCGTACAAGGGAGACAATTTCATGTGTTGCCATAGAATGGCAACACATTTCAGCACAGCCATTAGGCAGGACATACCGAACATATATATATATATATATATATATATATATATATATATATATATATATATATATATATATATATATATATATATATATATATGTATATATGTGTGTTTGTGTGTGTGTGTGTGTGTGTGTGTGTGTGTGTGTGTGTGTGTGTGTGTGTGTGTGTTTGTGTTTTTGCGTGTTTGTGATGCCATCTTTTGATCGAGGTGTTTGGCCTACCTATAGCTGTGCTGAAATGTGTTGCCATCCTATGGCCGAGGTGTTGGCCTAGCTATGGCTGTAGTAGACTGTGTTGCCATCCTATGGCAACAGATGGTGGCCCACCTATAGCTGCGATGTGTTGTGTTGCCATCTCCCGGAGCAGCAGTGGCACGGCACTGCTGTCCGCTGGGTAGAGCTCGTCTGGCGAGATTTGCCACCAGAACTGCTGCCAGCTGGTCAGACCTCTGAAACACACCAACGTCACCCGGCTATCAGCTGGTGAGACCTCTGAAACACACTGACGTCACTCAGCTATCAGCTGGTGAGACCTCTGAAACACACCAGAACGTTTGTCAGCTGATCAGACCTCTGAAACATACCAACGTCACCCGACTGTCAGCTGGTCAGACCTCTGAAACGGGGAGGATCCAGGAATTGTCACGAGGGGCACATGTCGTCCAGAAGGGCGCCACTTCGAAAGTACCTGGAGGGGATGCCTTGCCTCCCAAGGGCGCCTCTGGCTGACAGGGTGGGATGCACTGGAGCTTTCCGGAGGGGCGCCTTCGCTCCAACTGGCGTCTTTTCCTCTCAGAGGGGAAAATAATTCGAAATTCGAAGTCGTGCACCCGAGCCTGCCCAGAGCGGCACCTTCTCCCGGCCGGAGGAGTGGCACCTGTTCATGGAGGAGGGGAGGGGGCGCATGCCCCCAATGGCCACCTTGTATCCGTCCCTGCTTTGAAGCATGTCGACCTCACCCCATCTGTGCCAGTGCCATTGCCGGTGCCAGTGCCATTGCCGGTGCCAGTGCCAGTGCCGGTGCCAGTGCCGGTGCCGGTGCCAGTGTCAGTGCCGGTGCCGGTGCCGGTGCCAGTGCCGGTGGTGACAAACTTCACACCTTTGACGAGACACTGCTGACCATCTCGGCTTCGCTTCTGCACCGCCCTTCACCGGGATGTTTGTCATCGCAGATGTGACCTCCCACTGTTCGGCAATCACTTGCTGTGTCATCATCCCAGATTGTTGACCGTGGTGTCTTATCAACCCCGCCAACTCCCTCTGTTCTGGTTGCTCAACCACTCGTTCCATTCCAATCACCTGCATGACCAGCATCTTCCGTCTACAACCCTCCGTCCTGGAGCCACGCGAACCAGGAGCGGGCCAGTTGGAAGTGCCGAAAAACTCCACCTGCTACACCATCAAGACCGCCAGCTCGCCACCAAGCTCTGTCAGGACGAGACGACAGTCTGACAGGCAATTACAGAGGCAGTCAATGAGGAAGTCGAGGAGACAGTCAAGGAGACAGTCAAGGAGACAGTCAAGGAAACTGTCAAGGAAACAGTCAAAGAGACAGTCAAGGAGACAATCAAGGAAACAGTCAAAGAGACAGTCAAGGAGACAATCAAGGAGACAGTCAAGGAGACAGTCAAGGAGACATTCAAGGAGACAGTCCATGGGTGCAATATAATCAACATGGTCGATACGCCCTAAAGCCCAAACAACTAACTAAGGAGGAAGTCCATGAAGCAGTCAGAGGGCACCTCAGTGCAGGCATTCAAGGAGGCCATTGGCATCGTCCTCAGTGCTGGGGCTAGCCGACCCCGCAGGTCGCCATGGCACTGCATACAGCCCCCGGGAGCACGCCTGGCGAGTGGCGCTTGATAGGCGACTGCTGCTCTCTCGACGTCGTCACCAAACCCGACCACTGCCCTCTTCCTCACACCCACTACCTCACACCCACTACCACACACCCACTACCTCACACCCACTACCACACACCCACTACCTCACACCCACTACCACACACCCACTACCTCACACCCACTACCTCACACCCACTACCACACACCCACTACCTCACACCCACTACCACACACCCACTACCTCACACCCACTACCTCACACCCACTACCTCACACCCACTACCTCACACCCACTACCTCACACCCACTACCTCACACCCACTACCACACACCCACTACCTCACACCCACTACCTCACACCCACTACCACACACCCACTACCACACACCCACTACCTCACACCCACTACCTCACACCCACTACCTCACACCCATTACCTCACACCCACTACCTCACACCCCTACTCACACCACTCACACCCACTACCTCACACCCACTACCTCACACCCACTACCTCAAACCCACTACCTCACACCCACTACCTCACACCCAGTGCCTCACACCCACTACCTCACACCCACTACCTCACACCCACTACCTCACACCCACTACCTCACACCCACTACCTCACACCCACTACCTCACACCCACTACCTCACACCCACTACCTCACACCCACTACCACACACACACACTACCTCACACCCACTACCCACACACACAGTACCTCACACCCACTACCTCACACCCACTACCACACACACACTACCTCACACCCAGTACCTCACACCCACTACCTCACACCCATTACCTCACACCCAGTGCCTCACACCCACTACCTCACACCCACTACCTCACACCCACTACCTCACACCCACTACCTCACACCCACTACCACACACACACTACCTCACACCCACTACCTCACATCCATTACCTCACACCCAGTGCCTCACACCCAGTGCCTCACACCCACTACCTCACACCCACTACCTCACACCCACTACCTCACACCCACTACCTCACACCCACTACCACTCACCCGCTACCACACACCCATTACCTCACACCCAGTGCCTCACACCCACTACCTCACACCCACTACCTCACACCCACTACCACACACCCACTACCTCACACCCACTACCTCACACCCACTACCTCACACCCACTACATCACACCCACTACCTCACACCCACTACCACACACTCACTACACCACACCCACTACCTCACACCCACTACCTCACACCCACTACCTCACACCCACTACCTCACACCCACTACCTCACACCCACTACCTCACACCCACTACATCACACCCACTACCTCACACCCACTACCACACACACACTACCTCACACCCACTACCTCACACCCACTACCTCACACCCACTACCTCACACCCACTACCTCACACCCACTACCTCACACCCACTACCTCACACCCACTACCTCACACCCACTACCTCACACCCACTACCTCACACCCACTACCTCACACCCACACCACACCCACTACCTCACACCCACTACCTCACACCCACTACCTCACACCCACACCTCACACCCACACCCACACACCCACTACCTCACACCCACTACCTCACACCCACTACCTCACACCCACTACCTCACACCCACTACCTCACACCCACTACCTCACACCCACTACCTCACACCCATCTACCCACTACCTCACACCCACTACCTCACACCCACTACCTCACACCCACTACCTCACACCCACTACCTCACACCCACTACCTCACACCCACTCAAACCCACTACCTCACACCCACTACCTCACACCCAGTGCCTCACACCCACTACCTCACACCCACTACCTCACACCCACTACCTCACACCCACTACCTCACACCCACTACCTCACACCCACTACCTCACACCCACTACCTCACACCCACTACCTCACACCCACTACCTCACACCCACTACCTCACACCCACTACCTCACACCCACTACCTCACACCCACTACCTCACACCCACTACCTCACACCCACTACCTCACACCCACTACCTCACACCCACTACCTCACACCCACTACCTCACACCCACTACCTCACACCCATTACCTCACACCCAGTGCCTCACACCCACTACCTCACACCCACTACCTCACACCCACTACCTCACACCCACTACCTCACACCCACTACCTCACACCCACTACCTCACACCCACTACCTCACACCCACTACCTCACACCCACTACCTCACACCCACTACCTCACAACCTGTCCCCATTGCAAGATCCGGTTCAGAAACACCGGTCTCCTGACGGTGCACATGGTTACAAGATAGGGGACGAGTAGTCTATGGGTAAGTTACCCGTCTCACAATCGAAAGATTGTGGGTTCGAGTCTCACCTGTCGCCACTCTCCGCCCGCGACCAATCGGCGTGAGAGATTGGCGACGCATGGCTCAACGATCGACGTGTCGTAAAACCAACAACCACCACGTGGCTACAAGACGGAAATGGTTCGTGCGTCGCTGAGGATACAGCAGTTCTTGTGACGTACTTGGATGGTCGCCGTGGTGGATTGGTGCCTCAGGTCTTGCCGACTACTGCGCCATCTCGTGGCCAAACCAGAAACACAGCACACGCCACCACACAACACAAAACGTTGTCGCCTAATGGCTGAAATACCATTGCTTGGTTCAGTGGCGTCGCCACGAAATTCTTCCAGGGGGCAAGATCGAAAGGGGGCCTCCTGCTCCCCGAAAAGGGGCCTCAATTGTGTTAGGGCCTCCTATTGCTTTTAGGCCATTAGTATGGTTCGGGAATGGGAAACTGAGGGCTGGAGGGCCTTTTTTCGTCCTGAGGGCCTCCTTTTCGTCCTGAGGGCCTCATTTTTATCATGGGGACCTCCTTTTCGTCCTGGTGGCCTTTTCGTCCTGGGGCCTCTGTGTCAATATTTGGCACTCTTGATTTCTTGGGCCTCCTACCCTCTCCTAGGTGACTTCTTTTTACAAATTAGGGGCCTCCTCCTGGAGGCCCCTAGTTTGTATAATCTCTTTTTCGTCTTGGGGCCTTTTTTTCATCCTGGAGGGCCTCCTTTCGCCCTGGAGGGCCTCCTTTTCGTCCTGGAGGGCCTCCTTTCCACCCTGGGGGCCTCCTTTTCGTCCTGGGGGCCTCCTTTTAGTCATGGAGGGCCTCCTTTTCGTCATGGGGGCCTCCTTTTCGTCCTGAGGTACCTTCTTTTCGTCCTGGGGGCCTTTTTTTCGTCCTGAGGGCCTCCTTTTCGTCCTGGGGGTTTCGTTTTCGTCCTGGGGGCCTCCTCAAATTTCAGGGGGCGGCGCCCCCCCAGTCTCACGGCAGGGGGGCAATTGCCCCCTCGGCCCCCCGGTGGCGACGCCCCTGGCTTGGTTCATACCCGAGTGCATGCGATGGCCTGTAGATAACGTAATTTAATGGCTGGATAAATATAAATACGCCACCGGATGTTGCGATGGCCGAGGAAGCTGCACCAGCATTCGACCCGGCGACATGTAAACACTCCGGGGTTCCAGATGTTCGATATTTCGCTGGCTTCACGATTCCCGCAGTTTTACAAGCGCAGATTGAAGTGTTCTTGATAGTATACATTAGTAATCCCAAAGAGAGCATGACCCAATAATTGTAAAGTGTGTATCACTAATAAGAAATAAAAACCGGCTGGAGAACATACTTATGTATAATTTTGTTTTAAGCAGATGTTCAAAGTAGCATATTCCCAAATGATTGCCATGGAGAAAAAATGACGCCACGTTCTAAAACTGCTTTGCAACTGATGCTGTGAGTGCTGACTCCCTATGTCCAATCGCCGTCCACATTCAAGCAAGGTTAAATGAGAAAGCTTAATCTGCATGGTTAAGCGAGAATAGTTAACTCGGCGGCCAGTGTGTCAATGATATGAAATAGCCCCGATGTCGTTCGATGGTTCGCACGCAAGCGTCGAGCGAGCAGGTCCTCTTCTAGGAGATGCGCATTTTTCACTGTCTCAACATGATTCCAGTGTGGTGTCGCAATTCAGACTGGCAATTCCAGTGTGGTGTCGCAATTCAGACTGGCAATTCCAGTGTGGTGTCGCAATTCAGACTGGCAATTCCAGTGTAGTGTCGCAATTCAGACTGGCAATTCCAGTGTGGTGTCGCAATTCAGACTGGAGTTCCAATGTGGTGTCGCAATTCAGACTGGAGTTCCAATGTGGTGTCGCAATTCAGACTGGCAATTCCAGTGTGGTGTCGCAATTCAGACTGGCAATTCCAGTGTGGTGTCGCAATTCAGACTGGCAATTCCAGTGTGGTGTCATACTCCGAACTGGTTAGCAACGTCACGCCGAAAACAACTATCCAGCACGATCAAGTTCTCACACGCATGCCTACGTTGAGTTTAAAAAAAAACTATCTAACAATAACTAACCTCACCAGCATAATAGCGTTGCGCTAAAAACACTAAAAACTGCCTAACACGACCGGGTCCTCACTAGTATGAATGCTTTTCATTAAACAAGAAACAACTACCTAATACCATCGGGTCCTCATTAGCATGACTGCGTTGCGTTAAAAAAAAACATAACACGACGTGTCCTCATTAGTATGAATGCGTTGCGTTAACCCCAAAACAACTGCTACCTAATACGTTTGGGTCATCACTAACATGACTGTGTTGCGTTAAACAAAAGATAATTCCTACCATAGCACGACCAGGTCCTCACTAGTATCACTGCGCGACGTCAGACAACAAACAACTGCAACCTAACATGACCGGGTTTTCACAACCATGACTGCACTGCGTTAAACCAAAGAAAATTCCTACCTGACACGATTGGATCCTCATTAGCAAGTGCTGCGTTAAACCAACATCAACTCCTACCTAACACCATCTGGTCCTCACTAGCGTCAATGCGACCCACTGCGGGAGGCACGCGAGTCCGGTTTCGCAAGTCCAACTGCATTGACTGCGCCCATATTTGGCGACCAGCGGATTTCCTGTAGAAGTTCATGCATTCTGCACACGCGTTTCGTCTGAATGCGTCTGTACGCATGACGAGGCAGCTCGTGCCCCTTGACTCACTGATAACGTCTCGCCGATAGCGGGTGTGGACAGGGGTGGGCGCAAAAGCCATGGTGTGGTTACAGTGTGGACAGGGGGACCGCCAGTCATGGTGTGGTTACAGTGTGACAGGGGGACCGCCAGTCATGGTGTGGTTACAGTGTGACAGGGGGACCGCCAGTCATGGTGTGGTTACAGTGTGGCAGGGGGACCGCCAGCCATGGTGTGGTTACAGGGGGGGGGACCGCCAGCCATGGTGTGGTTACAGTGTGGCAGGGGGACCGCCAGCCATGGTGTGGTTACAGTGTGGCAGGGGGACCGCCAGCCATGGTGTGGTTACAGTGTGACAGGGGGGATCGCCAGCCATGGTGTGGTTACAGTGTGGACAGGGGGGACCGCCAGCCATGGTGTGGTTACAGTGTGACAGGGGGACCGCCAGCCATGGTGTGGTTACAGTGTGGCAGGGGGACCGCCAGTCATGGTGTGGTGACAGTGTGTCTTAATCTGAATGGTTAGGCGAGAATAATTAACTCGGCGGCCAGTGTGTCAATGATATGAAATAGCCCCGATGTCGTTCGATGATTCGCACGCAAGTGTCGAGCGAGCAGGTCCCCTTCTAGAAGATGCGCTTTTCACTGTCTCAACATGATTCCAGTGTAGTGTCGCAATTCAGACTGACGCCAGCGGTGTTGTCGCTTCAGACTGGCAATTCCAGTGTGGTGTCGCAATTCAGACTGGCAATTCCAGTGTGGTGTCGCAATTCAGACTGGCAATTCCGGTGTGGTGTCGCAATTCAGACTGGCAATTCCAGTGTGGTGTCGCAATTCAGACTGGCAATTCCAGTGTGGTGTCGCAATTCAGACTGGCAATTCCAGTGTGGTGTCATGCTCCGAACTGGTTAGCAACGTCACGCCGAAAACAACCATCCAGCACGATCAAGTTCTCACGCATGCCTACGTTGAGTTTAAAAAAAAAACTATCAACAATAACTATCCTCACCAGCATAATAGCGTTGCGTAAACATAAAAACTGCCTAACACGACCGGGTCCTCACTAGTATGAATGCTTTTCATTAAACAGAAACAACTACCTAATACCATCGGGTCCTCATTAGCATGACTGCGTTGCGTTAAAAAAAAAACATAACACGACGTGTCCTCACTAGTATGAATGCGTTGCATTAACTCCCAAACAACTCCTACCTAATATGTTTAGGTCATCACTAACTGCGTTGCGTTAAACAAAAGATAATTCCTACCATAACACGACCAGGTCCTCACTAGTATCACTGCGCGACGTCAGACAACAAACAACTGCAACCTAACATGACCGGGTTTTCACAACCATGACTGCACTGCGTTAAACCAAAGAAAACTACCTGACACGATTGGATCCTCATTAGCAAGTGCTGCGTTAAACCAACATCAACTCCTACCAAACACCATCGGGTCCTCACTAGCGTCAATGCGACCCACTGCGGGAGGCACGCGAGTCCGGTTTCGCAAGTCCAACTGCACTGACTGCGCCCATATTTGGCGACCAGCGGATTTCCTGTAGAATTTCATGCATTCTGCACATGCGTTTCGTCTGAATGCGTCTGTACGTATGACGAGGCAGCTCGTGCCCTTGGCTCACTGATAACGTCTCGCCGGTAGCGGGTGTGGACAGGGGTGGGCGCACAAGCCATGGTGTGGTTACAGTGTGACAGGGGGACCGCCAGCCATGGTGTGGTTACAGTGTGACAGGGGGACCGCCAGTCATGGTGTGGTTACAGTGTGACAGGGGGACCGCCAGCCATGGTGTGGTTACAGTGTGGCAGGGGGACCGCCAGCCATGGTGTGGTTACAGTGTGGCAGGGGGACCGCCAGCCATGGTGTGGTTACAGTGTGACAGGGGGACCGCCAGCCATGGTGTGGTTACAGTGTGACAGGGGGACCGCCAGCCATGGTGTGGTTACAGTGTGACAGGGGGACCGCCAGTCATGGTGTGGTTACAGTGTGACAGGGGGACCGCCAGTCATGGTTGGTGTGGTTACAGTGTGACAGGGGGACCGCCAGCCATGGTGTGGTTACAGTGTGGCAGGGGGACCGCCAGCCATGGTGTGGTTACAGTGTGACAGGGGGACCGTCAGCCATGGTGTGGTGACAGTGTGGCAGGGGGACCGCCAGCCATGGTGTGGTTACAGTGTGACAGGGGGACCGCCAGCCATGGTGTGGTTACAGTGTGACAGGGGGACCGCCAGCCATGGTGTGGTTACAGTGTGACAGGGGGACCGCCAGCCATGGTGTGGTTACAGTGTGACAGGGGGACCGCCAGCCATGGTGTGGTTACAGTGTGGCAGGGGGACCGCCAGCCATGGTGTGGTTACAGTGTGACAGGGGGACCGCCAGCCATGGTGTGGTTACAGTGTGACAGGGGGACCGCCAGCCATGGTGTGGTTACAGTGTGACAGGGGGACCGCCAGCCATGGTGTGGTTACAGTGTGACAGGGGGACCGCCAGCCATGGTGTGGTTACAGTGTGACAGGGGGACCGCCAGCCATGGTGTGGTTACAGTGTGACAGGGGGACCGCCAGCCATGGTGTGGTTACAGTGTGACAGGGGACCGCCAGCCATGGTGTGGTGACAGTGTGACAGGGGGACCGCCAGCCATGGTGTGGTTACAGTGTGACAGGGGGACCGCCAGCCATGGTGTGGTTACAGTGTGACAGGGGGACCGCCAGCCATGGTGTGGTTACAGTGTGACAGGGGGACCGCCAGCCATGGTGTGGTTACAGTGTGACAGGGGGACCGCCAGCCATGGTGTGGTTACAGTGTGACAGGGGGACCGCCAGTCATGGTGTGGTTACAGTGTGACAGGGGGACCGCCAGCCATGGTGTGGTGACAGTGTGACAGGGGGACCGCCAGCCATGGTGTGGTGACAGTGTGACAGGGGGACCGCCAGCCATGGTGTGGTTACAGTGTGACAGGGGACCGCCAGCCATGGTGTGGTTACAGTGTGACAGGGGGACCGCCAGCCATGGTGTGGTTACAGTGTGACAGGGGGACCGCCAGTCCATGGTGTGGTTACAGTGTGACAGGGGGACCGCCAGCCATGGTGTGGTGACAGTGTGACAGGGGGACCGCCAGCCATGGTGTGGTTACAGTGTGACAGGGGGACCGCCAGCCATGGTGTGGTTACAGTGTGACAGGGGGCCGCCAGCCATGGTGTGGTGACAGGGTGACAGGGGGACCGCCAGCCATGGTGTGGTTACAGTGTGACAGGGGGACCGCCAGCCATGGTGTGGTGGACGCAGCCATGGGTGGTGTGACGGGGGACGCCAGCCATGGTGTGGTGACAGGGGTGACAGGGGACCGCCAGCCATGGTGTGGTTACAGTGTGACAGGGGGACCGCCAGCCATGGTGTGGTTACAGTGTGACAGGGGGACCGCCAGCCATGGTGTGGTTACAGTGTGACAGGGGGACCGCCAGCCATGGTGTGGTTACAGTGTGGCAGGGGGGACCGCCAGCCATGGTGTGGTGACAGTGTGACAGGGGGACCGCCAGTCATGGTGTGGTGACAGTGTGGCAGGGGACCGCCAGCCATGGTGTGGTTACAGTGTGGCAGGGGGACCGCCAGTCATGGTGTGGTTACAGTGTGACAGGGGGACCGCCAGTCATGGTGTGGTGACAGTGTGGCAGGGGGACCGCCAGCCATGGTGTGGTTACAGTGTGACAGGGGGACCGCCAGCCATGGTGTGGTTACAGTGTGACAGGGGACCGCCAGTCATGGTGTGGTTACAGTGTGGCAGGGGGACCGCCAGTCATGGTGTGGTTACAGTGTGACAGGGGGACCGCCAGCCATGGTGTGGTTACAGTGTGACAGGGGGACCGCCAGCCATGGTGTGGTTACAGTGTGACAGGGGGACCGCCAGCCATGGTGTGGTTACAGTGTGACAGGGGGACCGCCAGTCATGGTGTGGTGACAGTGTGACAGGGAGGGGACCGCCAGTCATGGTGTGGTTACAGTGTGACAGGGGGACCGCCAGCCATGGTGTGGTTACAGTGTGACAGGGGGACCGCCAGTCATGGTGTGGTTACAGTGTGACAGGGGGACCGCCAGCCATGGTGTGGTTACAGTGTGACAGGGGGACCGCCAGCCATGGTGTGGTTACAGTGTGACAGGGGGACCGCCAGCCATGGTGTGGTTACAGTGTGACAGGGGGACCGCCAGTCATGGTGTGGTTACAGTGTGACAGGGGGACCGCCAGCCATGGTGTGGTTACAGTGTGACAGGGGGACCGCCAGTCATGGTGTGGTTACAGTGTGACAGGGGGACCGCCAGCCATGGTGTGGTTACAGTGTGACAGGGGGACCGCCAGCCATGGTGTGGTTACAGTGTGACAGGGGGGACCGCCAGCCATGGTGTGGTTACAGTGTGACAGGGGGACCGCCAGCCATGGTGTGGTTACAGTGTGACAGGGGGACCGCCAGCCATGGTGTGGTTACAGTGTGACAGGGGGACCGCCAGTCATGGTGTGGTTACAGTGTGGCAGGGGGACCGCCAGCCATGGTGTGGTTACAGTGTGGCAGGGGGACCGCCAGCCATGGTGTGGTTACAGTGTGACAGGGGGACCGCCAGCCATGGTGTGGTTACAGTGTGACAGGGGGACCGCCAGCCATGGTGTGGTTACAGTGTGACAGGGGGACCGCCAGCCATGGTGTGGTTACAGTGTGACAGGGGACCGCCAGCCATGGTGTGGTTACAGTGTGACAGGGGGACCGCCAGCCATGGTGTGGTTACAGTGTGACAGGGGACCGCCAGCCATGGTGTGGTTACAGTGTGGCAGGGGGACCGCCAGCCATGGTGTGGTTACAGTGTGACAGGGGGACCGCCAGCCATGGTGTGGTTACAGTGTGGCAGGGGGACCGCCAGTCATGGTGTGGTTACAGTGTGGCAGGGGGACCGCCAGCCATGGTGTGGTGACAGTGTGGCAGGGGGACCGCCAGTCATGGTGTGGTTACAGTGTGGCAGGGGGACCGCCAGCCATGGTGTGGTTACAGTGTGACAGGGGGACCGCCAGCCATGGTGTGGTTACAGTGTGGCAGGGGGACCGCCAGCCATGGTGTGGTTACAGTGTGACAGGGGGACCGCCAGCCATGGTGTGGTTACAGTGTGGCAGGGGGACCGCCAGCCATGGTGTGGTTACAGTGTGGCAGGGGACCGCCAGCCATGGTGTGGTTACAGTGTGACAGGGGGACCGCCAGCCATGGTGTGGTTACAGTGTGGACAGGGGGACCGCCAGCCATGGTGTGGTTACAGTGTGACAGGGGGACCGCCAGCCATGGTGTGGTTACAGTGTGGCAGGGGGACCGCCAGCCATGGTGTGGTGACAGTGTGACAGGGGGACCGCCAGCCATGGTGTGGTTACAGTGTGACAGGGGACCGCCAGCCATGGTGTGGTGACAGTGTGGCAGGGGGACCGCCAGCCATGGTGTGGTTACAGTGTGACAGGGGGACCGCCAGCCATGGTGTGGTTACAGTGTGACAGGGGGACCGCCAGCCATGGTGTGGTTACAGTGTGACAGGGGGACCGCCAGCCATGGTGTGGTTACAGTGTGACAGGGGGACCGCCAGCCATGGTGTGGTGACAGTGTGACAGGGGGACCGCCAGCCATGGTGTGGTTACAGTGTGACAGGGGGACCGCCAGCCATGGTGTGGTTACAGTGTGACAGGGGGACCGCCAGCCATGGTGTGGTTACAGTGTGACAGGGGGACCGCCAGCCATGGTGTGGTTACAGTGTGACAGGGGGACCGCCAGCCATGGTGTGGTGACAGGGTGACAAGGGGGACCGCCAGCCATGGTGTGGTTACAGTGTGACAGGGGACCGCCAGCCATGGTGTGGTGACAGGGTGACAAGGGGGACCGCCAGCCATGGTGTGGTTGACAGTGTGACAGGGGACCGCCAGCCATGGTGTGGTTACAGTGTGACAGGGGGACCGCCAGCCATGGTGTGGTGACAGTGTGACAGGGGGACCGCCAGCCATGGTGTGGTTACAGTGTGACAGGGGGGACCGCCAGCCATGGTGTGGTTACAGTGTGACAGGGGGACCGCCAGCCATGGTGTGGTTACAGTGTGACAGGGGACCGCCAGCCATGGTGTGGTGACAGGGTGACAAGGGGACCGCCAGTCATGGTGTGGTGACAGTGTGACAGGGGGACCGCCAGCCATGGTGTGGTTACAGTGTGACAGGGGGACCGCCAGTCATGGTGTGGTTACAGTGTGACAGGGGGACCGCCAGTCATGGTGTGGTTACAGTGTGACAGGGGGACCGCCAGCCATGGTGTGGTTACAGTGTGACAGGGGGACCGCCAGCCATGGTGTGGTTACAGTGTGACAGGGGGACCGCCAGCCATGGTGTGGTTACAGTGTGACAGGGGGACCGCCAGTCATGGTGTGGTTACAGTGTGACAGGGGGACCGCCAGTCATGGTGTGGTTACAGTGTGACAGGGGGACCGCCAGTCATGGTGTGGTTACAGTGTGACAGGGGGACCGCCAGCCATGGTGTGGTTACAGTGTGACAGGGGGACCGCCAGCCATGGTGTGGTTACAGTGTGACAGGGGGACCGCCAGCCATGGTGTGGTTACAGTGTGACAGGGGGACCGCCAGCCATGGTGTGGTTACAGTGTGACAGGGGGGACCGCCAGCCATGGTGTGGTTACAGTGTGACAGGGGGACCGCCAGCCATGGTGTGGTTACAGTGTGACAGGGGGACCGCCAGCCATGGTGTGGTTACAGTGTGACAGGGGGACCGCCAGCCATGGTGTGGTTACAGTGTGACAGGGGGACCGCCAGCCATGGTGTGGTTACAGTGTGACAGGGGGACCGCCAGCCATGGTGTGGTTACAGTGTGGACAGGGGACCGCCAGCCATGGTGTGGTTACAGTGTGACAGGGGGACCGCCAGCCATGGTGTGGTTACAGTGTGACAGGGGGACCGCCAGTCATGGTGTGGTTACAGTGTGGCAGGGGGACCGCCAGCCATGGTGTGGTTACAGTGTGACAGGGGGACCGCCAGCCATGGTGTGGTTACAGTGTGACAGGGGGACCGCCAGTCATGGTGTGGTTACAGTGTGACAGGGGGACCGCCAGCCATGGTGTGGTTACAGTGTGACAGGGGGACCGCCAGTCATGGTGTGGTTACAGTGTGGCAGGGGGACCGCCAGTCATGGTGTGGTTACAGTGTGACAGGGGGACCGCCAGCCATGGTGTGGTTACAGTGTGACAGGGGGACCGCCAGTCATGGTGTGGTGACAGTGTGACAGGGGGACCGCCAGCCATGGTGTGGTTACAGTGTGACAGGGGGACCGCCAGCCATGGTGTGGTTACAGTGTGACAGGGGGACCGCCAGTCATGGTGTGGTTACAGTGTGACAGGGGGACCGCCAGCCATGGTGTGGTTACAGTGTGACAGGGGGACCGCCAGCCATGGTGTGGTTACAGTGTGACAGGGGGACCGCCAGCCATGGTGTGGTTACAGTGTGACAGGGGGACCGCCAGCCATGGTGTGGTGACAGTGTGGCAGGGGGACCGTCAGCCATGGTGTGGTTACAGTGTGACAGGGGGACCGCCAGCCATGGTGTGGTGACAGTGTGACAGGGGGACCGCCAGTCATGGTGTGGTTACAGTGTGGCAGGGGGGACCGCCAGCCATGGTGTGGTTGGGACCGCCAGCCAGGTGTGGTACAGTGTGACAGGGGGACCGCCAGTCATGGTGTGGTGACAGTGTGACAAGGGGGACCGCCAGCCATGGTGTGGTTACAGTGTGACAGGGGGACCGCCAGTCATGGTGTGGTTACAGTGTGGCAGGGGGACCGCCAGCCATGGTGTGGTTACAGTGTGACAGGGGGACCGCCAGCCATGGTGTGGTTACAGTGTGACAGGGGGACCGCCAGTCATGGTGTGGTTACAGTGTGACAGGGGGACCGCCAGCCATGGTGTGGTTACAGTGTGACAGGGGGACCGCCAGCCATGGTGTGGTTACAGTGTGACAGGGGGACCGCCAGCCATGGTGTGGTTACAGTGTGGCAGGGGGACCGCCAGTCATGGTGTGGTTACAGTGTGACAGGGGGACCGCCAGTCATGGTGTGGTTACAGTGTGACAGGGGGACCGCCAGCCATGGTGTGGTTACAGTGTGGCAGGGGGACCGCCAGCCATGGTGTGGTTACAGTGTGACAGGGGACCGCCAGCCATGGTGTGGTTACAGTGTGACAGGGGGACCGCCAGCCATGGTGTGGTTACAGTGTGACAGGGGGACCGCCAGCCATGGTGTGGTTACAGTGTGACAGGGGGACCGCCAGCCATGGTGTGGTTACAGTGTGGCAGGGGGACCGCCAGCCATGGTGTGGTTACAGTGTGACAAGGGGACCGCCAGCCATGGTGTGGTTACAGTGTGACAGGGGGACCGCCAGCCATGGTGTGGTTACAGTGTGACAGGGGGACCGCCAGCCATGGTGTGGTTACAGTGTGACAGGGGACCGCCAGCCATGGTGTGGTGACAGTGTGACAGGGGCCGGGGGACCGCCAGCCATGGTGTGGTTACAGTGTGACAGGGGGACCGCCAGCATGGTGTGGTGACAGTGTGACAGGGGGACCGCCAGTCATGGTGTGGTTACAGTGTGACAGGGGGACCGCCAGCCATGGTGTGGTTACAGTGTGACAGGGGGACCGCCAGCCATGGTGTGGTTACAGGGTGGCAGGGGGACCGCCAGCCATGGTGTGGTTACAGTGTGACAGGGGGACCGCCAGCCATGGTGTGGTTACAGTGTGACAAGGGGGACCGCCAGCCATGGTGTGGTTACAGTGTGACAGGGGGACCGCCAGCCATGGTGTGGTTACAGTGTGACAGGGGGACCGCCAGTCATGGTGTGGTTACAGTGTGACAGGGGGACCGCCAGCCATGGTGTGGTTACAGTGTGACAGGGGGACCGCCAGTCATGGTGTGGTGACAGGGTGACAGGGGGACCGCCAGCCATGGTGTGGTGACAGGGTGGCAGGGGGACCGCCAGCCATGGTGTGGTGACAGGGTGGCAGGGGGACCGCCAGTCATGGTGTGGTGACAGTGTGACAGGGGACCGCCAGTCATGGTGTGGTGACAGGGTGACCGCCACAGGGGTGACAGGGTGCTGGTGGACTGCAACTGAAAATACGGAATGGAAGTCCTGTTGAGCTCTGCACGGCGTCGCCAAGAGTTAGGTTTCTTAACAACGCTTGAACGGACTTCGGAAATCGGATTATATTTTGGATGGGCTCGGGCAGAATGGCAAGCCGGCATGACACGACCCGTTCAAATATCGGAAGTGGAAAACATATGCATATACTTGTTTGTCCCACCGCAAGCATTACTTCATAATGAAAGAAAAGGGGAACTCACGAGCATGAAGTGCACTTGCAAAACTGTCACGTCGTCGCAACGTCCGTGAAACGCACGCAACATGATCAGTCAAACAGTGAGTTGGAAGTAGCATCACCAAACAGTGAAAGCAAGCGAAAAATCAGTCAGAATAACGTGTTACGTGGTGAAATACGGGGTGAAATACGATGTATCTAAGGTCTCCCCTGGTAAACAACATCAAAACGCACTTGCGAAAAAAAACTCGGATTACCGTCCAGTATGAACCATGTGTGAACAATTACCTAGGAAACTTGCGAATCGTTAGCTTGGATACCTTTCGTTCCAAAAAAAGCGTTATCTTTGCATTGAGAACAGGAGGCACACCAGAAGAACGTGTCTCACTGTCAATGGGCTATCACAGCGAGTACACATCGGCCTGTCCTCGTTTTGTAGCATGCAGCTGTGGGTAGCATAAGTGTGGCCTTTTCGTATCTTGCCAAACATCACTGCTTCCTTCCGGGAAGTTTTGGATGATAATTTCCGACATGAGTTGGCTTGATGGTTCTTAGTTTGTTTTCGCCGGTCGAGTCCAAACATTGTTGCCACTTGTCCTGGAAAAATGCATTGATTGACTGGTTGAAGTGTGTCGCGGGAAGAGGAAGCGAATGGGTGTACTGTCTCCGCGCAACACGTTTTGATGCTTGGTCAGTCAGCTCATTCCCCTTTATTCCAATATGACTTGGCCCATCCAGCAGAGGGTTACATGTTTCCCGGCTCGGTTACGCATAGCTATGCGAAATAACACATCCTGCACGACGGGGTCATGACTCATGAGGATAAAACTGTTTTACCGCTAGAAGGCTACTCAGAGAGTACGAGAGTATTTCGTGATCGACGTAGTCCCCGACGTGGTAGTACTCGTCGTAGTATTTCGATGAAGCACATGGCCTTCGTGATGGCCAGAAGTTCGGCCGTGTAGACCGTTGTGTGAGGAGGCAGCGTGAACGATCGGATCGTGGCACCACTTACAAAGGCACACCCCACGCCATCAGTTTTCGAACCGTCGGTGTGGGTAAGAGTGCAGGAGTGATATGTGTGAATGTGCTCTAGAGCCTCCAGCCGAAACGTTTCCGTGGTAACTTCATCCTCACCAGTGCCTGACAGTGTTGTGTCTACCGACGGCTGGATTAGTTCCCAAGGGGGAACGGGCCGTGGCCCAATCCTTCTAATGCTACGCATTTGGAAGGCGCTCCCCTCTGCCAACTCCCGAAACTTCAGGCAGGAAGGAGGCAGTGTGTTGTCACGTCCGCCACAGAAGAGCGCAAGCGTACGGTGGGAAAACAATGCCTTAGATGCTGGATTTAGAGGAAATCTCCTCACCCTGTACGCATGCCGCAGTCCAAGTTTATCTCTCTTTGGGCGAGCGGAGCTTCATCAGCATATGGAGTTACAGTTCGGAATGCGTTGGCAACAAGGGCATGGTGGACAGTGTCGAGCATGCGTTTGTTGAAATCACTGACACAGCCTTAAATAACACAACCATAGTCGAGTTTCGAACGGATAGCGAGCGATAGCGAGCGACATAAAAATAAACGCGTAGACGTATCTGCTCCGTAGACAGTTCGGGCAACGCATTTCACAATGTTCAGGGACTTGGAAAACTACTGCCGCAGCGTTTTTAGGTGGTCCTTGTACGTAAGACGACGATCAAATGTGATGCTCAGGAACTTAGCTGCAGGCTGGAAAGGAATTAACTCTCCATAGAGCTGGATGGTCGGGTCCTGGCAGCGACGTCGGCGACAAAAATGCACTGCAGCAGTCAAGGAGATTTCTCAAGGTGAGAAGTGACGACTGCGGCTGAACTTTCCATCGATGACGAACGAGATGCTGAACGCCAGATCGCAACGTCATCAATAAAAACGGACTTGGCGACACCACATAGCAGACCATCTCGGACATCATTAGCGCAAAAAACACATTCAGCCACACCCTTGCAAGCCTCTTTCACATTTGCTACAGCTGCACCAGCTCCTGCGCAATTCTGAATCTGCAACCAATTTTTTTCAGCCCGACAACCTGGCGATGGCACGATTACACCGGCGCGACGCAATTCGGTAACGTAAACAGCGGTACGATACCTTTCAGGCAAACGGAGGTCGTATTCCAAGTTGTGCGCTGCAAGAGGCTTGCAAGTTTGCTTAACGTGGATAATTAGCATACTTAACGCATCAGGTATCAGCGTCAATCCAGCTATAAACTCCAGGCTAGATAGACGGCAGGCGGTAGGGCCGGTCTGCAGAAGCTCATGGAGGGAAACAAATACAGACGGCAGGCGGCGGGGCCGGTCTATACAAGCCCACGGAGGGAAACAAATACAGCCGGCAGGCGGCGGGGCCGGTCTATACAAGCCCACGGAGGGAAACAAATACAGCCGGCAGATAGCGGGGCCGGTCTATACAAGCCCACGGAGGGAAACACATACAGCCGGCAGGCGGCGGGGCCGGTCTATACAAGCCCACGGAGGGAAACACATACAGCCGGCAGATAGCGGGGCCGGTCTATACAAGCCCACGGAGGGAAACACATACAGCCGGCAGATAGCGGGGTTGGTCTATACAAGCCCACGGAGGGAAACATACAGCCGGCAGATAGCGGGCTGGTCTATACAAGCCACGGAGGGAAACAAATACAGCCGGCAGGCGGCGGGGCCGGTCTATACAAGCCCACGGAGGGAAACACATACAGCCGGCAGGTGGCGGGGCCGGTCTATACAAGCCCACGGAGGGAAACAAATACAGCCGGCAGATAGCGGGGCCGGTCTATACAAGCCCACGGAGGGAAACAAATACAGCCGGCAGATAGCGGGGTTGGTCTATACAAGCCCACGGAGGGAAACAATACAGCCGGCAGATAGCGGGGCCGGTCTATACAAGCCCACGGAGGGAAACAAATACAGACGGCAGGCGGCGGGGCCGGTCTATACAAGCCCACGGAGGGAAACACATACAGCCGGCAGATAGCGGGGCCGGTCTATACAAGCCCACGGAGGGAAACACATACAGCCGGCAGATGGCGGGGCCGGTCTATACAAGCCCACGGAGGGAAACACATACAGCCGGCAGATAGCGGGGTTGGTCTACAGAAGCTCATGGAGGGAAGCAAAATGTATCTTACGTTATGCAAGGACCGTTAAATACTTTAGCTAGTGTTCGTTACTCCCATGCAGGGTTAATTTAATCCCGGCGATACCGAGTATGGAGTGTCATTTTTATTCCTACCACCTGCGGCTTTTGCTAGGTAACTTCTGAACCGTAAAAGACATCGGTCAGAATTTTGGAAACTGGTAACTCGAATGGAAACAGGCAATTTTGCGAGGCAGCTCCTGAACATGCTATCGGCCGCAATTTTGGCCCATCTTTGGGCAAGTGATGAGTGCATATTGTGTTAAAAATAGATCCTAGTTCCTTAAGGTACCTGAGATAAGGAAGGCCAAAGTCATGCCATCACATTGTCTCAATGCAGTTTATATATTTATATTCATGCATTTTTAATCACCAACTGCACACAATTCAGTCAAATATAAACTATATGACTCCATAGACGAATGATCAAAGGAGAACACAAACACACAACACTTGGCCCAATAATTTGGCCTTATGGGTCAAATGAGAGTTGAACTGCAAAGACGTTAATCGACTCGCAATGGCTGTGACGGAAACGAACGGTGTAGGGGCTGGATCGAAGGCCGAGAACGCTTGTTGCGGCGCCGGCGACATTGTTCGAACAGTTTGCCGTTGCATTGACTAAAGTGCTGTTGAATTGTTCAAGTGCTGTTGCATTGCAGGGGCGACTGCCCTCGTGCAGTGTATCCGGTGCAAACACGGACACAGCGGCGGGGGGGGGGGCGGTCAGGGTCAGCCGGCAACGTCACCGGCAACCGCTCCAACACCGCCGACCACAATGGCACCCGTGGCGACCGGAAGCGCCAATATCGCTCATCTGTGGCTGGCCGCCAGCCGCCTGCACCGCTTCCGGCCGACGGCGGACAGCTGCTTGCGTCCGACCACGGCCGACCACAGCCGACCACAGCCGACCACAGCTGGCCACAGCTGGCCACAGCTAACTATAGCCGACCACAGCCGACCACAGCTGGCCACAGCTAACTACGGCTGACCACAGCCGACCACAGCCGACCACAGCCGACCACAGCCGACCACGGCTGACTACAGTCGACTACAGCCGACCACAGCCGACCGCAGCCGACCGCAGCCGACTACAGCCGACCACGGCTGACTACAGCCGACCATAGCCGACCACAGCTGACTACAGCCGACCACAGCCGACCACAGCCGACCACAGCCGACCACAGCCGACCACAGCCGACCACAGCCGACCACAGCCGACCACAGCCGACCACAGCCGACCACAGCCGACCACAGCCGACCACAGCCGACCACAGCCGACCACAGCCGACCACGGCTGACTACAGCCGACCACAGCCGACCACAGCCGACCACAGCCGACCACAGCGCCGACCACAGCCGACCACAGCCGACCACAGCTGACCACAGCCGACCACGGCTGACTACAGCCGACCACAGCCTACCACAGCCGACCAGAGCCGACCACGGCTGACTACAGCCGACTACAGCCAACCACAGCCGACCACATCCGACCACAGCCGACCACAGCCGACTACAGCCGACACAGCTGACTACAGTCGACCACAGCTGACTACAGCCGACCACAGCCGACCACAGCCGACCACAGCCGACCACAGCTGACTACAGCCGACCACAGCCGACCACAGCCGACCACAGCCGACCACAGCCGACTACAGCCGACCACAGCCGACCACAGCTGACTACAGCCGACTACAGCCGACTACAGCCGACCACAGCCGACCACAGCTGGCCACAGCTAACTATAGCCGACCATGGCTGACTACAGCCGACCACAGCCGACCACAGCCGATCACGGCCGACCACGATTGACCACAGCCGACCATAGCCGACCATAGCCGACCACAGCTGACCACAGCCGACTACGACTGACCGCTATGTCAGCCACAGGTACCTTAGGCCCAAAGGTGCCGAAGCGCCGACCGCGACGCCGACCACGCCGACCACAGCACCCCGACCAGCCAACAGCTGACCACAGCCGACTACGACTGACTGCTATGTCAGCCACAGGTACCTTTAGGCCCAAAAAGGTAGTGCCGAAGTCCTTGAAAATCACGACGAGGACGCCAAAAGATCGGGCCGGATCCCCGAAAATTACGCTGAACCTGAGTATACCAGAAAGTCGCGTCCGGGCCCCGGAAAATCACGCTAGGTGCTCTGCAGTCGCGAATGCCAATGTACGAAGTCTTGATTCCACCGTCCTGTGGGTGAGGTGCGGTTGTCTAGCCCACCATTTGCATGCTCTGTCGGTTGTACAGCGCTAACTTACGCACTGCATCTGAATTCAGGATCAGCTTGTATATAACATACGCATGCTATGTAAGCACCCTGATTACGTGGCGTACGCTACTCTCTGTACGCAGCGGTGTTTAAAGGAGCACACCACGGGGGAGGTGAGAATGATTTGGGTGTTCCGTTGCCATCTGTTGCAGCGTGTCGTATCGATTTCCGAGTGGCCGTATCCGTATACACGCCAGGAACACGCCCGTGCCGGATGCCACCTGTGGTTGCCCGGGGCAGGTGGTGGCGTATCGCGGCGCGTCATGGGCGTCGCCGTTGCTAGGCGACCGGTGAGCTGGTGGTGGCTTTCCTGGTGCGTCAGAGCCGTCGCACGGCGCATATGCCAAACGCGTGAACATAAAGCGGACAAGACGAACACGTGAACAATAACAACTGATGTAGCGACAATAAGCGGCTGGATTGCTACGAGTTCGAAACTTCAATAACTTATTATTTTCTGTGCTTGGAGTATTTTATTGCATATGCTTCCCGACATTAGTACTCACACGATCACATACAGTCACCGACACACTTTTCTGGTTTGAGTTTTCAACCAAATGTCAAGGTCTTATCTCTCTGTTATTTCCATGAAGTATATCACGCCAATGCGTACGAACCGGTGGACAGATGTAACAGAAGTAAATTATTGTATCGATTTCCACACAGCATATGCCGGGTTGTAAAGTATGTTTCTCCACGGTCCATGACCATTGTGGAGAATATTCATCCACAGTATATGTAGCGCTGTGGAGTACACTTCCACACAGTATATGCAGGGTTGTGGAATATATTTCCCCATAGTATATGTGGAGTTGTGGAGCATGTTTCTCCACATATTTGCAGCGCTGTGGAGTATGTTTCTTCACAGGGCATGTAGCATTCGGAGCATATTCATCCACATATATGTAGCGTTGCGGAGTATATTTTCCCACAGTATATACAGCGTTGTGGAGTATATTTCCCCACAAGCATGTAGCGTTGTGGAGTACATTTTTCCACAGTATGTGCTGCGCTGTGGAGTATATTTTTCCACAGTATGTGCAGCGTTGTGGAGTATATTTTTTCACAGTGTACTCAGCGTTCTGTGGTATATTTTCCGACGATATTTGCAACGTTTTGGAGGATATTTATCCACAGCAAATGCAGCAAATGCATATTTCACGACTGTATAAGCAGCGTCGTGGATAAAATTTATCCACAGTATATGCAGCGTTGTGTAGTAAATTTTCACGTACGCGTAGTACAGGTAAGGATGTACAGGCGGCTCAGGTACGTGGAGGATCTACCAATTGATCACATATGGCCGATAGCCACATATATCCATCGGAAGTTTTCTCCGCCTGAAAATTGGAATGATGCGACAATAGTCTACATAGCCGAAAATAAGCAGCCAAAAATCAACTCGCTCTGTTGGCGGAAAGAACGTGAACAAAGCACGTGTGATTCATGGAAAATTCTTGGTCTTCCGAATGGTGCGTATATTTTTGCCAACTATACCGAGACAGCTCTGGATTTGCTGACCGCAGTGCTAGCCCGATTGGCAGACATATTTGTGTTCGGCAATCAAATTTCATATTGTCAGCGCTACCGGCGCCTACCGTGATAGCAAAGCATCGGAGTCGGCCAATCAGCTGACGTCTTTTTATGATCAGCCGGCGCAGGCGTGATGCTGGTGGCGTCATAGGTGTAGGCTTCTGAAAGTCATTGGTGGGGGCAGGGGGAGGAGCACGATGCATGCAAGCAAGCGAGGGCCCAAATTCAATGACGCGGGGCGCATACCACATCAGGTTCCATGCTGAAATTTGAAATTACTGGGAGGGCACGGCCAACTTGGAGGAAAGGTGCCCTTCCAAAGGCACCAAAAGGAACACCCTTGGGTGGAGCAATGCCTCTGCTTCCAAAATTCAGTGCATTTGTGCATAAGTAACCCCACAAAAACTGAACATCCGAAACCACAATACCGCTTCGCAGGGGCGGATGCAGGAATTGCCATCGGAGGGGCAGGGCACATGTCTGGAGGGGCATCACTGCGAAAGTACCTGGAGAGGAGCCGGTGACTGAGAAGTCCGAGTGGCCGGTGCACTCGAGCCTTCTCAGGAGGCGCCTTTTCCCTGCTGGACGTACACCACCTTACATGAGGGAGACACGCCCCCAATCCCTCCCCGCGCACTCGACGGCAGCGCTGCCAGCCACTTCAGCCAGTTGGTCCCTGGTGACCTCGGTAATCCCGGCAGTAATTGGAACCCACGACACTTGGATCAGAAGTGGAACGTCGTGCTGTCTGAGGCACCGCGACCTCTCAAATACCAATTTCGTGAATTGGAGGACCAAAATGAAACGTTAAGATGTGGCCTATGGTGACATTGGTAAGCATGCTAAATTATATATGCAAAGTATGCCGTGTACTTTTGCTGATGACCAACCAATGCACCAGTTATTACAAATAGATATGGTCCAGAGAACATTGTGTAAATGCAAGTCAAGTATAAGAATATGCAAAAGAATGCTTAGAAGTGAGTGATGGGCATACTCTACGTGTTAAGTCTGCTAGCAACCACGTGAAAATTGGAGATGTGGAGCATGTAGAACATAATAGTTATTTACCACATAGCCAGGTTTACCACATTGCCACATGCATTATAATTAATAGGCGATTAAAAGCTTACGCCACCAACGCGAGCATAGGAGGAAGTCAAATTTTGGATGTTCCAGGAGATCGAAGTAATTTTCGAATTTGCAGGCCGATGGAGAGGCTTTGGCTGAATAACATTTGTTTGTTTTGGGATTACCATCTCTGATAGTCTCAATATTACCACTCTTGTGCTATGCACGAGCAGTTTCTAAGTGCTACTTAATAAGAAGGCATAAAGTGTTCCAACGTACCACATTTGCAGGCCAAAACTGACCGCTCATTCTGGTAAAATGACCGCGAAAACGTTCAGGAAAATGCTCAGTGCGAATGTTTTGCTCACCATAGAATGCAACATATAAATATGTAAATATATAGAACTGTAGAAGGAAGAGTAGACGTTAGTAGAAGAGTAGAGGGAAGAGTTCATCTCGCTTTAATGTAAGCTCAGGAGTTTGCTTCCCGAATAACGCCAAACGTGAGCTAGGCAGAAGCACAGGTCATCCTCACGGCATCCGTCCCGCATCGGGGCCACAACATCTCAGCTTCGCTCACTACCAAAGTTTGGCAGTTAATGAGCCAAGGATGATATCAATGTCTCCCCGCATCTGGCCACCACGCGACTCGACTACCCCCACCCCTCCCCAGATAAACCACCAAAGATGCCCGGTTGGCACCAGAGATGCCAACCGAGCGGCAGATATCGATGTCCCCCAACATCAGGCCGCCACGTGACCCGGCAGCCCCTCCCCCTCCCCGATAAGCCACCAAAGATGCTTAGAAATGCGTAGTGAGCTTTACACTGACCTGGGACTCCACTTCAGCATCTCACCGATGGTTTTCCGTTTCTGACGCGCCGCGCGCCTGCCGCCCAGCCTGTCGATCAGCCGGCCGTACTTGCTGCCGAACGCGCTCAGATAGGCGGTCAGGCTGCGCAGGCTGACGGGCGGCGGCGGCCTCAGCCGGGGCGGACTCAGGCGGAGGCCGGTGGCGGCCGTTTCGCTGCCGGCGCCGTCGCGCAGGTCGCGCTCGTGTCGGCGGTCGGCGCCCAGCTGGGCCGAGTGCTCGCGCGACACGTTGGCCTCGATGAGCAGCCGCTTGGACGCGAGGCGCGGCGGCCGCGTCGGCGCCGACGGCGCGCCGCCGCCCTCCTGGGCCAGGTCGACCAGCGCGAGGCAGGCCACCAGCAGGGCGCCGCCGCACAGCACGCAGACGAACCGAGTGCGCAGCTTCATGGAGGCCGCGCTCGCTGGGCGGGTGGTGACCGGCAGGTGGCCGACAGGTTGGCTGACAGGTTGGTCGGCAGGTGACCGGCAGGTGGCGGCAACTGGTCGACAGGTGGTCGGCAGGTGGCCGACAGGTGGGCGGCAGGTGGCCGACAGGTGGGCGGCAGGTGGTCGACAGGTGACACGACAGGTGGTCGGTAGGTGGCCGACAGGTGACCGGCAGGTGACACGACAGGTGGCCGACAGGTGAGCGGCAGGTGACCGGCACGTGGGTCGCAGGCGACCGGCGGGTGATCGGCACACTGTAGCGCTACATCACACGCGGCGTGGTGGCCTGCAGCGGCCTGTGACGCGCCGGCCGGCCCCGCCCCCACCCACACAGTCACCACGGTGCACGCGCCGCGACTACGCCGCGACTACGCCGCGACTACGCCGCGACTGCGCTGGAGCCCGGCTGCCGGCCGCACCACCCCACCGCCCGACGTAAACACACTGAGCGGCGGTCCCGGGCCGGCCGCCGACCGCCCGCCGCACAGCACACACTGCGGCGCGCCACGCGCGCTCATTGATACGGGCGTGTACCAGATAGTGGCTATCGTCGCCTGCGACACAGCAGCTCGACAGGCTGGCGACCGGCGGCCGCCGACGGCGCGTGCGTCGGCCAGAGGTGCGGAGAGCCACGCACCAGAGACAAGGCTAGGAACGCGGGAGGGGAGGGAGAGAGCAAGAGAGAGAAAGAGAGAAAGAGAGAGAAAGAGAAAGAAAGGGAGAGAAAGAGAGAAAGAGAAAGAAAAAGAGAAAGAGAGGAAGAGAGAAAGAAAAGAGAGGAAGAGAGAAAGAAAGAGAGAAAGAGAGAAAAGAGAAAGAGAGAAAGAGAAAGAGAAAGAGAGAAAGAAAGAAGAAAGAAAGATAGAAATAGAGAAAGAGAAAGAGAAAGGAGAGAAAGAGAGAAAAAGAAAAGAGACGAAAGAAGAAAGAGATAGAAAGAGAAAGGGAGAAAGGGAGAAAAAGAGGGAGGGGAGAGGGAGAGGGGAGAGGGGGGGACAGAGACGGACAGTTTTTGCTTCAATCCCAGTTCTTTTCTAGTGCCTTTCGTTTTCCTAATGCCTGCCTCTCTTTTCGTTTCCAGAACATTTGTTTCTCGAAGAAGAAGAAAAATGTACCCTTCAATTTTGCTTCTTTTCTCTGCCTTTGTTTGTTTGCTTTTTGCTCACCCTCTGGGCGAGGATGCTTTTGGCGAGAACTGCTCCAGCTGCGCGCTGGAGTAGCTGGAGCAGATGGCGAAGGAGTCGCCGTCATCAGCCTCCATAGGTCAGATGATACGCGCGGTCAGCTACTTACACCGCTGGGCCGTCGCGTTCCTAAAAGCCGCGCTGAGGAGCCGAGGGTGGGAGAAGGCGAGTAAGGACAACAGGCGAGTAAGGGCAGAAGGCGAGGAAGGCGAACAAAAGGCGAGTAAGGACATGCCGTCGAATTATATTGGGTGTAAAAACACGACTTTCCGAACATAAAACATGCATGCATGGTTTATATCATCATTAAAGGACGTAAAGGATCCTGTAGGTTCCCGCACCGATACATGTGGTGATTGTCATTGCAGAGGTTGAATGGAGCATTGGAGGAGAAACGAACCTTTCCAAAGAGATCGGAATCTTGGCCTGGGCCATGATTAGGCATGTGGGTAGGTGTTGATCACATCACGCCATAATGGGAGAAGTTTCAGGATTGGTGGTGGAGCCCAATGTGTGGAGGAAATGTGTGCTGTAGATTTAGTTGGTGACCCGTTCCACGACAAATCGACAGGTGAAAGGGCCGAAAGAACACCCAATGTTTATTGTTGCATTTTGATATATGTTGTAATATTTATAGAATGATATCTTGATGCAAATAATTGTGTTGGATTACCTGATGCGCCTAATCAAATTGTGTCGTTTTAAGAAACACCACATCAAAGGTCAAGGAGTAATATCATCGGGCATTCTGAGATGTCACCTTTCTAGGGTGTCTTTCGAGGTCCTTAGCTCAATAAAGCACGATCCAAGAGATATATATATATATATATATATATATATATATATATATATATATCGGTTAGCTCATAATAATCCACCGCATCTTTTGGTGCTTTCGGCATTTTCGTTTACGGGTTATTTGAAATCGCGACATAGTGACCTACTTCAACTTTCGGGACAGTAACAATGCGATCTGAAAAGTGACTATTTGATCCTGAGTGTTGTGTTGCAGAGGTATTCCAACTCCTGAGGTCAAATGTCATACATATATGACAAAATGTTTCCAAATTGTGGTAGTAGATGATTTATGAGTTATACATCCCGATGCATTACAAGGAAATATAAACATCCACAGCATAGAAGACACATTCCGATAGTCGGGAGACTATTCGCACAACCAAATATTGCATCGCAAAAAATAAAAGTTTGCGAATTTAGACAAATATCAGGAGCACAACAACAAGGGGTGGCGCCGCTTTTTGTGCCCAGTGCTCACTGCCCACTCTCACCGACCGTGCTGCCTGTAAAGCGAGGAATTGCCTGAGGGTGTCGGACACAGACAAGGTGAAGGTAAGGATGTTTTAAGTCGGACCACATCAGCCGGATGTGTCTCGGCAAGACCGACTGTGTCACGGTACGGCAGGCTGATGGAGCCAAAAGTAGAGTTCAGAAAAGTCTTGTTTTGGGAAACTTGTGTAAGTTTATACCAGCAAAGCGCTGAAAACCCTCGCAAGGGCTTCTTAACTCATCTGCTCCCGTTCTGCCCGGCCTCAAACACCGCGACCTCCTCAATCACGTTGAATGTGACGCGAAAAACCGTGACTGCATGATGCACAACTGTCAGAGTGCCCTGGTGAAGATCAACTTTCTGAGGATTATCCTCGGATATATCAGGGGAGGAGAGTGAAGGCGATTCAGTTCCAAATGATGACATCGATAATGAGATTAGGTACCAACAGTGGACGAGCACGCATCGCTGTACACTCGCATAAATAGTTTAGATCAAGGAGGAAAGCATGCGATATTTGAGCCAGCAAACTGTGAAGCTGACCAGACACCACTGTGTGGCTAACAAACAAGGCCAGTACTTCACCTGCGCAAAGGCTAGCCAAGGAAGGGCGAGTAATTGTCCATTGCGATTTCGCTGACAATTATTAATTTATGGTGCAGGATAGAACTCTAAAGGTTTCACTGGGACTCGCCCCGCCCGGCCCTTTGTAGGGAAACCCGCGGGGAGAGAACCCACCACCAACTCTATCTCCGACCGAAAAAAAAACAACACCCACATGGGTCCTCCCATCCAAATTTAATAAAATAAAAAATATATATTTCCCAGACCCGAAAAAAAAAAATAATCTATTTTTAAAAACCCCCAATTCTTTCCCCCCCCTCCCAAAAGGCCCCCCCCCCCCCAAGGGGGCCCCAAACCAAACCCCCCCCCCCAAAAAAAAAAACCCCAAAAAACCAAAAAAAAAAAAAAAAAAAAAAAAAAAAAAAAAAACAAAAAAAACCCCCGACCCACCCCCCCCACCCCCCCCCCCCCCCAACCCCCCCCCCCCCCCCCCCCCCCACCCCCCCCCCCCCCCCCCCCCCCCCCCCCCCCCCCCCCCCCCCCCCCCCCCCCCCCCCCCCCCCCCCCCCCCCCCCCCCCCCCCCCCCCCCCCCCCCCCCCCCCCCCCCCCCCCCCCCCCCCCACCCCCCCCCCCCCCCCCCCCACCCACCACCCCCCCCCCCCCCCCCCCCCCCCCCCCCCCCCCCCCCCCCCCCCCCCCCCCCACCCCCCCCCCCCCCCCCCCCACCCCCCACCAGGGAAGTTTAATTTTATTTTTGTAGGTTGGGGAGAAACAAAAGCAAAAAAAAAAAAAAAAAAAAACAAATAAAAAACCAAACCAACCCAAAAAAACCCCCCAACCTTCCCCCAAATAACCGAAATGAAAATTTTGTATATCAGAATACGTTAATAAAGAGAGGGGAGAGAGAGAGAGAGAGAGAGAGAGAGAGAGAGAGAGAGAGAGAGAGAGAGAGGAGCGAGAGAGAGAGAGAAAGAGAGGATATGATAGAAATAGATAGAACAACGATTTTTTTTTTCAGCCGAAGGTACTCCTTCTCCGTAAAGATTTAGTGCGCTCTGCTAATACAATTCCCAATGAAAGAGGTCCATTTAAGGGTAACGCGCGCCCATGGTAGGCCAGAGTACACCACTCTTTGTCAGTCTTTCCAGATGAGTGACGACGCACTGGCAGGGAAGTGGTGCATCTTGAAGACCTCGCTTCAATCAAAATCAAATTGTTGGGTCCGTCTCTGACAACTCGTGGGAGCGTCCGAGCGGCAACATACATACAGAATATGCCAGCACTTTCCCCCTCAAATAAATATGTAAATTGATGGAATCGCAATATACAAATACCTCATCGAGTGTCGCGTGGACGAACTGGCGAGAAATGGCGCGAAACGACACCGACTGTGCAACTGGCGATTGGTTTTACACACCTATTGTGCCCCCACCTCGATCCTGAGAACCGGTGATCTTGTCACCACAGTCTGTATTGGCCACACACCGAACCACCACCCGCCGCCCGACGTACAGTAAGTGACCTCGACCGACCCCGACCAGGCCAGTACCGCCGAGCACCTGTCCAGAGGCTACAGCCGACCTAGCCGTGACCCAGCCGAGCCGGCAGATGCATGCACAGACACCGTTGTGGGTGTCGGTTTTGGCCTGAGATAGGCCGAAGTGCCTATTTTAATCAAACAAAACAAAACAAAAACACGGGTGTCGGCTTCTGATCACAACGCTGAGACATCGCTGCTGTGCTCAGTGTTTAGGCGAGCTTCCGGGAGACCAGAGGTGCTCCGGGAGACCAGCGGGCTCGATCCCCGCGGCGCCCGCCGTCAATGCCAGGGCGAGAGGCAGGCGACGCCATATGAGCGCAGCTGCTTAGAGCGCCGAAACACCACGAACTACAATAACGGCCCCGTTCAGATGGTGGTTACTGCTACCCAGTTACTCAGCCACGGCTGCAGCAGCCCCTTCCTAGGGCACAAATACGTTGACACCTCTACCATGGTGGTTACTGGTTTTACGACACGTCGACCATCCAGTCATGCAGCGTCGCCAACCTCTCACGCCGATTGGTCGCGGACGAAGAGTAGCGTCAGGTGAGACGCGAACCCACAATCTTTCGATTGTGAGACGGGCAACTTACCACTAGACTACTCGTCCTCAAGCAGCCCCGCTTAGAGCCATCGCTGTGCACATCTCCAATATCGATACGTTCTCTCCCCCCCCCGGGGGCCCCCCCCCCCCCCCCCCAGGCCCCTCGGACCTAAAGTGGCTCTTATACCCCCTCCATACTTCTCAGGCTGCATGGCGGCAGATGCAGCGCCTGAACCCGCCTGCCGCCCCAGCTGAGGCAGCAGTCGCCCCTGGAGCCTGATACACCCTAAAGTGGCTCTTATCCAGGCTGAATGGCAGCAGATGGCCGCAGCGCCTGATACACCCCCGCCTGCCGCCCCAGGCTGAATGGCAGCAGATGGCCGCAGCGCCTGATACACCTCCCGCCTGCCGCCCCAGGCTGAATGGCAGCAGATGGTTGCAGCGCCTGGTGGAGTGGAGAGTCCACGGCGGTCGGCTGTCCACCTGCTAAGTCACCACAAGGCCGGACGGTGCTGAACTTGCCGGCAATATCGAAGTTCTCATCTGAAAAATGGCCTGCGGTCCAGACAGGAAACAAGTCCAGAAGCAGATCCATTAATTCTCATCGGGCCGATTGCACATTTCCTCGGACGGGAAAACGGGGGCACATTCGGCTGAAAAATTAGTCGATCGCTGGGGTGCACTCCAGCAAACTGAATTAAATGTTTTCCTCTGAAAATGGAGTTTTTGCTGAAGAATTGGAATGCAATTCCAAATGAATGAACTCCAGCCCGTCGACTGCTGGAGTTTTTGTTGACAATCCGTTGAGCGGAGTGTGCACTTACGCCTTGCTTAAGGGACCTTCCCCGGTCAGAGTGGCGCCACCTTTCCATGTGCGATGGGGGAGGGGGAGTCCCCAGTGTCTCCTGCAAAACTTGCTCCAGCACTAGAACACTCGGACCCGGCAGATGTTGCGTGACACCTGGACCAGAACAATCGTTTGAGTTTTCCAGCCTAGACACAACCATACACAACACGAATACGGTGTGTGTGTGTGTGTGTGCGTGCGTGCGTGCGTGTGTGTGTGTGTGTGTGTGTGTGTGTGTGTGTGGTGTGTGTTGCGATGCTGGCAGTGTTGCACCAAATGCAGGCGCAGGTGTTCACCCTGCAGCCGGGCCCGACGAACAGAGGCGCGGCAGCGCTCCACCACCATCGACAGCCTACTTCCCATGTATTGAGGCAACCGACCGAGATTTGCGTATGTACAGAGTGGCATCGTGTCTCCACCTCCACAATCGTCGTCGGCGCGTTATACAAACACAGAACACTGGGCAGACGACGCGGCCGCGATGCCCTCAGCGAAAATACGACTCGACCCGCCGGCAACGCTCCGAGTCCACGCGCGCGACTACCGCGCCGCCTAGCGCGCGGTCGCCGAACCTCACACTCGCCCGGCGCCCGCCAGGTGCGCCGGCGGCGGCGCCCGCCTACACGCTACCGTTATCACAAAAGAACGCCAAACTGTTAGTCGAAACCACCACGCTGCCGGGGCGGGGCGCGGGCGCGGGTGGCGGCCGTCACGTTTTGTACAGAGATTAGCGGGCCGGGCGTCGCGGCTGTTAGCGGACAGGCGCGCCGCCGCCGCCGCGCGTGGAATGGTTAGAAAACACAACAACAACAAACGTAACAGTGGTTCGGTGCGGCCGGGCGCCGGCTGGAATGTGCGCCGCCGCCCGCCGTGCGCGCTGTTCCCTCTGCGATATGACCGAAGCCGTTGCTCGGCTCCACTCGCCTGGTCAGCACACCTGGCTGTGTATTTGGACCCGACTAGACCTCGCTCTCGACACCTACCACACTTTCTGTCTCTCTTTCATTCGCTCTCGACGCGCTCCAATTTCTATCTCACTCTCTCTCTCTCTCTGCCCGCCCCGTGTTGCGGCCGCGGTCGCCGCCAGCCGCCGCCATCGGGCCGCGCGGGCACACACGCCCCAGTAGCTGCCCAGGGGCGTCCCGGTCAGGCCGGGGAGTCCGCCGCGGCGCCACGGCAGTACACTCGGAAAGACTACCCGGCGCGACGCAGCTCCACGGCCGGCCGGTGCGCCGCGGTGACGTCAGACGCCACGACCTCACTCGCACACACGCACACACAGTTTGGCACGGAGCGGCCGCGCCGACCCGGCCGGCCGGACGGCTCGGCCGTCACACAGCCGCGCGCCAGGCATACCACCCGGCTGTCACACCCGTCACACCCGCCCGCCAGACGGGCTCAGAGGGCTCAGACAGTCGGCGGCACGCCGGTCGGTCCAGACTGCCTGGCTGGCCGGACTCATTCCAGACACACGCACACCCACACCGCACAACCAACCGCACATCGCAGGCGGACTAGATGGCCGGCCGGCCGGCTAGCGACAGCCGCGCCACCAGCCAGCGAGCGCTCCTCACGCCGGCCTCGCCGGTCGCCACCGCCCGTCCTATCCGCCACACACCTGTTGAGCACCACACCGTCCCGCCGCCGCCGCCGCCGCTCCACGGGCCGTCCAGCCCGCGCCGCCTTCGCCACGGCCGCGCGCCGCACCTCGTCGCCGGCCGCCGCCTACGCGGTGAAGTCGAGCCGGTCCCACTGCATGGCGGCGGCCGGGTCGAGGCCCATCTTGAGCTCGCCGCCGTCGATCAGCAGCAGCTCGGAGAGCGGGTCGTGCGCGCTGGGCAGCACCGGGTCGCGGCTGTTGTGCGTGTCGCTGTTGGCCGGCAGCCACGAGTCGAGCATCTCCTCCATGTCGAAGTCGGCGGCCGGCTCGGGCGGCGGCGCGCCGCGGCCGGCCGCCGCCGGCTGCGGCGTGTTCACCTCGCGCTTCAGGTCGACCGCCGGCGGCGCCAGCTCCATGCTCTCCAGCACGTCCAGCTCCAGCTCGTCGATGGCGCCCAGGTCGGCCAGGTCGGCGAACATGTCGGTCGGCGGGCTCGAAGCGGCCGCCGGCGTCGGCTCGGCCGCCAGCCGGGCCGACGCCGGCTCGTTGGCGGCGCTGGGCGGCAGCTCTGTTGGCCACACCACCGTGTCAGCCTACCACAGTCGGCACACGACCGCGTCAGCCTACCACAGTCGGCCACACCACCGCGTCAGCCTACCACAGTCGGCCACACCACCGCGTCAGCCTACCACAGTCGGCCACACCACCGCGTCAGCCTACCACAGTCGGCCACACCACCGCGTCAGCCTACCACAGTCTGCCACACCACCGCGTCAGCCTACCACAGTCCGCCACACCACCGCGTCAGCCTACCACAGTCGGCCACACCACCGCGTCAGCCTACACAGTCTGCCACACCACCGCGTCAGCCTACCACAGTCGGCCACACCACCGCGTTACTACCACAGTCGGCCACACCACCGCGTCAGCCTACCACAGTCGGCCACACCACCGCGTCAGCCTACCACAGTCCGCCACACCACCGCGTCAGGCTACCACAGTCGGCCACACGACCGCGTCAGCCTACCACAGTCGGCCACACCACCGCGTCAGCCTACCACAGTCTGCCACACCACCGCGTCAGACTACCACAGTCGCCCACACCACCGCGTCAGCCTACCACAGTCGCCCACACCACCGCGTCAGACTACCACAGTCGGCCACACCACCGCGTCAGCCTACCACAGTCCGCCACACCACCGCGTCAGGCTACCACAGTCTGCCACACGACCGCGTCAGGCTACCACAGTCGGCCACACCACCGTGTCAGGCTACCACAGTCTGCCACACCACCGCGTCAGCCTACCACAGTCGCCACACCACCGCGTCAGCCTACCACAGTCGGCCACACGACCGCGTCAGGCTACCACAGTCGGCCACACCACCGCGTCAGCCTACACGCGGCCAGACACAGTCTGCCACACCACCGCGTCAGGCTACCACAGTCGGCCACACCACCGCGTCAGCCTACCACAGTCGGCCACACCACCGCGTCAGCTACACAGTCCGCCACACCACCGCGTCAGCCTACCACAGTCCGCCACACCACCGCGTCAGGCTACCACAGTCGGCGGTGCCATACACGACCGCGCAGTACCACAGTCGGCCACACCACCCGTCAGCTACCACAGTCAGCCACACCACAGGCAGTGCCGTGGAGGTACCTCAGTCGGAGTGCCACTTTTGTTAGGGAGTGCCACAGTCGGGAAGTACCAACAGTCGGAGAATCGCCATACAGTCGGGGAAGTACCACAGTTGGGCAAGTACCATACAGTCAGGGAAGTGCCAATAAGTCACGGAGGTACCATACAGTCAGAGAAGTCGCCATACAGTTGGGAAGTGATCCATAAACAGTCGGGGAAGTGCCATAGTCGGAGCAGGGGCGGAGGTGGCTGAGTGGTTAAGGTGTCGGGCTATGGGAACCAAAGGTCCCGGGTTCGACACTAGCAACGCTCGGGACATTTCCCAATCCCGCGGTCCACCGGCGAAACAGTGTGGGCGGCACCATTAGCCGTGAATGCGCATAGAGTGCGTCGTGAACCACCCAATAAACAAATGGTCGGGGCAGTCGCCATATACACAGCCGGCAGCGAGATACTCTCTGTAGCGGAGTTGGTGAACACAAAACTACAGCTGACCTTAGATCACTACGGAAGCCTCAATAGCATGATGGCGAAACGCACATCACATTAGAAATATACGACATTCGACAGTGCACCCAATCTGTGGCACCTCTTCAGCTGCTACTAAAGCAGAGCACGGACTCACAACACATCACAGATAGAACAACAGCATTCCTCGTAGCATACAACGCAATCCGAACTGTTTAAGTTGCATGATATTCTGTCGTGAGAACAGCTGAAGAAGCTCGAAGGGACATAGGCGTACTGTTGAAGTTGATTCACACCTGGCACAAAAACAACAGGATTTTGTATCTAACAGGATTCCACGAGGGATATATTCCTAGTAAGGAGCAACATGAGTCTCACAAACACCCTCCGGCACCAGCAGTCTAAAGCAACTCCGGCTATAGTAACTATCAGTGGCCACAGTAACTCCGGTTGTAGTAACTATCAGTGGCTACAGTAACTCCGGCTGTAGTAACTATCAGTAGCTACAGTAACTTGACTGTAGTAACTACACACAGTAACTCCGCTTAGTAACTATCAGTGGCCACAGTAACTCCGGCTGTAGTAACTATCAGTGGCTACAGTAACTCCGGCTGTAGTAACTATCAGTGGCTACAGTAACTCCGGCTGTAGTAACTATCAGTGGCTACAGTAACTCCGACTGTAGTAACTATCAGTAGCTACGGTAACTCCGTCTGCAGTAACTATCAGTAGCTCCAGTAACCCCGGCCGGTTTAGCCACTGCCAGAGACCAGGGGACAGGGGGCTCAGATAGCGTCAGTGAGTTAGTTATTGTAGTATAGGGGTGCATCGACCGCACAGGTCATACAGCGCGCATGGGGTCAGACAGCGAAGCCTCGACACATCACTCCTGGCAGCCCGGGGGACACTCACCGCCGTTTTTGATGAGGATTTCGAGAACATCATCCACAGCTTGGCTGCGCGAAGATCTTCGGTATGGCTGTCGGCACGAGGAAACACCGTTACAAACAGGCGACCTACCATGGAACAGTCACAAACGGACGAGATACCATGGAACACCGTCACAAACGGGCGACACACCACGGAACACCGTCACAAACTGGCGACACACCACGGGCACCGTCAGGGGACACCTGAACACCACAAACGGGAGACACACCACGGAACACCGCCACAAACTGCCGACACACCACTGTATACCATCATACACGGACTACAAACAGGAAAACTGTCATATGGGATATGAGACAGCTGCATCTGAGACGCCCGGGATAGGGTAGAGTCGGCTAGAAGGAGTATAGGCAAAAAATGAGTATATTTTTGGAAAAAATGTATTATGCAGTAATTATCTATTGAAATAAGTTTTTTAAAAGACATAATACGTCCAGATACGTTCTTCAACATCTCCATATACTTTCATTGCTAAATATTTTATGAATTTGGCTCAATTAAAAACATTTTCAACAATGTCATTAAAAGAACATGTCAAAAAGAGAACCCTGGTAAAAAATTACAACTCTGACATTATTTTATAATTCCATGTATTATCTTCATCAACTAAGCTTCCTGACACCGTTCAAATTAAAGCCGAAATCCAAAAGGGAATACTTAAATTTTGCTAATTGTGAATTTACATAAAATGAGTATAGTTTAGAAAACTTGTTACAAAACATGGGTATACAAAACACACACACACACACACTGGTCACCCGCCTGACCCGCTACCTTGGGGCAGTGTGTGGTCCACACACACACACACACTGGTCACCCGCCTGACCCGCTACCCGGGGCAGTGTGTGGTCCACACACACACACTGGTCACCCGCCTGACCCGCTACCCGGGGCAGTGTGTGGTCCACACACACACACACTGGTCACCCGCCTGACCCGCTACCCGGGGCAGTGTGTGGTCCACACACACACACTGGTCCACACACACACACCGGTCACCCGCCTGACCCGCACTGACCCGCTACCCGGGGTAGTGTGTGGTCCACACACACACACACTGGTCACCCGCCTGAGTCGCTACAACACGGACCGGCCTTGCCGTGCCACTCTCACCGCTGCGGTCAGCACGAACCACACGGATCACGTCAGCTGGCTGTGCAGTCTTGACGGTCACACAGCCAGGCACTCTAGTCCCAGGGCGCCACGTCTGCCGTGGTCAAATCCCACCCCACTCGACCAGCTATGCTGTCGATCCTTTTGCAGCTATGGCAAACCAGACAGGCTACCTTGACCAAAGAAGCCTGTCCCGGCTACCCGGCACCCGGCTGCGCTTTAGCGAGCCAGCCTGGGCTGTGCCGGGGACAGTAGCCGGACCCACCACGGGGCAGTAGCCGGACCCACCACGGGGCAGTAGCCGGACCCACCACGGGGCAGTAGCCGGACCCACCACGGGGCAGTAGCTGGACCCACCACGGGGCAGTAGCCGGACCCACCACGGGGCAGTAGCCGGACCCACCACGGGGCAGTATGGCCACCGGACCCACCAGGCAGTAGCCGGACCCACCACGGGGCAGAGGGGCAGTAGCTGGACCCACCACGGGGCAGTAGCCGGACCCACCACGGGGCAGTAGCCGGACCCACCACGGGGCAGTAGCTGGACCCACCACGGGGCAGTAGCCGGACCCACCACGGGGCAGTAGCCGGACCCACCACGGGGCAGTAGCCGGACCCACCACGGGGCAGTAGCCGGACCCACCACGGGGCAGTAGCTGGACCCACCACGGGGCAGTAGCTGGACCCACCACGGGGCAGTAGCTGGACCCACCACGGGACAGTAGTTGGACCCACCACGGGACAGTAGCTGGACCCACCACGGGGCAGTAGCCGGACCCACCACGGGGCAGTAGCCGGACCCACCACGGGGCAGTAGCCGGACCCACCACGCTCGGCTGGCACCGGACGACCGCTACCTTGGACGACTTGGAGCGCGTGGCCTCCATGTAGTCGGGCGGCAGCCGGGCGAAGCCGGCCGGCTCTGTGTAGGTGCGCTGCAGCTGTCGGCTCTGCGCCGGCTGCTGCGGCTGCTGCCGCTCCGGAGAAGAGTCGGCGGGATCCGGCTGGCCGGGGGACGGCGTCTGCTGCTGATGCTGCTGCAGCTGCGTCAGCAGGCCTGGCCACACAGAGGTCAGCACAGAGGTTAGCAGAGGTCACACAGACGTCACAGCAGAGGTTAGCAGAGGTCACACAGACGTCACAGCAGAGGTTAGCAGAGGTCACACAGACGTCACAGCAGAGGTTAGCAGAGGTCACCCAGACGTCACCACAGAGGTCAGCAGGCCTGATCACACGCGTCTGCAAGCCTGACCACACATAGGTCACACAGACGTTACATAGATGCCAGCAAGCCTGACCGCAGAGAGGCCAGCATAAACATCAGCAAGCATGACGACAAAGAGGTCACACGCTAGCAGGTCTGACCACAGAGGTCACACAGGCATCAGCAGGCCTGACTACATATACGTCGACAGAGCGAAATGCACAGATTGTTTGTGCATATTTCCATGAAATTGCAAAGCTGTGTTGAGTAGCCACTCAAATACTATCACAACTCATATCAGTTCCTTTCCCCGGGCCTCCCCAACAGCGTGGGAGTGGCACAGCATCTTAATAATCGAACGCCACGAGAACAGGACAGATTGGGTGTTTTCCCGACCACGCATGGACGGCAGCTAACGCGCTGCCAGGAGCCACAGGAGCCACAGGAGCCCCAGGAGCCACAGGAGCCCCAGGAGTCCCAGTAGCCCCAGGAGTCACAGGAGCTACAGGAGCCCCAGGAGTCACAGGAGCTACAGGAGCCCCAGGAGCCACAGGAGCCACAGGACCCACCTGCAAACGTGGGCAGTGAAACGGTACGCTGGTGTGACTGGTGCTGCTGCTGCTGCTGCTCCTGCTGTTGTTGCTGCTGTTGCTGCTGCTGCAGCTGCTGCTGCTGCTGCTGCTGGAGGGACTGCAGCTGGTGCAGCATCTGCAGCTGCGTCTGCAGCTTCTGCGCAGCCAGCTTCTGCTGCAGGTGCTGCTGCAGCAGCAGCCGCTTGGCGTCCTGCTGCGGCGGCTGGCCGCCCGCCACCGACGGCGCGGCCTGCTGCTGCTGCTGCTGCTGCTGCTGCTGCTGCTGCTGCTGCTGCTGCTGCTGCGGGGGCTGCTGCTGCGCGCTCTGCATCCGCAGCAGGTTCTGCTGCTGCTGCAGGATCTGCTGCGACCGCTGCAGCTCCTGCTTCAGCTCCTCGACCCGCTGGTGCTGGATCTGGATCGCCTCCTCCGTCACCATTGGTGAGCCGTGCTGCTGCTGCTGCTGCTGCTGCTGCTGCTGCTGTTGCTGTTGCTGCTGCTGTTGCTGCTGCTGCTGCTGCTGCTGATGTTGCTGCTGCTGCTGGTGCTGTTGGTGCTGCTGCTGCTGCTGCTGCTGAAGGGATGGCTGGACAGACGGTTGTGACGTTGGCGGTGGTGGCGGTGGCGGTGGTGGCGGAGGCGGGGGCGGTGGCGGCGGCGGCGGCGGCGGCGGAGGTACCGTGGGCGTGGGCGGATCGAAGGCGTCCTCCAGCTCCATGGGCGTGTCGCCGGGCGTCATTGCCACGTCGACCATAGGCGACACGGGCCCCTCCGAGCCCTGACTGTAACCTGGCGGTGACCGGCCGACAGGTCAGCGACACCGCACCGCACACCTCTGGCCACTGTACGGGAGGCACACAACCGACCGGACACACGTACCCACAACACCCACGTCTGCGCGTCCCCCTGAACAAAGCAATCGCACACGTGGCCAGCACACCGCCCACTGCATATATACATACATCAAATCCGATTACAATGTGTCAATGAAGCAACCCCCGCCATTACACTGGCGGCAAAATGTCTATAAAGCAAACCTTTCATTACACTGGCGACAATATATCCATGAGGAAAAAACTTCCTTTACACTGGCCGCAATGCAACCATCACCCCCCCCCACCCCCATGACACCAGCAAATTTCATGTTCAGCAAATCAGCAAACAGTTTCATCAGGCAAACCTTCCATCACACTGGCGACAATGCAACCATCAGCCCCCATTACAATGTTGACAATGTTTTTATGAAGCAATCCCCCGCCATTATACTTGCGGCCAGTGTGTTCATGAAACAATCCGACTCCCATTAAGCTGGCGGAATGTGTCCAACAGGCAAACATCGCATTACACTGGCGGCCAGTGTGTCCAAATTCGCGATGTTAGGCGTTGAGGTCAGGATGTCAAATAATTTCACATTTGCATAGCATCAAAGTACTGATGTAGTCATCAAATCACAAGCTGGGCCTATTTCCAGGCAAGGAATCAGCTGAATGCGGCTCCAATTCCATCGCCCATCACAAACTATCCAGGGAGAAATCATTTTATTTACATCCTGGCGCCCAACAAAGCGAACCTGGCAGCAATGCATTCATCAAGCAAACGTGCCAATGTTTGCACAGACGCGCTTGCCGCCGACCCGCGCGGGGGCGTGGCCGAACCCACCGATCGAATGCGACTGCGACGTGTCGTCACACATGCTGTGGGCGGAGCCGACGCTGCCCGGACTGGCGACCGCCTGGCACATGGCCATCGACACCACGTCCGGAACAAACTGCAACACAAACACACACACACATACAGCACCAGCGTCCGTTACAGACTGTAACACAAACACACACACACACACACATACAGCACCAGCGTCCGGTACAAACTGCAACACACACACACACACACACATACAGCACCAGCGTCCGATACAAACTGCAACACAAACACACACACACACACATACGGCACCAGCGTCCGATACAGACTGTAACACAAACACAGACACACACACATACAGCACCAGCGTCCGGTACAAACTGCAACACAAACACACACATACACATACAGCTCCAGCGTCCGGTACAAACTGCAACACAAACACACACACACATACAGCACCAGCGTCCGGAACAAACTGCAACACAAACACACACACACACATACAGCACCAGCGTCCGGTACAGACTGTAACACACACACACACACACATACAGCACCAGCGTCCGGAACAAACTGCAACACAAACACACACACACATACAGCACCAGCGTCCGGTACAAACTGCAACACAAACACACACACACATACAGCACCAGCGTCCGGTACAGACTGTAACACAAACACACACACACACACACACACACACAACATACAGCACCAGCGTCCGGTACAAACTGCAACACAAACACACACACACACACACACATACAGCACCAGCGTCCGGTACAAACTGTAACACAACACACACACACAACACACACACACATACAGCACCAGCGTCCGGAACAAACTGCAACACAAACACACAGAATACACATACAGCACCAGCGTCCGGAACAAACTGCAACACAACACACAGACATACAGCACCAGCGTCCGGTACAAACTGCAACACAACACACACACACACATACAGCACCAGCGTCCGGTACAAACTGTAACACAAACACACACACACACATACAGCACCAGCGTCCGGTACAAACTGCAACACAAACACACAGACATACAGCACCAGCGTCCGGTACAAACTGCAACACAACACACACACACATACAGCACCAGCGTCCGGTACAAACTGCAACACAAACACACACACATACAGCACCAGCGTCCGGTACAAACTGCAACACAAACACACACACATACAGCACCAGCGTCCGGTACTAACTGCAACGCAAACACACACACACACATACAGCACCAGCGTCCGGTACAAACTGCAACACAAACACACACACATACAGCACCAGCGTCCGGAACAAACTGCAACACAAACACACACATACAGCACCAGCGTCCGGTACAGACTGTAACACAAACACACACACACATACAGCACCAGCGTCCGGTACAAACTGCAACACAAAACACACACACATACAGCACCAGCGTCCGGTACAAACTGCAACACACACACACACACACATACAGCACCAGCGTCCGGAACAAACTGCAACACAAACACACACACACACATACAGCACCAGCGTCCGGTACAAACTGCAACACAAACACACACACACACACATACAGCACCAGCGTCCGGAACAAACTGCAACACAAACACACACACATACAGCACCAGCGTCCGGTACAAACTGCAACACAAACACACACACACACACATACAGCACCAGCGTCCGGTACAGACTGCAACACAAACACACACACACACATACAGCACCAGCGTCCGGTACAGACTGCAACACAAAACACACACACACATACAGCACCAGCGTCCGGTACAAACTGCAACACAAAACACACACACATACAGCACCAGCGTCTGGTACAAACTGCAACGCAAACAAACACACACACATACAGCACCAGCGTCCGGTACAAACTGCAACACAAACACACACACATACAGCACCAGCGTCCGGTACAGACTGCAACACAAACACACACACACACATACAGCACCAGCGTCCGGTACAAACTGCAACACAAACACACACACACACATACAGCTCCAGCACCATCGCCAGCAGCAGCATCCTGGCGCGGACAGTCGGTACAGAGGCACACGCCTGAGAGGACGCTGCACCCAGCGATAGGTCACATCTCGCCGAAGGCACACATCGGCCCCGCGAACCTCGCAGTGCAAGAAGCACGGCGAGAGGGGTAGAACGTGATGGAAGCTTATCGTCACTTCAAGCTGTTCGTTGGTGCAGAAGGGCTCACTTACCGAACTAGTCATACGCACTTATGGAACACACAGCACAGGACATGACGATTTCCCGATATAGAAAGCATACAACATGCGAGCATATCGTCAAGGCAATGGCAGGGTAACACACGAAGGAACAGATCACGAAATGATAACGGACATGGTGGATCATGTGGCGATTAGGACATCACTCAAGGAGCATTACGATGGAGAGATAAGAGTGGCACACTGCACAGGGAGACAGACAGACAGACAGACTTTTTATTGAGGTCATCCACTATTTACTTGTGGCTATACGACATCGCGTCAAATAGATAAAACAACACAGCACAAAAGGTAAAAGAGGGTCAAAATCACAGAATACAAGTTAAAGTATAAAAAAATATAAAAAATAACAGCAAGTCGAGCAGTCTTCATCCGGCACGCCTAGGAGCACTGTGGCGGCAGACTCACCTGAATAGTTTGCTGCTGTGGCTGGGAAAAAACCGACTGTAGCTGCACCTTCACCTGCCGACCATACTGAGACGTTAGTATCCACCACAACACATCACACCTTCACCTGCCGACCATACTGAGACGTTAGTATCCATCACAGCACCATATCACACCTTCACCTGCCGACCATACTGAGACGTTAGTATCCACCACAACACATCACACCTTCACCTGCCGACCATACTGAGACGTTAGTATCCACCACAACACATCACACCTTCACCTGCCGACCATACTGAGACGTTAGTATCCATCACAACACATCACACCTTCACCTGCCGACCATACTGAGACGTTAGTATCCACCACAACACATCACACCTTCACCTGCCGACCATACTGAGACGTTAGTATCCACCACAACACATCACACCTTCACCTGCCGACCATACTGAGACGTTAGTATCCACCACAACACATCACACCTTCACCTGCCGACCATACTGAGACGTTAGTATCCACCACAACACATCACACCTTCACCTGCCGACATACTGAGACGTTAGTATCCACCACAACACATCACACCTTCACCTGCCGACCATACTGAGACGTTAGTATCCACCACAACACATCACACCTTCACCTGCCGACCATACAGAGACATTAATATCCATCACAGCACCATATCACACCTTCACCTCCGCCACCATACTGAGACATCAGTATCCATCACAGCAACACATCACACCTTCACCTGCCAACCATACCGAGACATCAATATCCATCACAGCACCACACCTTCACCTGCCACCATACAGAATCATCACAGCACCATATCACACCTTCACCTGCCACATACCGAGACATCAATATCCATCACAGCACCATATCACACCTTCACCATACCGAGACATCAATATCCATCACAGCACCATATCACACCTTCACCTGCCAACCATACCGAGACAGCACCATATCACACCTTCACCTGCCAACCATACCGAGAGACATCATATCCATACAGATATCATCAATATCCATCACAGCACCATCACACCTTCACCTGCCAACCATACCGAGACATCAATATCCATCACAGCACCATATCACACCTTCACCTGCCAACCATACCGAGACATCAATATCCATCACAGCACCATATCACACCTTCACCTGCCAACCATACCGAGACATCAATATCCATCACAGCACCATATCACACCTTCACCGCCAACCATAAGACATCACTATCCATCACAGCACCATATCACACCCATATCTGCCAACCATACCGAGACATCAATATCCATCACAGCACCATATCACACCTTCACCTGCCAACCATACCGAGACATCAATATCCATCACAGCACCATATCACACCTTCACCTGCCAACCATACCGAGACATCAATATCCATCACAGCACCATATCACACCTTCACCTGCCAACCATACCGGGACATGAGCGGACAGCACAGCATCACCCTGACATGGCCGTGGTGTTTCCGACCAATGCAATCAATGGGCGCCAAATGACACTGTAGTCAGCGCACCCTTGAACCCACATAATCAAACCAGCACAGTCCAAATTGCCTCCGAAACGTAAGCGCACAGGTAATGCGGACGCTATGGTACGGAGCTGAGAATAATAATATCGACCAATAGCTAACCTGTCGATGATCTAACACTGATCGGACAATGACCTGCCACTGACCTGCCACTGTCACCGAGCTGACAATGACCTGCCACTACCAATGACCTGTCGCTGACACTGACCTGACCGTCCGTGACCTGCAGCTGGTCTGTGTCCAGTATCAGCCGGCTGACACCGGCCGGCACGGTCGTCAGCGAGATCGGGATGCTCACCTGCCGACCAGAGTACACGGCCGTCTCACAGTGGACCGAGACGCCGACAGTCGTGACACTACAGCACACTGCGCCACACGAGTCCACTGTGTGGACTGCCGCCACACGTGTCCACTGTGTGGACTGCCGCCACACGTGTCCACTGTGTGGACTGCCGCCACACGTGTCCACTGTGTGGACTGTTGCCACACGTGTCCTCTCGCCGGGACGTGTTCTGTGTGGACTACCGCCACACATGTCCACTGCGTGGACTGCCGTCGCAGCGACCCCCCCCCCGGACACCAGGCGCCAGCACGCATCCCAACACATGTTCACTGTGTGGACTGCTGCCACCCATGTTCACTGTGTGGACTTGTGGACTGCCGTAGGTGAGACAGGGTACTCGGGGTCGTGAGTCCCCTACCGTCACGGTAGGGGACTGACCGTGGTGGCGGTAGGGGACTGACCGTGGTGACGGTAGGGGACTGACCGTGGTGACGGTAGGGGACTGACCGTGGTGACGGTAGGGGACTGACCGTGGTGGCGGTAGGGGACTGACCGTGGTGGCGGTAGGGGACTGACTTCGTGGTGACGGTAGGGGCTGACCGGACTGACCGTGGTGACAGTGCTGGAGGGGACTGACCGTGGTGACGGTAGGGGACTGACCGTGGTTGTGGTGACGGTAGGGGACTGACCGTGGTGCCAGTGGTAGGGACTGACCGTGGTAGGGGGACTGACCGTGGTGGCGTAGGGGACTGACCGTGGTGACCGTGGTGGACGGTAGGGGACTGACCGTGGTGACGGTAGGGGACTGACCGTGGTGACAGTAGGGGACTGACCGTGGCAGCGGTAGGTGACTGACCGTGGTGGCTGTAGGGACTGACCGTGGTGACGGTAGGGGACTGACCGTGGTGACGGTAGGGGACTGACCGTGGTGACAGAAGGGGACTGACCGGTGTTAAGGGGACTGACCGTGGTGACGGTAGGGGACTGACCGTGGTGACGGTAGGGGACTGACCGTGGTGACAGTAGGGGACTGACCGTGGTGACAGTAAGGGACTGACCGTGGTAGGGGACTGACCGTGGTGAGTATGAGGTGACAGCGGGGACTGACCGTGGTGACGGTAGGGGACTGACCGTGGTGACGGTAGGGGACTGACCGTGGTGACGGTAGGGGACTGACCGTGGTTACGGTGACCGTGGGGACTGACCGTGGTGACGGTAGGGGACTGACCGTGGTGACGGTAGGGGACTGACCGTGGTGACAGTAGGGGACTGACCGTGGTGACGGTAGGGGACTGACCGTGGTGACAGTAGGGGACTGACCGTGGTGACAGCAGGGGACTGACCGTGGTGACAGCAGGGGACTGACCGTGGTGGCGGTAGGGGACTGACCGTGGTGGCAGGGACTGACCTGGTAAGGGGACTGACCGTGGTGACAGTAGGGACTGAGGGGACTGACCGTGGTGACAGCAGGGGACTGACCGTGGTGAGGTGGGTAGGGGACTGACCGTGGTGGCGGTAGGGGACTGACCGTGGTGACAGTAGGGCTGACCGTGGTGGCGGTAGGGGACTGACCGTGGTGGTGACGGTAGGGGACTGACCGTGGTGGCGGTAGGGGACTGACCGTGGTGACGGTAGGGGACTGACCGTGGTGGCGGTAGGGGACTGACCGTGGTGAGGGGACACCGTGGTAGGGGACTGACCGTGGTGGCGGTAGGGGACTGACCGTGGTGACGGTAGGGGACTGACCGTGGTGACGGTAGGGGACTGACCGTGGTGGACTACGTAACGGTAGGGGACTGACCGTGGTGGCAGTAGGGGACTGACCGTGGTACGTAACTGCAAACAGCGGTACTGGTGACTGACCGTGGTGGCTGACGGTAGGGACTGACCGTGGTGGCGGTAGGGGACTGACCGTGGTGGCTACTGGTAGGGGACTGACCGTGGTGGCGGTAGGGGACTGACCGTGGTGGCGGTAGGGGACTGACCGTGGTGGCGGTAGGGGACTGACCGTGGTGACAGTGTAGGGGACTGACCGTGGTGGCGGTAGGGGACTGACCGTGGTGGCGGTAGGGGACTGACCGTGGTGGCGGTAGGGGACTGACCGTGGTGACGGTAGGGGACTGACCGTGGTGACGGTAGGGGACTGACCGTGGTGGCGGTAGGGGACTGACCGTGGGGGCGGTAGGGGACTGACCGTGGTGGCGGTAGGGGACTGACCGTGGTGACGGTAGGGGACTGACCGTGGTGACGGTAGGGGACTGACCGTGGTGACGGTAGGGGACTGACCGTGGGTAGGGGACTGACCGTAGTGACGGTAGGGGACTGACGGTAGTGACGGTAGGGGACTGACCGTGGTGACGGTAGGGGACTGACCGTGGTGACGGTAGGGGACTGACGGTGGTGACGGTAGGGGACTGACCGTGGTGACGGTAGGGGACTGACCGTGGTGACGGTAGGGGACTGACCGTGGTGACGGTAGGGGACTGACCGTGGTGACGGTAGGGGACTGACCGTGGTGACGGTAGGGGACTGACCGTGGTGACGGTAGGGGACTGACCGTGGTGACGGTAGGGGACTGACCGTGGTGACGGTAGGGGACTGACGGTAGTGACGGTAGGGGACTGACCGTGGTGACGGTAGGGGACTGACCGTGGTGACTGGTGGGGGACTGACCGTGGTGGCGGTAGGGACACTGACCGTGGTGCGGTAGGGGACTGACCGTGGTGACAGTAGGGGACTGACCGTGGTGGCGGTAGGGGACTGACCGTGGTGACGGTAGGGGACTGACCGTGGTGACGGTAGGGGACTGACCGTGCGTGGTGACGGTAGGGGACTGACCGTGGTGACGCGTAGTAGGGGACTGACCGTGGTGACGGTAGGGGACTGACCGTGGTGGCGGTAGGGGACTGACCGTGGTGACGGTAGGGGACTGACCGTGGTGACAGTAGGGGACTGACCGTGGTGGTGACGGTAGGGGACTGACCGTGGTGACGGTAGGGGACTGACCGTGGTGGCGGTAGGGGACTGACCGTGGTGACGGTAGGGGACTGACCGTGGTGACGTGGCGGTAGGGGACTGACCGTGGTGGCGGTAGGGGACTGACCGTGGTGACAGTAGGGGACTGACCGTGGTGGCGGTAGGTGGGACTGACCGTGGTGATGAGGCGGTAGGGGACTGACCGTGGTGACGGTAGGGGACTGACCGTGGTGACGGTAGGGGACTGACCGTGGTGACGGTAGGGGACTGACCGTGGTGACGGTAGGGGACTGACCGTGGTGACGGTAGGGGACTGACCGTGGTGACGGCAGGGGACTGACCGTGGTGGCGGTAGGGGACTGACCGTGGTGACGGTAGGGGACTGACCGTGGTGACGGTAGGGGACTGACCGTGGTGACGGTAGGGGACTGACCGTGGTGACGGTAGGGGACTGACCGTGGTGACGGTAGGGGACTGACCGTGGTGACGGTAGGGGACTGACCGTGGTGACGGTAGGGGACTGACCGTGGTGGCGGTAGGGGACTGACCGTGGTGACGGTAGGGGACTGACCGTGGTGACGGTAGGGGACTGACCGTGGTGGCGGTAGGGGACTGACCGTGGTGACGGTAGGGGACTGACCGTGGTGACGGTAGGGGACTGACCGTGGTGACGGGGGAGGGGCGTGGTGACGGAGGGGTGACCGTGGTGACGGTAGGGGACTGGCCGTGACAACGGTAGGGGACTGACCGTGGTGACGGTAGGGGACTGACCCGTGGTGACAGTAGGGGACTGACCGTGGTGCAGCGGTAGGGGACTGACCGTGGTAGCGGTAGGGGACTGACCGTGGTGACGGTAGGGGACTGACCGTGGTGACGGTAGGGGACTGACCGTGGTGGCGGTAGGGGACTGACCGTGGTGACGGTAGGGGACTGACCGTGGTGGCAGCAGGGGACTGACCGTGGTGGCGGTAGGGGACTGACCGTGGTGGCGGTAGGGGACTGACCGTGGCAGCGGTAGGGGACTGACCGTGGTGGCGGTAGGGGACTGACCGTGGTGGCGGTAGGGGACTGACCGTGGTGGCGGTAGGGGACTGACCGTGGTGGCGGTAGGGGACTGACCGTGGTGACGGTAGGGGACTGACCGTGGTGGCGGTAGGGGACTGACCGGATATATATTCAGAGTTAAGGAAGTTACGTTTCATACTCTATCTCACAAACAGCGTATAACTGTTTACACGTCACACACACTTAGTTTCCTGTCACCAGACCACCCCGCATTCACTCCTTTGACCTCTGCTACGAGGAGTCGCTGAGCGACGACCATCCAGTAATCACGTTAGTGACGGTAGGGGACTGACCGTGGCAGCGGTAGGGGACTGACCGTGGTGACAGTAGGGGACTGACCGTGGTGACGGTAGGGGACTGACCGTGGTGGCGGTAGGGGACTGACCGTGGTGGCGGTAGGGGACTGACCGTGGTGACAGTAGGGGACTGACCGTGGTGACGGTAGGGGACTGACCGTGGTGGCTGTAGGGGACTGACCGTGGTGACAGTAGGGGACTGACCGTGGTGACAGTAGGGGACTGACCGTGGTGGCAGCAGAGTTCGCCACCGCCGCGGGCGAGTGGGCGCGCCCGGCCGAGATCTGGTCGACGAACGGCTTGAGTCGCTCGATCAGCTGCGGCTTGCTGCCCGACACGGGCATGTTGCGCCTCTTCAGCTCCACACGCAGGTCCGACACTGCCCGAGGACACAGCGGGTCACGCCACCTGGGTCACTCCACACGCAGGTCAGACACTGCCCGAGGACACAGCGGGTCACGCCACCTGGGTCACTCCACACGCAGGTCAGACACTGCCCGAGGACACAGCGGGTCACGCCACCTGGGTCACTCCACACGCAGGTCAGACACTGCCCGAGGACAAGCGGGTCACGCCACCTGGGTCACTGCACACGCAGGTCCGACACTGCCCGAGGACACAGCGGGTCACGCCACCTGGGTCACTGCACACGCAGGTCCGACACTGCCCGAGGACACAGCGGGTCACGCCACCTGGGTCACTCCACACGCAGGTCAGACACTGCCCGAGGACACAGCGCCCTGGGTCACTCCACACGCAGGTCAGACACTGCCCGAGGACACAGCGGCGGATCACCCCCTGGGTCACTCCACACGCCAGCTGTCTGTACCACCTGCTGCTGCTTAGCGAGACCACAGTCCAAACGATAAACAGGTAAAAATGATCGCGGCCGGAGCACACAGCCCCCATCTTCTGCCCTGTACCCATGGACCGATATGATCAACATGATGCCTGTACCACCTTGCTTACAGCGCTGTACCGCCTGCCAGCTGTCTGTACCACCTGCCAGCTGCCTTTACCACCTGCAGCTGTTACCACCTGCCAGCTGTCTGTACCACCTCCAGCATTGTACCACCTGCCAGTGCCTGTACCACCTGCCAGCTGTCTTGCCCCATGCCAGCTGTCTGTACCACCTGACTGCTGTCTGTACCACCTGACAACTGCCTGTACCACCTGACTGCTGTCTGTACCACCTGACAGCTGTCTGTACCACCTGCCAGCTGTTTGTGGCACCTGCCAGTTGTCTGTACCACCTGCTGCTGCTTAGTGAGACTACAGTCGAAACGATAAACAGGAAAAAGATGATCGGCGCCCGAGCCATACCCCTTCTTCTTCCCGACCCATGGGTGCGATATGACCAACATGATCGATACGCCCTAAAGTCCAAATAACTAACTAACCAACCACCGGACGAAAACCTCTTCAATCGTCGCCGAGCCACAGCACCCACCTACCCACCCACCGACTCAACCACCCCATGGTGCCCAAAACCCGGCACCTCACGCACCCTTCATCTCCTCCAGTTTGGCGTATCTGGGGTCGGCGGGCGGCGGCTGCTGCGGCGTGGGCGGCGGAGGCGGCGGAGGTGGTGGCGGCGGCGGAGGAGACGCAGCTGTCGCCGTCCGGACGCCGGCGGTGGCCATGCTGCTGGCGGCAGGCACCACCGGCACCGGCTTCTGCGACGCCGGCAGAATGATCTGCGGGTACTGACCGACACAAACAGACCATCAGTGTACAGGGTACTGACCGACACAAACAGACCATCAGTGTATATAGTACTGACCGACACAAACAGCTCATCACAAACTACCCGACACAAACTACCTGATACAAACAGTTCATCAGTGCATATAGTACTGATCAACACGAACAGCTCATCATCACATACTACCCGACACAAACAGTTCATCAGTGTACAGGGTACTGAACGACACAAACAGCTCATCAGTGTACAGGGTACTGACCGACAAAAGTACAGGGTACCGACACAAACAGCTCATCAGTGTATAGGGACTGACCGACACAAACAGCTCATCAGTGCACAGGGTACTGACCGACACAAACAGCTCATCAGTGTACAGGGTACTGACCGACACAAACAGCTCATCAGTGCACAGGGTACTGACCGACACAAACAGCTCATCAGTGTATAGGGTACTGACCGACACAAACAGCTCATCGGTGCACAGGGTACTGACCGACACAAACAGTTCACAGGGCACAGGGTACTGACCGACACAAACAGCTTATCAGTGCACAGGATACTGACCGACACAAACAGCTCATCATCATATACTACCCGACGCAAACAGTTCATCAGTGTATATAGTACTGACCGACACAAACAGCTCACCAGTGTGCAGGTTACTGACCGACACAGACAGCTCAACAGGGCACGGGGTACTGACCAGGGCCAGGCGGCTGAGACTGCAGCCCCAGCTGAGGAGGCGCCCGCCCACCAGGGGCCGGTCCAGACTCGTACACCAACAGCATAACATGCCACAAGGCATGACGTCAAAAGCTGGCGTGGATGTATCAAGCATGAACAGCTACTCATCGCCCTGGCCCGACCCGAGGAAAGGCATCAGCGGTGATTTGATGACCTGCTATGTCACGTTCAGCGCTCCTGCGCCGCGAGATTACCCCGAGTTAACCTTCACTCTGCGACCTGAAGTCTGGACGACGCAGGCGAGCTTTCCCAGAAAAGGTCAGAGTGAATAAAAGAAGCTCTTAAGCTGAAGTGAAAGACACACGGGTATGAATCAGACCCATGTCCCACCTACGCATGCTTAACGCTCAGCTTGAGGTTACAGTCATGTAAGACTCAAACTGTACATGGATGGCGGTGCACGCGACTCATCAAAGGAAAATAATGGCGATTTCCCTCTCACACCTGGAACAATTCGGCCTTCACTCTACGAATTCGAAAGTTACGAAATTGCCCAACCCCGCATCCCTTCTCGTTTCTTTCTGGAAGCTACCCGTTATTATACATTCAAAGGGATACCGACAATAGATGTGGAGGTAGTTATCCGCATTATTAGTTGCCATATCAGTGTCTGTGTGTTGCAGCAGGCAAAATACTCGCGCAGAAACCAAAAGTTTCCGTTACAGGAGAGCAGAAACAGCCGTCAGGACAGCTAGCAGCTGCCGGTCGCCCACCTAGTGCTGCCACTGCAGGTGCAGCTGGCAGCTGCCGGTGCCACCCACCTAGTGCTGCCACTGCAGGTGCAGCTGGCAGCTGCCGGCCACCCACCTAGTGCTGCCACTGCAGGTGCAGCTGGCAACTGCCGGCCACCCACCTAGTGCTGCCACTCGAGCTGCCACTGCAGGAACAGCTGCTGCTGTTGCAGCAGCAGCTGTGACGCAGGCGTGCCGGTGACCTACCTTTGCTGCCACTCGAGTGCCACTCCAGAAAAAGCCCCTCCTTTTCCAAAAGCACCTCCTAAAATTCGCCGTCGGCGGCCGTCGGCAGCAGCGGCGGCTTGGTGGCGTTCGGCGGACCCTGCGGACCGGGCGGACATTCTCACTGCACCGGCCGCCGTCCCCTCCACACCTGGTCACAGCCTCGTCAATACCCGGCGACTGGCCACTGAACACCTAGTCACCATCCCTTAACACCAAGTCATCATCCCTCAACACCCTGGGGACAGTCCCCTCAACACCCAATCATCATACCCTTAATACCAAGGTATCATCCCCTCAACACCCTGGGGCCCATGTCATCAACACCCAGTTACCGTCCATTCAGCATTCGGGTACCGTCCCCTCAACACCCAGTCACCATACTCTCAACACCCTGGGGAGCGTCCCCTGAACACCCAGTCACCATACTCTCAACACCCTGGGGAGCGTCCCCTGAACACCCAGTCACCGTACTCTCAACACCCTGGGGACCGCTCCCTCAGGGAAAGTACCCTCAACACGCAATCGCAAAAGCATCAAGGGATCACACACTGAACACGCAGACATCGTACACCACAAACTCAGGGACGTTACACTCCGTTCATGTGTGGTGGTGGTGGTGGTGGATTTATGCTTTGGGACCCGCCGACTAGTTGGGCGATTCTACGCCCATCGATACCTATGTATTATACAGTAAATATTGCAGGATAAGCCCACCGATACTCAGAGATCCATGCTGGACTATTTTGGGTCTCACTACCAGGCTATAAAGTTTCCGTGTGAACTTATGGAACCGAATTTCATTCAAGATAGCAACCTACATTGTGCATGAATCATGCGAAATAATATATATATATTATATATATATATATATATATATATATATATATATATATATATATATATATATATATATACGTAATGTATAATATAATATGAAATACTACGTAAGTGAACATCGCTACCTTAGATCACAGTGCTTGCAAGCGGGGATGGAAAATAATTGATGGCACGCACACCGTTGATGTGTCACCCGGAAAGTTTGTTTTGTACTGGAACTCCTTCGGTGATCAACGACCATTTTGGCTTGGGTGGCGGTGGTGCAAAACATATCGCAACGTGTGTGTGTGGGTGTGTGTGGGGGGAGGATAATGCCTGTCCCGCGGACCAGGTCTGGATACTTTGCCATGTATTATCATGCTAATATCTACTTGCTTCGAAATAACTCGCAGGTTTTCGAAAACTCGCGTTCCCAAGTCTAACCATCGCAAAAATATTGACTGGCATGTCTAAAAGCGGCCGGATACAGGGACCAGGACTTGAACCAAACCGGGGCTCTACAAGACAAGAGTCCTAAAACATTCTGATTAAAAAAAACACCGACAAATTGAGCTTCTGGGAAGACAGGCCAGATCGATCTCGATCAGGCAGAACTCAGGACAGCCCGCGACCACCCCGCACCCACCTTGTATTCGTGAAACTTGATAGTTTTCGCCTTCGGCGCCATCTTCGTGGACTTTTTCTTTTTCTTATTGTGCAGCTCCTTGCCGGGAGCTTCCGATCGTTGCGGCGGAGTACCCAGGTGCGACAGCACTGACGCGGGGCGTGCCGTCAGGATCGAGGCGCTGGCCACACTCGGACCTGCCGGGTCGGGCCAGATCAGCTCAGCTCAGGTCAGGTCAGGTGACACCACACCACAAACACATCAGCTCAGATCAGATCAGATGACACCGCACCACAAGCAACACAGCGAAATAGCGGACACTAAACAGCGGACCTCGGTTTTTGTACGACGCATTCAGTCGTTAGGCCATATGGCGTCGCCAACCCCTCACGCCGATTGGTCGCGGGAGGACTCGGCAATGCCGCCGGTTGTGAGATTCGAACCCACAATCTTGCGATCACGAGTCCGACACTCTACCAACTGAGCTACCGCGGGCACCACCAAACAGCTGACAATCCCCGGCAGTGACCATCCATAAAGAACGAACCAAATGCAATCCAGCGATGGCGACTGAAACACGCTCGTCCCGGCCAACGCATACCCACACGGTACTCGGCTGAGTATCGACACTGCCTCTGAAAGCGTCAGCGCGCTCTCACTACAGAGCCCAGTCGTTTACACACAATGCGGCCAAATTGTGATCGGATAACTGCGGATTGGCCGATGACCGGGTGGAGATCAAACTGCTTTGACGCCAACCGAGCTACCCCGGTCGATACTGACGTGGACTGGCGCCGCTGCAACTACTGACCGCGCCACCACCACAATCATCCCCGACCGACCTCCGCTGCCCATGCCCCGCCTCGCCACTGACCTGGACTGATGCTGGACACCGACTGAGGACTGCTGACGCTGCTCAGCGGACTGAGCGTGCTGATGCTGCTGGCCTGGCTCGGACTGATGGCCGAGAGAGGCAGCGGCGGAGGAAGTGACGGCGGCGGCGGCGGCGGCGGCGGTGGCGGAGGTGGTGGCGGGGGTGGCGGCGGCGGCGGCGGCGGCGGCGGGGGTGGCGGCGGCGGCGGCGGCTGAGCGGCGGGCACGGCCGGCGGCGCTGCCGGGGACGCCGGCGCCACGCCGTCTGGACTGCCGGCGTCAGAGCTCGACTCGTCCTCCAGCCGCAGGAACGCCACCGCCGGCTTACGGCGGCTCTCGCCCAGCGACGTGGGCCGGAAGTCGATGGCGCCCTCTGCCGACGTCATATCACGTCACGTCATGTCACCGTATGGCAGATCACGTCACGGGGTGACAGGTCAGATCACGGTTTGATACGCAATGTCACGGTCTGGCCCGTCACATCACGATATGGCACGCCACGTCACAGTTTGGCACATCACGCCACATAATGGCACATCACGTCACGGAATGGTACGCCATGTCACGATATGGCACGCCGCGGTATGACGCATCATGATGTGACACGTCACAGTATGGCACGTCACAGTGTGGTGCGGCGCGGCCGTATCTCCAACACAAGCCGCACATCAGAACAGCGCGATGCCTGCGTCGGAACGGCGCCGCATCGCGCCGTTGAGTATCGCGCCAGCCGCCAGCGGCTGCTTCCAACACGAGCTTCAGCACGGGCTTCAGCAAGAGCCTCAGCACGAGCTTCAGCATGGGCTTCAGCACGAGCTTCAGCATGGGCTTCAGCACGAGCTTCAGCACGAGCTTCAGCACGAGCTTCAGCACGGCCACCGTCAGGAGCGGTCCACGCCCGACCACAGCACGCCCATGGCAAGGTCGAAACGCTCTTAAACTCAAATAACTACCGGGCACCCATGGCAACCTGGCCGAGCCGACCGCATGCCCAGACGGAGCGCCGACTTGGCCAGCCGGCCGCCGTCGGCGCCGACGATGACAAACGACATCGGCAACACGGAACCGGCAGGAATTCAGCCGCCGGCGATGCGGCGCATATTATAGCACGAGCGGCACCCACGACCCCCCGCCAGCCGACATCACCACCAGGTGGCGGGGTGGCCAGACACAGCGACACGGCAACAGCGACACAGCAACAGCGACACAGCGACACAACGACCCCCATCGCCCAGCCAGCGGCAGCGGCTGTGCAGTGCAGTTCGAACTGAGCGTCGTCGATGAAGCGTCGACCAGCGCCAAACAGTGGGACACGTTGTTGTTGGCATTGCTGTGGGACTCCTAGTGCTAGTGCCGGTGCTGCTAGTGCAGTCGATGCGACCCTGGACACCAATAACGACGACTGCTAGTGCTGAAGGCTGCAGGACATCGGTCACGTCATGACAGGTGACATCGGTTTGACGGACTGCAGTCATGCTGGCGCACCGGAAGCCGGAACGCCGCCTGACCCTGACCAGTCAGCCAGCACAAACACCGCACCTGGAGCAGGCCCACAGTCGGGCCCCACACTGCCTCCAACGAGAGTCCGCTATAGAACGTGAGAATCCACTGAGAGCCAGTTCCAGAATATGACAGTCCAACGAGAGTTCGTTCTGGACCCTGAGAGTCCACTGGGGGTCCGCTCCGGACTAAAAAGTCCAATAAGAGTCCGTTCCAGAGCCTCATGAAAGCGCGAAATGGCGACACCTGCTACACCTTTCAGTCGTCAAGAGCGTCGGCAGCTCACGCAGCCACCGCTGCACAATTACAGCTGGCTGACCTAAACAAGTGATTCTTAACTGTTCGTGCTGAACCTAAACTGCTTAAGTACCGCTTAGCCTTGGTCACCACCTCGCGCTTAGCCTACCATCATCCGAACATGTTCCTCTCTCTCCGGGTACACTTTGTCGACTAATGCCATAATGCCAAGACGTTGTGGGGAAAATAAGCTTCCTTCTGAAGAGGAGCTTCTTTCTGAAGCTTCTTTTCGATTCAGTTTAACTACGCATGAAGACCACGCGATCATTTCGTTGGGCTAGGCCTGCAAATACCTAGTTCTGTGTGTGCCAGAGTGCACTTTGTGCACCCTTAGTCAGAGCCCTCTGTGCCAGCTGTGTCGGTATAGTATGCGTCTCTGTCATTCTCTTAGTCTCCTACGTCCTCGTAGTCCCCTCTGTGGCGTCAGACGGCCATATTCAACACGTTCGCATGTTCTGACAAACATCAACGTGAACACCAATAAGGGCATCTGTAAACACGAACACGCCATCCGTGAACACAAATACGAACATCTAGCGAACACGAACATCCAGCGAGCAGTCTGCGTCGCTTCTACTGCCGCGGGCCTGTAGAAGCTGGCCAGACCGGCCGACACAGTGAGAGCGAGAACGACAGAGACGGAGACAGAGACAGAGAGAGAGATCAGAGAAGAGAGATTGAGAGATGAGAGATGAGAGATGAGAGGAGAGGAGAGGAGAGAGATGAGAGATGAGAGGATAGATGAGAGATAAGAGATAAGAGATAAGAGATAAGAGAGAAGAGAGATGAGAGAGGAGAGATGAAGAGATAAGAGAGGAGAGGAGAGATGAGAGATAAGAGAGAAGAGAGAGGAGAGGAGAGATAAGAGATGAGAGATGAGAGATAAGAGAGGAGAGATGAGAGATAAGAGAGGAGAGATGAGAGAGCGAGAGACAGAGACAAAGACAGAGACCGGCGTGGCCGCCCCACCTTTGACGGCCTTCTCCACCGTCTCGTCGGTGTGCAGGATGTTGGCCTTGATCAGCTCGAGCACGCCGGGCCGGTGCGACAGCTGGTCGTTGAGCGCGTCGGCGAGGCGCGCCTTCTTGAGCCGGCGCTGCTTGTCGACCAGCGCCGGGTGCACGTTGCCCGTGTCCTCGAGGATGTGCTGGCGCACCAGCTCCTGCCGGTCGGGCCGCCGCTGGATCTTGGCCCGCAGCAGGTCGCCCGTCTTGGCGCGCTCCAGCCGCTGCCGCTGCTCGTACAGCGCCGGCGACGCCTTCAGCGCTGCAACGACACCAGCTGGCGCGTCAGGCGGGCTGCGAAGGGGACTAACCGTGACCGTCTGTGAAGAGGACTGGCCGCGGCCGTCTGTGAAGAGGACTGGCCGGGGCCGTCTGTGAAGAGGACGGGCCGCGGCCGTCTGTGAAGAGGACTGGCCGCGGCCGTCTGTGAAGAGGACTGGCCGGGGCCGTCTGTGAAGAGGACTGGCCGCGGCCGTCTGTGAAGAGGACTGACCGCGGCCGTCTGTGAAGAGGACTGGCCGCGGCCGTCTGTGAAGAGGATCGACCGCGGCCGTCTGTGAAGAGGACCGACCGCGGCCGTCTGTGAAGAGGACTGACCGCGGCCGTCTGTGAAGAGGATCGACCGCGGCCGTCTGTGAAGAGGACTGGCCGCGGCCGTCTGTGAAGAGGACTGGCCGCGGCCGTCTGTGAAGAGGACCGACCGCGGCCGTCTGTGAAGAGGATCGACCGCGGCCGTCTGTGAAGAGGACTGCCGGAAGAGGACGAGCCGCGGCCGTCTGTGAAGAGGACTGGCCGCGGCCGTCTGTGAAGAGGACTGACCGCGGCCGTCTGTGAAGAGGACTGGCCGCGGCCGTCTGTGAAGAGGACTGGCCGCGGCCGTCTGTGAAGAGGACTGGCCGCCGTGGCCGGGCATAGCCACGTCACACTGTTCACCGACACGACGTCCCTGACAGTACCACACCGTGGTAAGATGAAAATTGCCGCAGTGCTGTACGTCAGAACATCGGTAAGATGGCGACCAGCAGTGACGCGGTGTAACAATGGCCACAGTGCCGTACGTCAGCACAGCGGCCACAGCCACAGCAGTCCTGTCACCTGCCGATGCTGACGGCCATGACCGGCCGCGACCACGTCAGCCTGCCGCCTACATACACGTCAGCCTGCCGCCGACAGGCACGTCAGCCTGCCGCCGACAGACACGTTAGCCTGCCGCCTATAGACACGTCAGCCTGCCGCCGACAGACACGTCAGCCTGCCGCCTATAGACACGTCAGCCTGCCGCCTACAGACACGTCGGCCTGCCGCCTACAGACACGTCAGCCCGCCGCCTACAGACACGTCAGCCTGCCGCCTACAGACACGTCAGCCTGCCGCCTACAGACGTCAGCCCGCCGCCTACAGACACGTCAGCCCGCCGCCTACAGACACGTCAGCCTGCCGCCTACAGACACGTCGGCCTGCCGCCTACAGACGTCAGCCTACAGACACGTCGGCCCGCCGCACACCGCCCAATAGATAACAAATCTTGCGATGAAGCCGATAAAAAGCTCGCCGACATCAGCCGCATGTATTGCCACCTGCGATCATCGCGTTCCGCCCCATTGTCCCTGACAGGTACAGGGCGAAGATGGTCCGACGCCAGGATATTGTAACAGCCACAGGAAAACCACACACATAAAACTCATGTGGAATCACAGCGTTTGCCACGCACACAAGCTGTAGATACAATCTTCACCCGCCACGGCAGCACTTTTTATCCTTTTTTTCCCGGCTGGCATCACCACCGGCTCGGCCCATGCCGAGCCGGGTCCCATCGGCGTCAAAAACCGCGCGTGCACAAAACAGAATACACATTGCAAGAGCCGACCGTCGTGGCACGCACTCGGAATACGGAACGGGAGAAGACGCGGCAGGGCTCGCGTCATATATTTATTTATTTTACGATTCACGCCCTTCACATTATTATGGACAGTCATATGGACAGTCAGGTTATTATGGACAGTCATGCACAGTGTAACACGGAGCGGAGGAAGACGGGCTCGGCTGGCTGGCTTCAGCACGAACCAGCTATGACATGACGTCACGAATGACGATGAAATGATAACGTGTACCGTAGGGTGCCAATAGCGCATATGGGTAAATTTAAAACTTGATGTTTGAACGGCCCTTGGTGGGATACTGTGCAGTAATGAGAAAACCTCTCATGGAAAACTTGAAGTGAATCGGTTTATATTTAGAGGTGGCGCAAGTGATTTGAAACCTGTACTATCTGTCTTCCCCCTCGCGAATGACATAAGCCGAAGTCTGAAAGGCTAGGGTTCCAAATCACCCATTTTCCCTCAGAATGGCTCGTTCACGCGCAGCTACGACTGTTCGGCTGGTGGGGCAGCCAAACCGCGACTCCATCCTTGGAGCCAAACTCCCTTCTCGTGGCGACGTGCTCAATCGGGTTTTCTACTTCCACAACGTGGAAAAGAAGACCGTCGCCACCAGCGCCGCGACCACTGTCCAAGAGGTGCTAAGGTTCTGGGAGACCGCGATGATCCCAACGATGACGGAAAAAGCGCCTTTCGCAAAGTGGAGGTCTTGTTCAATAACTGGAAAGCGCTCGTGAAGAGCAAGGGAAGGGCGATGAACAAGACGAAGGAGGAAGAGTTTCAAGAGGCCCTCTGCGACCTCTTCGACGTCGCCCACGCCGCCGCGATGACCCTGATGCCGATCCCGGCTGATCGCGAGTTCCTAGCGGCGCAACGCGAGAAGGGTCGCCCAGGGATCATGCAGGGAGCTGACAAGGTGCTGGAGCGCATTCGAGGAACGATGCAGGATCCGAGGAACCGCCGAAGGGCATCACCGTCTCCGACGCCCGCCTCGCCTCGTCCACGCCAGCGTCGTTTGGAAGCCAGGCGTCCGGCGCCCTCCTCGACGCCGTCGGAGCGGAGAGGGCGTTCCTCTCGAAGGAGCCGTAGGAGTGGCCGAGTGACACGGGGTTCGTCGCGGCGTCTCGGGGCGTCGCGAGCCTACACGTCACCAACAACACGGCGGAGCGAGGGGTGGCGCTGATCCAGTCCTTCAAACTCAGCCTGACGAAGAACGAGGATCAGCGCCAATTCCTCTTGTAGGTCGTCGAGGGGCACCGCGACAACAGCTAGGAACAACAACAACGTTTTCTCACCATCCCACGGTATTCCACTAAGGTCCGTTAACAAATCCAACTTTCGTTTTTTATTGGCACCCTAGTATACCGGACCGGACCGGTCGGAATAGGTGCCTCAACAAACGCAGATCTTCGTGGCCATGTGCACAATGTAGTGCCGCGTGCATCGTATAGTGTTGTAGTAGTGCTGTAGTGCCGCTTGAACCATGTACAGGCAGGCGCACGCCCGGGGCAGATGAGCTCAGGGTGTCTAAATTCGCTCAGTTAGACGTCAAGATGTAAATAAAATAATATCTCCCCGGAGAGTTCGTGACAGGCAATGGACATGAAACCACATTCAGCTGATTCATTAACTTGAAATAGATCTACGTCCGATTTTATTGACCATATTCATCAGCACTTGAGAGCTACATCAATACTGAATTGTTTTTACATCCCGGCTTGGACGCATAAAATCGTGAACGTCGACAGACTGGATAAGATCGGCATGGATGGCCGCTGATCGCACTGGAGCCGTTGCGGTCCGTCCAAATACATCGACTTGTGTGTCTCCCCCTGTACCACGACCTGTGCACCTCGACTTGTATACTCGTGTACCCCGACCTGTGTACCTCGACTTGTATACTCGTGTACCCCGACCCGTGCACCTTGACTCGTGTACCTTGACCCGTGTACCTCGACTCGTGTACCTTGACTCGTGTACCTCGACTCACCGATGTCACACCTCGGCTCTGACTTGCGTTTACCCTCTGGTACTCCCGACTGTTACCTGACCCGTGCACCTTGGCTCGTGTACCGTGTCGTTCCGTGTACCCCGACTCGTGTACCCCGACCTGTGTACCTCGACCCGTGTACCCCGACTCGTGTACCTTGACTCGTGTACCCCGACTCGTGTACCTCGACTCGTGCACCTCGCTCCACTGATGTCACACCAGTCGGCAGGTCGGCAATTTGACGATTACTACTTACTACTCAAATCGCGCCATGCCCGTCTGCTGTCATGCGCGTCTGACACATTGCGCACGCGTCACGTACGTATCGAACGAGCCTCACATTCCGTATTACTGATATGTGCGCGCCCGACATACGTCATATATCGCACACGCCCGACATACGTCACATATCGCACATGGCCGACATACGTCACATATCGCACACGCCCGACATACGTCACATATCGCACACGCCCGACATACGTCACATATCGCACACGCCCGACATACGTCACATATCGCACACGCCCGACATACGTCACATATCGCACACACCCGACAGACGTCATATATCGCACACGCCCGACATACGTCACACATCACACACGCCCGACATGCGTCACAAACAACCGACGAGTCACAGCCGCTGGTTAAAGCCACCATCGCCAAACGCACCAACCAAACGCCGCACTGCGGCGTTCACCGCGTGTCAAGTTCTTCTACGAGAGAGGGCGGCAGGGCATTTAGATAGCACAGCGAGAGCCGCCGCAAGCGCTTCAGAGGCACGCCGCGTTAAGACGCATGTCTGTATAGCCCGGCCGGCAGGCGTCACTGGAGCCGCCACCAGGCGGTGTCGAGGCGCGGCCGGGAGGCAGGTGCGGGTCACGCCTGTCGGCCGGACCGGCAGGCGTCACTGGAGCCGCCACCGGGCGGTGTCGAGGCGCGGCCGAGAGGCAGGTGCGGGTCACGCCTGTCGGCCGGACCGGCAGGCGTCACTGGAGCCGCCGCCAGGCGGTGTCGAGGCGCGGCCGAGAGGCAGGTGCGGGTCACGCCTGTCGGCCGGACCGGCAGGCGTCACTGGAGCCGCCACCAGGCGGTGTCGAGGCGCGGCCGAGAGGCAGGTGCGGGTCACGCCTGTCGGCCGGACCGGCAGGCGTGGGCGCGTTTTTGTCGCGGCGAGCTGTCGCCGGCGGCGGCAAGACGGAGAGGACATGGTGGTCGGGCCGGCCGGTCAGCCGCGCCACCGGCAGAAGAATGGAGACAGCCGCACCGAGTTGGAGCCGGCGTCTGACGGCTGGTAGGGTGGCGGCGCGTACCGGACGTGACCTGGCCGGCGGCTGTCGGATGGCGTCAACTGTCGGCTGACGCCAGCTGTCGGCTGACGCCAGCTGTCTGCTGGCGCCAGCTGTCAGCTTACACCAGCTGTCGGCTGACACCAGCTGCCCATAATGTCAACCAGCCTCCGAGACGGCACGACACGACTGACAGTCGTACCGCCGCCGGCCGTGCAGATGTGCAGGCCATCACGACACTCGAAGTGGCGATGATGATGATGATGATGATGATGATGATGATGATGATGATGATGATGATGGCCATCACGACACTGATGATGATGATGATGATGATGATGATGATGATGATGATGATGATGATGATGATGATGATGAGGGCGATGATGATGATGGCAGCAGTGGTTATAACGGTGACGGCGCTAATGATGTAGACCCTGATGACGACGGAAGCAACGGCGGAGATGACGATGACGATGACGGTGATGACCAGGGTGATCTGTGAGGTTGACGAAGAACAGGATGTTTAAGGTACTTAGGTTCTTTCACGACGCATCCAACCACTAGGCTATACAGCTTCGCCAACCTCTCACGCCGATTGGTCGCGGACGGACTCGGTAAATGCCGTCGGTTGTAAGATTCGAACCCACAATCTTGCGATCAAGATTCCGACACTACCAACTGAGCTACTGCGGCGCACAACGTTGGCGACACTGCCCGAGGCTGTATATAGCAGCAGAGTACGCTGCACACAGCGGCGGCTCTGCTGGTGTATGTCGGTGGTGGCGGTGACGGCAGGGCTTCACTAGCGGTCGTGACGGTGCCAGTGACGACGTGACACCGTCGACACTGACACGTGTGACGAACACGCGACACCATCACTCCGCGAGAAGCCACACCCACGGCCAGTGACAGCGTAACGCCGGTGTCGACGCTAATTACCAGGTGATACAACGAGGCTAATACCATGCACTAGGAACCATCCGTCTAACGCCAGGGGCCGGCCATCCGTCAAGTAGCGGGGCCCGGGGCCCCACCATTCGTCCAGTAGCGGGCCCTGGGCCCGGCCATCCGTCAAGTAGCGGGGCCCGGGGCCCCACCATTGTTCAGTAGCGGGCCCTGGGTCCGACCATCCGTCCAGTAGTGGGTCCGGGACCCAACCATCAGTCCAGTGCCGGGACGAGGGGCCCGACCATCCGTCCAGTAGTGGGACCCGGGGCCAGACCATCTGCCCAGTAGCGGGGCCGCGCCATCCACAAACCGCCGGCACGTGGCGGCTGCTCCGACCCCAGCTGCGGCCAGATCGCAGCATTTGCAGCCAGCCGACGGCCCAACATTCCCAGCTATAGCGTCGCCGCAGCATGTTCAGCAGGCCCACCCCGGACCCTTGCGGCCGCTAGTCGCATACTCTGTGGATGTCACCCCACCTCGGGATGCTGCATCCCCGCGGGATGCTGTACGTTCGGATGCTGGTTGGGACGTCGCATCCACTCGGGATGTCGACTTCTCGACCCGTCGAGGCCCACCACGCCCATTTAATGAGCCACCGCGGCAGCAAATTCGTCTCATTCACTCGGAGCCTCCTTGCCACCCCCTCCTGCCCCTGACTGGGTCAGCACAACCTGACGCTGTCAGCATTCTCACCAACATGGTCTCTTCCGAGCCCTCTCCCTCTCCATCCCACCGGGTCAGCACTGCATGACGCTGTCAGCATTCCGACCAACATTGCCTTTCCCAAGGCCCCCCTCATTCCACCGGGTCTGCATTGCATGACGCTGCCACCAGTCTCCCCAATACGGCCTCTCCCGAGCCCCCGCCCCCACTCCCACCGTGTCAGCAGTGCCACCAACACCCCTGTGGAATTACCCCCACAGCCGCCACATCCTTTCCAAAGCTGCTGCTGAACACTGTGCCGCATAACTAACAGGCCCGGTCGACTAACTGCAGATTGCTTGTGTTGCGCTACCTCGGCTTCCGCTCCCAACTAACATTCGGCCTTCACAGACATGCACGCGATGGAGCTCTAAACGAATTCACGTCGTTCAACACGGCACAATACAATTCTGCGAACATAACGTGGAACAATGTGATGTGAACGTCAAATTATCCAGCAGCTAGTTCACAATGGCACAACAATACTAACGAGTCGTTACGACGGTCACGTGTCTATCATTTCACAAACGGAGCCCACATCCGACTGAGCCAACTGGGGGGAGGCAGATGATCTGCACAGGTCGGCGACGACAGAGCACCCATCGGGCAGACTCGCCCGGGTCAGATACGGACACGGGTGGCGGGCACCGTGCCCTATCCATGAGCAGCTGTTCCTCTGCGGAACCCCAGTATAACTCACACGGCAGGATCCCCTGCGCGACCAGCTGGTTCATCGGTCGTCGCGTCATCAGCTTCACTTTCAGAGCTGCAAAAGAGCAGAGATGGCGCGTCAGTGATGCAATCATAGGAGCCACAGCACACGACACAAGGTGTGTGCGTGTGTGTGAATGTATCGGTACGGGTACAGAACATCACATAGAGGGACAGAGAGTGGCACAAGCTGTACAGCCGCAGAACATCATACTGAAGGGAACGACACACATCAAGGTGCACTCAGATATACCGATATATATTCCACTGTCGTATGTATATACTACACATTGTGATATCTCATATTATATATATATATATATATATATATATATATATATATGCATTGCATAGATGCTGCTTGGCCAAAAACAGTCTGCATAAGGAAACGTCTTGTTTTATGGACCCAACATCAGCTATTGACTTGTTAACTCAGGGAAACTGGTGGTTCGAAGTCAAAACCACGCCACTACCGGATCACTATGGCGAATTGGTCGGCCGTTTGACATCCACGACGGACACAGGGCGCTGGCCCACAGTCGGGAACACCAGACGACAGACCAGAGTACCGCTCGTCAGTCGATGGGCCAGCTGCCGACGTGCTGCCGAGCAGTCAAAACAGTCACGCCGCGTGGTGTACACTATACGGAACTACACGCATCGCGTGGTGTACACGACACAAAAACATATGCACGACGTGGTGTACACGACACAAAACAGCCACACCAGTGTACACAACACCAAAACACACTCGGTGTCTAGTATCCGTAGTGGAATCTCTCTGCTTGCGTACCAACGTAAAACTTACACACCAACAAATCCCTTCAGGTGATAAGATCAGGCTTAATGACATCCTTGTCCCACCGTATTTCGGCTATGGATGACATCGGGACATTGGCGGCTCCACTGATCAGTGAAGGCGACGCCGTTTCCTTCCCGCACAGCTGAGGCACGCAACTATGCGTATATCATCGCATACGATCTCATAAGCATCGTTTAAAAGATCACCATCGGAGGTGGGCAAGACGAGTCCCTCAAGGTGGACCCGCCAATGGTTATCACCGCGACACCACCTGTACCACCTACGTGCCATGTGTCGATGAAGGTTCGTGACAATATAACACACCTGCTGAGTGCAGGCTATGTACGCGACCGACTGCCAGTGGGCCACGATCAGCTGGCGGGAACAGGTCAGCTGGCGGGGCAACAGGGCATTGACTGATCATTTGGGCTGAAGGGCGCGCCGACCACGAGGCCATTTAGCGCCCACGGACAGCAGGCCAGACAGGCGCACGGTATCCACAACTCCGACGCGCGACATTGCGCGGGTCGGTGGCCAGCGGGCCCCACATCCCAGCCCGAGACGCATCAGCTGCATCACCGGTCGCCCTCGGGACACTTGTCCAGCTGGGCAGCGACCGACGCGAGAACTCCAGAGGCCAGACGACAGGCTGCGACCAGAGGGACACCAGGGGAGAGGCGGCGACGGTCCGCTGAGTACCGCCACAGAGGTGGAGACGGCCCGCCGAGTTGGTACCGCCACAGAGGTGGAGACGGCCCGCTGAGTTGGTACCGCCACAGAGGTGGAGACGGCCCGCTGAGTTGGTACCGCCACAGAGGTGGAGACGGCCCGCCGAGTTGGTACCGCCACAGAGGTGGAGACGGCCCGCTGAGTTGGTACCGCCACAGAGGTGGTGACGGCCCGCTGAGTACCGCCACAGAGGTGGTGACGGCCCGCTGAGTTGGTACCGCCACAGAGGTGGTGACGGCCCGCTGAGTTGGTACCGCCACAGAGGTGGAGACGGCCCGCTGAGTTGGTACCGCCACAGAGGTGGTGACGGCCCGCTGAGTTGGTACCGCCACAGAGGTGGAGACGGCCCGCTGAGTTGGTACCGCCACAGAGGTGGAGACGGCCCGCCGAGTTGGTACCGCCACAGAGGTGGAGACGTCACTCGGCGGTCGTGACGTATGACGTCACCGATGCACCGTTTGCGGCCGGCGGCACTACCGGCCACACAGCCCGTCACGGCCGGGGATGAGCGGTCGCCTGACCTCCGCGGAGCCGCACCAGCAGAGCAGCCGTGGAGGTGCAGTGTCCGGGCCCCAGTGTCACCAAAGCCCCCCCCCCCACCCCGACGGCCGCGCTCTTCGCCGGTGACAGGCGCCGGCACCATGGATGTGCTGCCGATGCTCACACTGGTGTCCGCCGATGCTAGCAATAGTGTCCACCGATGTAGACACTAGTGTCCGCCGATCCTAACACTAGTGTCTGCCGATGCCAACACTAGTGCCCGCCTATGCCAATACTAGTGCCCGCCGATGCCAACACTGGTGTCCGACGATGCCGACACTAGTGTCCGCCTATGCCAACACTAGTGTCCGTCGATACCGACTCTACCGTCCGACGATGCCGACGCTAATGTCCACCGATGCCGACATTGGTGGCCACCGATGCTAACACCATCGTCCGCCGATGCGACTGGTTCGGTGCAGCAGCTCCAACAGTGACAACCACCTCATCGGCGTGCACGCCTCACCCCACTGCACAACGCCTGACTGCAGCCGGTCAGACGGCCCACCGCAGCCAGTAGTCACCAGTCAATATGACACTGGATAGAGACTGAACAGGACGCTGTGATGGAGACATCAATCACAAATGCTGTCGCCCGGGAGCTGACCGTCCGGGTTCACACTGACCTACTGACCTAGCTGACGCCGCTACCCGTCATCACAAAAGCCGTGGACTTGAAACAATGCCGTTTCTGAAACTCGGCTACACACGAATATTCTGAGGGATTTTCACAATGCTCGATATCACAATGATGATCTCAGCAGTCAGAGGTGGTGCAAAAGAAGGCCATCAATTCATGGCTGGAGATCCCGGGGGTCGGGCGCGTGGGAGGTGGAGTCTAGACCTGCCTGGCTTGGTAATATGCTAATGGTAAGTTGTCAGGCTTCGTGAGTGATCTCCAGCCCAGCATCAGCACCACCTAGCCGAAGCCGAAGTGGAAACAGCGCACAGGAGCGCCAGTGAAGTGGTTGTCCGATTTAGCCACATCTAGGCTTCACCATAGGCAGTGACACCGTCTCCGCCGCATGCAGAGGCACACGAACGATGGGGGTGGAGCCAGACAGGATGCTTCCTCTCTCCCAATGTAGGATGAGCTTTAACCCCACGAGCATCGCATGAACAGCAACTCCCAAAATTGGGTTCGCCTCCCACCACAACCGAGATAATCCCTAGGCATATGTCCAAGATGACATCAAAACATTGCTACAGGAATCCAATTGCCAAATGAGCGAGATTACGCCGGCGAAGGGCTAGGTCACCACACCCCGACCAGTGACCCCAGGTCATATCACACCAACCGACGGCGCAACAGCAGCAACCACGCTCGTAGGGCCGACATGAGGTCAGCCGCCATCCATGACGACCGACAAGGTCCGGCCAGGTCAGAACAAGTCAGGTCAGGTCAGGCCAGGCCAGGTCAGGCCAGGCCAGGCCAGGTCAGGCCAGGTCAGGTCAGGTCAGGCCAGGCCAGTCAGTGTCAGAACCACATGGCCACTACCACCGCAGCCGTCTTGATGGTCAGGACCACACTGCCACCATCCACCGCCACGGTCGCCCCAACGGCCAGCACCACACCGGCACCACCCACAGCGGCTCTGACGGTCAACACCACACCGGCACCATCCACGGCGGCTCTGACGGTCAACACCACACCGGCACCATCCGCGGCGGCTCTGACGGTCAACACCACACCGGCACCATCCACGGCGGCTCTGACGGTCAACACCACACCGGCACCATCCGCAGCGGCTCTGACGGTCAACACCACACCGGCACCATCCACAGCGGCTCTGACGGTCAACACCACACCGGCACCATCCACAGCGGCTCTGACGGTCAACACCACACCGGCACCATCCACAGCGGCTCTGACGGTCAACACCACACCGGCACCATCCACGGCGGCTCTGACGGTCAACACCACACCGGCACCATCCACGGCGGCTCTGACGGTCAACACCACACCGGCACCATCTGCGGCGGCTCTGACGGTCAACACCACACCGGCACCATCTGCGGCGGCTCTGACGGTCAATACCACACGGGCACCAGCCGGTGCTCCTGGCACCACAGTCGGCCTCCGGACAGCTTCGTGACCCGACCGCAGGATCCTCAGCGTGGCCGGGACGCTGCGGTGACCGGACCTGTCCAACCACACGGCGAGCCTCCAGTGCGTGCTGCACGGTGATGCCGCTGAAGTCAGAGTCAGAGTCACCACCAACCCCATGACAACCTTCCAGAGATATCTGCCGTAGGGCGCCAGGCGCCCATCGGAGGCCCACGAGAGCGGGCCGCCAGAGTCGTTCTGACGTCACTGGGCCGCCAGAGTCGTACTGACGTCACTGGGCCGCCAGTCGTACTGACGTCACTGGGCCGCCAGAGTCGTACTGACGTCACTGGGCCGCCAGAGTCGTACTGACGTCACTGGGCCGCCAGAGTCGTTGTTGTTGGAGTTTATGGGTGCATCAACAGCATCTGTGATGCAGCGACCTGGCCGCCAGAGTCGTACTGACGTCACTGGGCCGCCAGAGTCGTACTGACGTCACTTGGCCGCCGGAGCCGTACTGACGTCACTGGGATGCCAACGCCATCGGCCCACTGATGTGGGCGGGCCTCGCGCCAAATTGGCACAGCACACAGTGACCAGTGGCGGCATGCCACTGCCACAGTCAGGCGTTTGGCTCTTCGCCTGGTGCCGGAAAAAGTCCGTCACGGCCGTCGGACAAAGCGTCCACACAGCATTTTTCTCTTTCTTTAGCAGTCCTGGAGCGTGGTCCCCAGTGTCGAGAAGTGCACGCGGTATTTCTGGCCAACAACCACCGAAAATAGTGGTCAAGGTCATTCATCACCGAGGTCACCGAGGTCACGGCCGCCGAACAAAGCGCACACACGGCATTTTTCTCTTTCTTTAGCAGCCCTCGAGCGTGGTCCCCAGTGTCGAGAAGTGCACGCGGTATTTCTGGCCCACGACCGCCGAAAATAGGCGTCAAGGTCATTCGCCACATACCGCATTTCACTTCTGAGACGGTCAAAGAAAAAGAGCCTGATATGGTTGCCAATTTGTTGACGTCATACATAGTTGTTCTGGACTTAATCTCAGAAAAGAGAGGGAGAGAAAGGCCCAGTCCCTTTTATTATTGCTTAGATAAGCCAAGGTGCGAACTGATGTCTGCGTACAAGATCCACCCACGAATAGGATGGATGCGATGAGCATACACCCTGGATTGTACGTGAGCGTGATGTTTGGTTCAGCGTGCGAGCCGTCGGGGTCACCGAGGTCACCAAGCCCCAACCTACACGCCCATGGCCTGAATATCCTGCAGCAATAGCGGGTTTTCAGCCAGCCGTTCCTCAGTAATCGGCAGAACGTGCAGCCTGTCGCTCAGCAATCCCGAAACGGCGACCCGTCGGTCAGCAGCTCCGAGCTGACAGCAATTCGTTCAGCAGTTTCGAGCCGGCAGCAGTTCATTCAGCAGTTCGTTCAGCAGTCCCGAGCCGACAACAGTTCGCTCTGCAGCTCTGAGCCGACAGCAGTTCGCTCGGCAGGCGACAACGTGACGCCTAGACCAGCCGAACGCTGTGGCCAGTCCCATTCTATCCGTCCAGCAGCCAGCCGACGCGAAGTGGCGACCGCCCGAGTGTGTGTACAAATCGCCTCCCATGGAAGCATTCCAACAGCTGAACGGTCTACAGGCTCAGCACCCCGCGCTGGCTCAGCCCACTACCACACTGGACCGGTGCACCCAGCTCAGGTTCGGCCGCTGCTCTAACGAAGCCAACACCGACAGCATCACTCTCCGCCCCCACCAACCGCTGCCCTCACAACAGCACCCGCAAGAACGGCGGACAAGACCGTGTCACATGCGGGGCCAAGGCCGTACGGTACACCGGGCACCGTGCCGAACCACGAGCCGCGAAACCGCGCGGCAACGGACGCCTTTGGCGGGGATTTGTCGGCAATGGGTACGGACGAGGATACCACCGTCCCGAGGACGAGCGTACCACCGTCTAGTGTACTGACAACGCCCGTGGACGAGGATACCACGGTCTGGTGTACCAACACCGCGCGTGGACGCGGATACCACCGTCTGGTGTACCAACACCGCCTGTGGACGCGGATACCACCGCCTCGTGTACCAACACCGCCCGTGGTCGTGGACGTGGCCTTCTTCCGGCGGGATCATTCTCTACGCCGCGCGCTCGCGCGTGCGTGGGTTCCCGCGCGATCACCCGCCCCCACCCACACGTGCGTGCGCGCGCGTGAGTGGGCGGGTCCGGAAGCGGCCCACCAGCCGCTGCGACGCCACGGCCGGCCGGTAGGGGGCGGGCCGGCCGCCAGGAGCCAACGAAAACAGCCGGCACGCCAGCCGTGCCATAGCGCGGAGGCCGGGACCATGAGTCTGAAAGGTCGGCCGGGGGCTGACTGTCCAGCATCGGCTGCCGTTTCGTACCATAGCGCGGAGGTCATGGCCACGGGTCAGACAGGTCGGGCCAGGACTGACCCCCCCCTATTCTAGGCTGCCGTACCGTACCAAGTATGGAGGCCATGGCCACGGGTTATACAGATCGACCAGTGGCTAACATGTCGACCAGGGTCAGACAGGTCGGGCCGGGACTGACCCCCCCCCCATTCTCGGCCGCCGTACCGTACCAATACATGCAAGCAAGGGCCATCGGTCAGACAGGTCGGTCATGGGCCGGCTGCCCAGCCTTGGCTGCCATAGCATGGTCACCCCGAAGCTGACTGCCCAGCCTCTGTTGCCGTACCGTACCATAGCATAGCATAGCATAGCATAGCATAGCATGGAGGCCAGGGCCACAAGTCAGACAGGTCACTCGGGGCTCTACTGCTCAGCCTCGGGTGCCGTACGACACCTCGCCACTTCACAGAGGCCACTTCTGGCATCCTTCTGGCCATTGGTGCCTGGATATTGACGCCACGTTGAGGTGAAATAATAGAGGACTTGGCGAAATTATTCAACAAGGATTGCCAGCATCCGTTGAACCCGTCTGGGACAACGAATCTCCCGGAGAATGAGCACACCACCGCCACCGACTACCGCGTTCACGTTCCGGCAACAACGTCCGCACGCGGATTCACAACCGAAACGTGGCAATAAAGGTGCTACGTGGCCGCTGATTTCCCCCGCGTACTCCAGACGGAGCACTACGGCACTTCCACACCGCCAATCTGGGACACATGCACAGTGCAAGGGCGCCGGTGGTATCGGGCGGACAGCGCGGTGTCTCATGTCGTCCGGCGGAGGCGTCTCGCTCCCCCTGCCCCCACAACACACTCCGAGTCACACAGTCAGACCGTACTCCACCTGTGCGCCAACTGTTTCAGGGCGAGTGTCCTCCTGAAGGCGGCGAGAGTGGGATGATGGGGGCGGCTATCACCTCGTTTGGGTTTTCCATGTTGCCACATGATGTTGGGCACCATCGACACTAATGTATGCGTGTTGTGCCGCCTTACCAGGTGGCATTGCTTCATCCCCCGTCTTCCTCCCCACATATAATGATACACGCCGTACTCACACTCCTTGTTGCGGTCCATCTGCTTGTGCAGTGGCGAGTCGTCCACCTCTGCCTGAGGCGGCGAGAGTGGGATGATGGGGGGCGGCGAGCCCCCTCCCTCCGCCATGTCGACTTGTTCGAAGTCAAAATTCTGCAACGACACGACAATGCATGAGGACAGGTCACACGCGTGATGTTGTCCAGCACTAAACGACACACCACTACACACCATTGTGTGCAGTGGGTCACCAAACAACACACCATTCCACACTACGGTGCACAGTGGGACAGGGTGATGTCCAGCACCGAACGACACACTATTCCACACCATGGTATACAGTGGGACAGGGGAAGGCCCACAAAAAAGGGGGGGGACTAACAACAATATTCCACACCATGGCGTACAGTGAAGGTTTTTACAGTGGGACAGGGTAATGCCCAGCACTAAACAACATATCATTCCACACCATGGCGTACAGTGGGACAGGGTGACGCTCAGCACTAAACAACATATCATTCCACACCATGGCGTACAGTGGGACAGGGTGACGCTCAGCACCAATCTATTCCACAACCATGACATGCACCGCGATCTGACGAATGCCAACCACTAAACAACACGAGACAGCTGCCACGATCGGCCGCCGGTCCGCACCGCATCATTTCCGCTGCAGAACGACACACATAGGTCACTGTCAGTCGGCACAAGATTAGATAGGCCAAACTGCGCGCAAACACCGTGCCGAAGCCACCGCGCGTCGGCGCAGATCGAGCTTCGCAGAGGCGCCCGCCGACAAACCACGACTGGCCGGAAAAACCGACACTGTCCACAGCCAAGTCGACACCTTTCCACACAAAAACCGACACTGTCCACAGCCAAGTCGACACCTTTCCACACAAAAACCGACACTGTCCACAGCCAAGTCGACACCTTTCCACACAAAAACCGACACTGTCCACAGCCAAGTCGACACCTTTCCACACAAAACCGACACTGTCCCAGCCAACCTTTCCCCAAACCACACTGTCCACAGCCAAGTCGACGCCTTACCGCACAAAAATCGACACTCTTCGTGCCAAAACCGGCTCTATGCACACGAAAACCGACACCGTCCACACCAAAACCGACAACGTTCACAAAAAGCCGATAACTTCCACACAGAAGCATCGGTCACCTCAGCACCCGGAACTGCCACATTAACACTCGCACGTCCGGCGGTCCGCGCCAACTTCGCATGTCCGGGGGGCAGATGTCTGCCCTCCCCAAAATCTCTAGAACTATGCTAGCTAGCGACAAACAGAAAACGGCGTTGGATAGTTGGTGACAGGCTCTATCGAAAGTGTTTCGGTCATTTTTCGCTCAGGTCAATATCCAGGTCACTGGGCCATCATAGGTCAAATTCGACCAGATCGGGTGGGACTCTCAGATATTGACACATATCTCAGGACCTATAACAGATAGAAACGGCGAACGCTATTCGACAGTCCTTGAAATGTGTTATCGACAATAGGCGGTGTGATTTAAGGTCAGGTCAACCGAAACTATGACCTCAGGCCAAGGTCATGAAGTAGCCTAGGGAGGTCATGTAATATATCAATCGACACGTCTTGGCGATACAAGCACAATGACGGTAATTTCAGCCTTCTAGCTCAATGCAGTGCGACATAATGCGCATAAATGTGTAGTGATCTCAGGTGACCTCAGATGACATTGGTGAGGTCATTGAGCAAAAATGTCAGCGGTAACATTGAGCATAGCTTCCAACTACATGCCACAACCGTTGTGAGATCATTCCGAGAGCAAATATGTAACCAGAAAACATTTGTATATTTTACCGTAGCCCTATAGTGGGGAAGCCATGGCAGCGACCTGACCTAAGGTCAATGCTACGGAAAAAACCGATATACATATTATGGTCCCTGATGAGATCATGACGTGTTATAAGTTTGAAATCAATCGCCCAATTATTGTGGAAGTTATGCCACCTAGAACTCCGAGTGTAGTTGGGTCACTTCGCCTGACCTGGTGACCTGACCTAAGATGAGCCCAGGGTTAGAAATGTATGTGGATATGCGGAAAAGACCAATGAGCAGCCATGCGAGGTTTGGCCTTGCTAACTCGATTCTCGATTAGTATGGCGGCAAATTAGGAAAAACCGCAGGGGGCAGATATCTGCCCCCCCCCCCGGACATGTGCGGGTTAAAACAGACTACCCACACCAACACAGACATTGACCACCACCGCGCCCTGCCAACACCAACACCGCCCCTACTAAAACCAACGCCGCCCGTGCTGAGACCAACACCGCCCACACAAAAACAACAACATCGACCACACTAAAACCAACACTGTCTGTGCCATAAACAACGCTGTCCCATATAAAACCCGGCAAAACGGCAGCGGAATAGCAGCGGACTCAGCAGGGATACAGCAGAGCGACCAGAGCACGGCCAGCAGGATCAACCGCCGCCCTCAACAGCGCAACACTATCGCATGGTAGGGCTGCCAACTGTTGGTTGGTTGGTTATTGGCTTTACGATACATCGACCGTTGAGTCATGTAGCGTCGCCAATCTCTCACGCCGATTGGTCGCGGGCGAAGAGTAGCGACAGGTGAGACTCGAACCCACAACCTTTCGATTGTGAGACGAGCAACTTACCCCTAGACTACTCATCCCCAGGGCTGCCAACTGGAACATAGCGAAAACGCATATGCTAAGCTAATGATTCCCCTTTACCTACTCCTACCCCCGCCATCCTTGATGAAAAATCCTGTATACTACAGCGTCGCTACTAGTCTACACTACGTCACTATGCTACTAGTCTACACTACGTCACTATGCTACTAGTCTACACTACGTCACTATGCTACTAGTCCGTCGCTCTCGCAGCTGGTATTGCTCGCCGATACGCGTCCTCGGCCAAGGCCTTACAGTCGCACTTAATTATGGACCACCAGTCCCTCCCATCGTTAGCCGACCCCACATTACAAAGCTGGTCCACGGCCTCACCACTAACTGCCGACTCCCCAGACCTCCTCAGCCACCTCCACAGTACCGGCCCACATCGGCTCCTCCACAGTACCGGCCCACATCGGCTCCTCCACAGTACCGGCCACATCGGCTCCTCCACAGTACCGGCCCACATCGGCTCCTCCACAGTACCGGCCGGCCCACATCGGCTCCTCCACAGTACCGGCCCACATCGGTCCTCCACAGTACCGGCCACCGGCTCCTCAAGTACCGAGCCGGCCCACGTCGGCTCCTCCACAGTACGGGCCACATCGGCTCCTCCACAGTACCGGGCCGGCCCACACCGGCTCCTCCACAGTACCGCGGCCCACATCGGCTCCTCCACAGTACCGGCCCACATCGGCTCCTCCACAGTACCGGGCCGGCCCACATCGGCTCCTCCACAGTACCGGCCGGCCCACATCGACTCCTCCACAGTACCGGCCCACACCCTTTCCTCCACAGTACCAGGCCGGCCCACATCAGCTCCTCCACAGTACCGAGCCGGCCCACATCGGCTCCTCCACAGTACCGAGCCGGCCCACATCGGCTCCTCCACAGTACCGAGCCGGCCCACATCGGCTCCTCCACAGTACCGGGCCGGCCCACACCGGCTCCTCCACAGTACCGGCCCACCGGCTCCTCCACAGTACGGCCCACACCGGCTCCTCCACAGTACCGGCACACCGGCTCCTCCACAGCCGGCCCACATCGGTTCCTCCACAGTACCGGCCCACATCGGCTCCTCCACAGTACCGGCCCACATCGGCTCCTCCACAGTACCGAGCCGGCCCACATCGGCTCCTTCACAGTACCGAGCCGGCCCACATCGGCTCCTTCACAGTACCAGGCCGGCCCACATCGGTTCCTTCACAGTACCAGGCCGGCCCACATCGGTTCCTTCACAGTACCGGCCCACGTCGGCTCCTCCACAGTACCGGCCCACACCGGTCCTCCACAGTACCGGCCCACATCGGCTCCTCCACAGTACCGGCCCACATCGGTCCTCCACAGTACCGGCCCACACCGGCTCCTCCACAGTACCGGCCCACACCGGCTCCTCCACAGTACCGGCCACATCGGCTCCTCCACAGTACCGAGCCGGCCCACACCGGCTCCTCCACAGTACCGGCCCACACCGGCTCCTCCACAGTACCGGCCCACATCGGCTCCTCCACAGTACCGGCCCACATCGGCTCGCCGCGGGACTACCAATACGAAGCGTTAACACCCCAACAGAGCAGCACACCACGCCCACCCGGCGTCCCCGCGCGACTGCCTCCGGCCCTGTGACGTCACCAGGGCCCCGCCCCCGGCCGGCATCAGAGTGACGTCACCGGCGACGGCCGGAACCACCGGTCCTGTCCAGCCGGCTTGTCTCCTCGTGCCACGAATCCGTCTCCGGAGCCGCTTAAGTACCGTCCCCGCCCCTACACCGTCCCCGGAGTTACTGCCATACCGTCACCACCTGGACACTGTACCTCTACACCAGTACACTGTACCCATACACCGTCACCGCCCGGACACTACCCTCTACACCGTCACCGTCCGGACACTGTACCCCTACACCGTCAACGCCCGGACACTGTACCTCCACACAGTCACCGCCCGGACACTGCACCCCTACACCGTCACCGCCCGGACACTGTACCCCTACACCGTCACCGCCCGGACACTGTACCCCTACACCGTCACCACCCGGGCACTGTATCCCTACACCACTGTACCCTGCCCGGACACTGTACCCCTACACCGTCACCGCCCGGACACTGTACCCCAACACCTTCCCTGCCCGGACACTACCCCCTACACCGTCAACGCCCGGACACTGTACCTCCACACAGTCACCGCCCGGACACTGCACCCCTACACCGTCCCCAGAGTCACTCCCGTATCGTCACCGCCCGGACACCTTACCGATCCCACACGAGAGCGACGGCAACCGGGGCGACGAGGGCATTACCTGACGACGGCCCGCATGGCCTCAGTGCAGGACAGCGCCCGGTCGGCGCAGGACAGGGCAGGACAGGGCAGGACGGCGACGTCTCCGGGGCGCAACAGGTCGGATCGTCTGTGGACATGTTGTACGACAGATGCGCCGCTGTCGGCAGCACAAACAGACATGGCAACAGCACACCAGGCGAGCTACGGCAGTTAGTATTAAGGTTTTAGCGAGCCACCACGCCAGGCGAGCTATCATACCAGGCGAGCCACCACGCCAGGCGAGCTACCACACCAGGCGAGTTACCACACCAGGCGAGCCACCACGCCAGGCGAGTTACCACACCAGGCGAGCCACCACGCCAGGCGAGTTACCACACCAGGCGAGTTACCACACCAGTCGAGTTACCACACCCAGGCAAGCTACACACCAGCGAGCCACCACACCAGGGGCCACGCCAGGCGAGCTACCACGCACAGTAGCACCACAGGCACCACGCCAGGCGGCCACCACACCAGGTGAGCCACCACGCCAGGCGAGTTACCACACCAGACGAGCCACAAGACCAGGCGAGCCACCACACCAGGCGAGTTACCACACCAGGCGAGCCACCACGCCAGGCGAGTTACCACACCAGGCGAGCTACCACACCAGGCGAGTTACCACACCAGGCGAGCCACCACACCAGGCGAGCCACCACACCAGGCGAGCCACCACGCCCTACCCACGTGTAGATACCACTGATGGCCGGCGCATTACGAGTCGGACACAGCCACACAAGGCGTGCACACATACTTAACCGCACACAACAACCGAGCTCGTCATTGCAACCATCTCACATGAACAGTTCTGCACGAACCACGGTTCACAACACACACACCGAGTTCACGGCTGGATTTATTGGCCGCATGCACGCCGAGGTGTATAATCTGTCGGCCATCCCAGTGAGAACTGAGCATGCTGGCCACTCTGTGGCGGGCCGTTGGTTAGGTTGGCCACCACCTCAGCCACCACAGGCTCAATGGGGGCGCCGCTGCCGCGCCGTGTGAACAAGCACGGCGGCGCGCAGGGTACGGCGGGCATGGGCGAGCGCGGGCCAGCCGTGGCGAGCGTTCAACCCTGAGGAGCTCCCAGCACAGCAACAGCAGGCCGAATGTTAGCATGCAGCAAACGCAGGAATATTATTCGGTTATTCGGCAAACGCCGGGGTTGTGTCCCGCCCAGTCCCTCAGCACGCAGGAACTGCCTGCCCGATATCCGTCCCCACCGTGACCAGGAAACGTACCGTCCCCACCGTGGCCAGGAAACGTACCGTCCCCACCGTGGCCAGGAAATGTACCGTCCCCACCGTGACCAGGAAACGTACCGTCCCCACCGTGACCAGGAAACGTACCGTCCCCACCGTGACCAGGAAACGTACCGCCCCCACCGTGACCAGGAAACGTACCGTCCCCACCGTGACCAGGAAACGTACCGTCCCCACCGTGACCAGGAAACGTACCGTCCCCACCGTGGCCAGGAAACGTACCGTCCCCACCGTGACCAGGAAACGTACCGCCCCCAGCGTGGTCAGGAAACGTGCCGCCCCCGACCTGACAAGAAATGGACCGTCTCCACCATGGTCAGGAGTATAGGGGTGCATCGACTGCAGTGGCCATGCAGTCCACCGCGGCCAGGAAACAGGATATGTTCCGTCCCCACCGTGGCCAGGAAATCTCCTTTAGTTAATTAGTTATTTTTGTTTTAGGGCGTATCGACCATGTTGATCACATAGCGCCCACAACAGTGCTCCTCTCCACCTAGGTCTCAGGTGTCCTCACCGCACAGCGACTATAAGGTACACGTGGAAGTGAGCGCTCATCATGCACTACTACTGACACAACGACTATAAAGTGAGCAGAGCAGGAAGCACTCACCCTAAACCACTCCGGGTACAGCGACGATATGGTGAGCAGGAGATCCGGGTCCAGCTGGATGCCCCAGTACCAGAACTCCCGGTTGTTACTGATGATCCGCAGGCCAGACTCTGCAAACAAACATACTCGCTTAGTACCAGACAACGTAGTACCTCGCTTAGTACCAGACAACGTAGTACCTCGGTTAGCACCAGACAACGTAGTACCTCGCTTAGTACCAGACAACGTAGTACCTCGCTTAGTACCCGACAACGTAGTACCTCGCTTAGTACCAGACAACGTAGTACCTCGCTTAGTACCAGACAACGTAGTACCTCGCTTAGTACCAGACAACGTAGTACCTCGCTTAGTACCAGACAACGTAGTACCTCGGTTAGCACCAGACAACGTAGTACCTCGCTTAGCACCAGACAACGTAGTACCTCGCTTAGCACCAGACAACTGCTGCGCTGATGAACAACAATGAGCCGATGCTGAAGGACACAACACTCCTACAACGCGCCCGACCAGGGTGAGCAATAAGTTTCATTAGGTGTAGTGTCAAAAGGAGTTGGGTAGGATGTCAACATTCCGATGAACTGTCATTCACAATACTTTAAAGCTCTTGTTAACAACACAAAAACAGATAGGACTTTTAACGGCATGTTTTCCTTTTGTCTAGGGGTTGCATAACAGATCGCACTGTACGAAACCACCGTGCCTGCAATTACGTCATGCGGTGTGGGCGCTTTACTGCCTATAATAGTGAGCGTGAGCATGATAGTTATTAAGTTACACAACACAAATACTGTCTTTAGTAGGAAATACGGATTGCAAAACGCGCATTTATAAGCAGGACGTTAAAATATGGTGGGGAAGGATGTCAATTAGGTGTTCGGCAAGTTCCACCCACGTTCACGATAAATGTGTTACTGCACTTTACTATAGTGATACAGCATCCACAAAGCGTCGACAACGTCTCATGCCGATCGGCTGCGTGTGAACCCGGAAATTCTACCGCATCTGGGATTCGACCTCGCCGTCTCGCGATCAAAATCAGAACGCCCTACCTACCGAGCCACTGCGACCCGTAGTTACTGCCGGACGGCAGCGCCATGACCCAGTCACCGCTGGACGACGGACCGAACACTGGGGCACAATAACGAGCAGTAGAGGGACAGTGGTAGTCGATGCCGGCCACACACCATCGCGGTGGTGTGGCCCGGCCCTCGGTCTTGTGGCCGGGCCCGCGATGGTGTGTGGTCAGGAGCGGCACTCCGATGCACCGATACATCTCCACAGCACACCGATGCATCGGTACGTCATGGAGACGTCTCGCGTCACCACCCGACCGATGACGATATCGAATACATTTGCCGCGAAGGATAGGATCAGCCTCGTTTAGCGCGCGTGTCTGTGTCTCTGTGTGTGCAGCATGCTTACATAAAGACATAACAAACCTACATATCCATCGGGCGTCCCACTTCAGAAAACCCACCACCAACAAGTACTCAACAAGTGCCCGACTAGCCAGCCAGTCCGCCAGCTACCCGCGCTCGTGCCGAGCTCCGGCCGGACTGGCGGCTACCGCCACGCGGCGCGGGGAAATGCCGCGGGGAAAAATGGCGCGGGGAAACGGCGCGGCGGCGGCCGCTCATTGCCGGTCGGCAGTGGCACCGACGTCGCCGTCCAAGCGAGGCCCGCCACCGGCCGCCACGCGACACGCGACAGGCCGCTCTCCGGTGACACGACGTCGCCGGCGTCGGCGCTGGCCGCGTGTCGCTGGTCCCCGCGCTCTCAATGCACGGCAGCGCGCCGGTGTTATCTGATCCCACGCGCGGCGCGGGCCGCCTTTCCCAGACGGCCGTGTCGTCCGCGCAGGAGTCACACACACACACAGCCATTTACCGGGCCGGCAGCCTCTGTCACCCTGACGTTGGGAGGTCGGGCGGAGCCTTGTTTACATCACCAACTGGAATCACCGGCTCTGGTCATAGCTACCCTGCTGGCGGGACAGCTGTCAAGTGGGCAACAGTGGGCATGTCATGGTTTCCTATCCTGCCTTAGCTATCCTTCCTTAGCTATCCTTAGCCTCATCCACCAACCTCATCCTCATCCTCATGCTCATACTCATGCTCATCAGCCTAATCTTGATCCTCAGCCTCAGCCTTATCCTTGTCCTCATCCTCATCCTCATCCTCATCCTCATCCTCATCATCCTCATCCTCATCCTCATCCTCATCCTCATCATCATCCTCATACCCATCCTGATTCTGATCCTGATCCTGATCCTGATCCTCATCCACAGCCTCAGCCACTTGTCAGCCGAGAGTCACGTCCGACACGGCGGCACAATGTCGGCCGCGATCGACACCCTCTGCCGCCACAGGGCGCACCACACACCACACCACACCACACACACCACTCACCACTCGCCATTCGCCACTCGCCACTCGCCACACCACACCACACCACACCACACACCACACCACACCACACCCATTCCTGGTCTCAGTTTCTTTCCGACAACCTCCGTTTGTTATTGGTTTTACGACACATCGACTGTTGAGTCATGTAGCGTCGCCAATCTCTCACGCCGATTGGTCGCGAGCGAAGAGTAGAGACAAGCGAGACTCGAACTCACAGCCTTTAGATTGTGAGACGAGCAATTTACCCCTAGGCTACTCGTCCCTTTCCGACAACCTCCCAAGAAGGCGCTGCACACACACGCCGCTACCTCCCTGTCAGCCTCGGTACCGACCTTCCCTGACTGCTAGTGGTCTGTGGGGACGCGTCACAATTCACCACTCTTCCAGGTATGGTTACAGTCAGAAGCCCTGGTCGTAGTCATCAGCCTTACTTAGTCAGAAGCCCTGATTACAGTCAGAAGCCTTACAGTCAGAAGCCTTTCTCTCAGTCAGAAGCCTTACTTCAGTCAAAGCCATGTTACAAGCCTTACTCACAGTCAGAAGCCCTGGTTACAGTCAGAAGCCTTACTTACAGTCAGAAGCCATGGTTACAGTCAGAAGCCTTACTTACAGTCAGAAGCCATGGTTACAGTCAGAAGCCTTACTTACAGTCAGAAGCCATGGTTACAGTCAGAAGCCCTGGTTACAGTCAGAAGCCTGGTTCAAAGCCTTACAGTCAGAAGCCGTCAGTCAGAAGCCTTACTTACAGTCAGAAGCCATGGTTACAGTCAGAAGCCTTACTACAGTCAGAAGCCTTATCTCAGTCAGAAGCCATGGTTACAGTCAGAAGCCTTACAGTCAGAAGCCTTTACAGTCAGAAGTTACTTACAGTCAGAAGCCATGGTTACAGTCAGACATGGTTGAATGTTAGTCACAATCCCTGGTCACAGCCAGAACGCCTACTCACAGTGCGAAGCCATGTTCGTAGCCCCGAAGCCCACGCAAGATGCTCGGCACAATAAAAAAGGTCTGAAGGTCCATTTGGCCTATTTGGTACGCAATAACCGGTGTGGAAACCCACACAAAATGAACAGATTAGGACGAAATCGGGTCAGAGACGAATCAATGCGACAGGTCGTGCGTTAGTTACCCACAAGAACTAGTTAAAACGCCAACAAAAACGAACGGCTTAGCTCAACTGCGCCAGCAGCAGGCTAATGTAATAAAATGACTCCAGGTCTGCCTCGCACAGAAGCGTCCCAGCTTCCATGCACGACCTGGGGATACTGTACACGACCTGGAGATGTCGTACACTACCTAGGGATGTCGTGTACGACCTGGGGATACTGTACACGACCTGGAGATGTCGTACACTACCTAGGGATGTCGTGTACGACCTGGGGATACCGTCCACGACCTGTGGATGTCTCGGAGTCAAACTGTGTTCCCCCTATGCGAATCTCTTACTCTCCAACGGTAACATTGAGACCGGGATGAGGCTCATATTAAGTTCTGACTAAACATGCTATCACAGTTTTGTCTACTGTGTCATCGTGATCACTCAAACAACCCATTCCAAATAAATGCAAACATAGCTGCATTTCGGTCTTTTGAGAGACCGAAAGCCTCATATAAGCCGTCATCTGTGCAATCCATGGGAAATTAGCTCTATAAACGATTAAATCGTTTCTTCCCCAAACCGTGTTCAGACTAGCCCTCCAACAGGTGGCCTATTGCTGAAACCGTGAAGCGTACAAAATACGTGGGCATACAGGACTGCAAGAGGAAACGAAATACGACACTAAGAATCACTAGCTATCAACCATACCACACCAGCTAGCATAGTTTTTTTCCGCGTGTCATTCACGATTGTATCTGGGCTAAAAGTATCCGGATCCTCCAACATGACATGTTGCACACACCACAGTACTCGCTGCTGTCGACGCTATCCACGAGCTGCAAATTATCCCCAGTCAAAACATCCCAGTGGAACTACCACAGGCTTGAGAGCCCTGCTCCAAAACCGGTAGCGAGCGGCGGCAGATGCCGCGCGGTTCAGACCGACCGGCCGGTCGGCAGTCCAGCTGGCGGCGCAGCGGACGTGTTAGGACGCACGTGTCGTCCCCCCGACCACCCGGCCGGCGGCACAAACACGGCGTACGTCACACGGCCACACGGCCACCGGGTCAGTCGAGCGACACTCCCCGGCCGGCTGGCACAGCACCGACACCGCGTGTCAACAGCCACAGCGGGCCGACACCGCGTGTCAACAGCCACAGCGGGCCGACACCGCGTGTCACAACAGCGGGCCGACACCCTGCCACAGCGGGCCGACACCGCGTGTCAACAGCCACAGCGGGCCGACACCGCCACAGCGGCCACCAGCCACAGCGGGCCGACACCGCGTGTCGAACGCGTACAGCCACAGCGGGCCGACACCGCGTGTCACAGCCACAGCGGCCGACACCGCGTGTCAACAGCCACAGCGGGCCGACACTGCGTGGACAGCGGGCCGACACCGCTGCCAAGCACCGCGTGTCAACAGCCACAGCGGGCCGACACCGCGTGTCAACAGCCACAGCGGGCCGACACCGCGTGTCAACAGCCACAGCGGGCCGACACCGCGTGTCAACAGCCACAGCGGGCCGACACCGAGTGTCAACAGCCACAGCGGGCCGACACCGAGTGTCAACAGCCACAGCGGGCCGACACCGCGTGTCAACGGCACAGCCAGCGGGCCGACACCGCGTGTCAACGGCCACAGCGGGCCGACACCGCACCGGGCCGACACGCGCACAGCGGGCCGACACGCGTGTCAACGGCCACAGCGGGCCGACACCGCGTGTCAACAGCCACAGCGGGCCGACAGCGTGTCAACAGCCACAGCGGGCCGACACTGGTTCACGGCCACAGCGGGCCGACACTGCGTGTCACCGACTGGTGTCAACGGCCACAGCGGGCCGACACTGCGTGTCAACAGCCACAGCGGGCCGACACCGAGTGTCAACAGCCACAGCGGGCCGACACCGTGTATCAACAGCCACAGCGGGCCGACACACACGCCAATCAGACCAGGCGACAGCCAACACCAACAGACGCCACCAGCTTTCCTAAGGCCTTCTCGGCTACCGGGCTTAAAGCCGTCTCGGCTGACCAGCATCACGGCCGTCCGTCGGGTCCTCCGGCAGGATCAACAGCACGGCCTTCAGCGGCCCGGCAGCTGGAGCCCGGGCGGCGGCGGCGCGCGCGCCGTTTTTGTCTCCGCCAGGCGGTCGGGTCGCGGGTCGCGCCGTTTTTACGACACACCCTCTGAGAGAGCGGAGGCGGCGGCCGCGGCCTATCCTGTTTTGTGCCGGCGACGGCGCCGTGCGCGCCGTGTCGGACAGACGGCTGTCGCACTCCCCGGGACGGAGGTGCCGCCGACACAATGACACGCACTGCAGTATGCAGAATGCGAGCGCCGCCGCCGCTGAGCCGCTGCCCACGTCGGTGAGCGGTGAGAGGGTGAGAGGTTGAGCGGGTGGCTGTGTGAGCGGGTGAGTAGGTCAGCGTGAGGGGGTGAACGGGGGGTGGCTGTGTGAAAGGGTGAGTAGGTCAATGGGTGAACGGGTCGAAGGATGAGTGTGTGAACGGGTGACTATGTGGACGGGTGAGTGGTTACGTCACTAACGAGTGTGCGGTGAGAGTGGCTATGCGGGTGAGCGTGCTTATTAGTGGATGATGCGCGAGCATATGGTTTCTTAATGAGCATGTTACTTAATACAGTCACAACAAGGAAGATGAAGACATGATTATAAAGATCACCTCCCATGAATTGTTTTTCTTCAAGGATCATTATCCTCTCTGGAGAAAGAATCCTCTCCTCCTTTGCCAAATGATTACATGAAGCTGTTTGACAGGCTTGCGTGACAGTATTTGACCGGATCAGTGCCCTAGGGCATCCCGAATACTTGGGCCACTTTGCGCTCAGACATGTCGCTGCTGCGAGACGACGGCTGAGACGACGCTCAGACGACCTGCGAGGTCGCCGGCGACCTGCCCGGACTTCAGACCTGATGGGACCACCTCAGCCGGGACAACACTGCCGATGTCGACCGACGCCGTGTCTCCAGCGAGGCCCTCGAGATGGCCGGCATTGCCGACGGAGACAAACGAGAGCTCGTCTCTGGCAAGTCGTCTTCGAGGTCGTCCTTGTGATGGTTCCCAAGGCCGGAAGATCGTCCTCAAGACGCTACAACTGCTCGCAGGAGCTAGCTTAGCGGAATTAGTGCCTCCGAGAGACTAGCTCAGGCGACTCCAGAGTGGCCATGATCTCCTCCCGAGATATCATGATCGTCTCCCCGACCAGTGACTTGGGTCGAATGCACACACAGTGCAGACATGGATGGGGACGGGTCAGGCCACTTTTTTCCAGTGAACGACTGCTAGGAAATTGGCAATAACCTAGTGGTAGTGCCGTGGTTGTCGGTCAGTGGTGCTAAGTGTTACTTCACGCCGCATGCTGTGATAATTTTAGACGTCAACCGGTACTTTTTCAGACACGGGCACCTAAAATAAAGGCCAAGAGTTTTAATTTCATAGACATCGAGCTTTTGTGGAACAGGACGACACCACATCGCGATGGTGATGCCAAATCACAGTTAACGATATGTGCGATACCAGAAGCCATATCACACAGTAAACACCATTCCAAGTCAAACCAAATGGCCAAGACCGGCCAGTTCTGATGAATTCCTGATTGTGGCACGCTGACCCCATAACCCGTTAACCCTCAGTGGCCCAAATAGGCGTATTAATTTATTTATGCATGCATTAATCTTACCGGCGTCACGTACCCTGACCTAACCCAAGGGTTTTATACCTCCAGCCCGCTTAGCTTCCGACGTTTAAATGTAGGGAGTGGATTCGACTCTCACCATTTTGTTTTATAAACGTGGGTTCCTCAACTGCTCCCACGAGCGGATAGATTCGATGCGATCACATAACGCCACCGAGGAGATCTCCGAGAGGCCGAGATTGTCCCCGAGAGACGGCGACTGTCCCTAGGAGACCGGTACTGTCCCGCGATGCAGAGACCACCCTGGGAGACCGCGACTGTCTCAGAGGCTGAGATATTCTCCGAGATACTCCCCAAGAGACCGGTACTGTCCCCGGGAGACCGCGACTGCTCAGAGGCTGAGATATTCTCCGAGAGACCGCGACTATCCCCGAGAGGCCGCTACTGTCCCCCAGAGGCTGATATCCTCTCTCCGAGCGGCCGGACCGTCTTCGACAGGTCGCGACTGCGCCCACCGGGTCGCCATTGTGCCCCCGACGGCCGCCATTGTGTCGGGGAGGGTGCCGCCGCGGCCGCCACGTCGACCGCGGCGGGTGGCCGCCATTGTGGGACGAAATCGCCGCACCGCCGCCGCGCCGCCGCCGCCGATACGATCGCGGCGCGTGCCCGCACCGCCGCTCGTTAGCTGGGCGGTCGGCCGGTCCCGGCAGGTGAGACGGCACGGCACAGCTGGGGGCCGTCCGTGACTCGTGACCCGCCGGTTCGTGACTCGTGAACCATGTGTCCGTGACTCGTGACCCGTGGGTTTGTGACTCCTGAGCCATGTGCTCGTGACTCGTGAACTTGTTACCCGCGGGTTTGTGACTCGTGGACCATGTGCTCTTGACCCGTGGGTTTGTGACTCCTGAGCCATGTGCTCGTGACTCGTGAACTTGTTACCGATTTCTGTGATCCTTGACCCGTGGGTTTGTGACTCCTGAGCCATGTGCTCGTGACTCGTGAACTTGTGACCCGCGGGTTTGTGACTCGTGGACCATGTGCTCATGACCCATGGGCTTGCGACTCGTGATGATGATGAATTGGGGTTTAGGGGCGCGTCGACGTGACCCGTTCGCCCGTGACTCGTGATTCGTGGGCTCGTGACACCGCCGGTCGTCCAGTCGCCCAGTCACTCGCGACGTGTCGCTCCCCGAGCCGCCGACACGCTTACCAGAAGCCATTCGGCGACGAGCTTCCATGAGGCACGACCAAATCTCATTACTAGGCCCGGCTGCTATCTGGCCGCTGCACAGCTTAGCCCGTCTCACCAGACAGCACTAATCCATCAATCGTTCAGCCACCGTCAATAGATACATACATACATACATATGTATAAGTGTGCATGTATGTATGCACACCTACATACACACATGCATGTGCACCTGTACGTGTCCTATATTTAGCGGTACGGTTTTGGTATAGTTGGCATGGCTCCGTTGCACGGTTTTGGTACGGCCAACCGTGGCTTCTTAGTTAGTTAGTTGGTATGGCCAGCCATGGCTTCAACGACTACGTTCACAATCCATTGACTTGATCTAGCATTTTGCTAACGTCAGCAGCGTTAGCAATGTCAGCAATGTCGGCACTGTTAGCAGCGTCGGCAATGTCTGCTGACTGCGCTGCAAGTCGCCAACAGCGGCGTCAGTAGTCTTCCGGTTCGCCGGCAGCAGACCAGCCGGGGTCCGGACGTCGGCGGGTTCACCGACAGGGGCCAGGCGCCTACTCGTGGCAGCCGGTTCGCAGACAGATCATAGTCAGTGGAGTACAGTACAGTGGACAGTATAGGCGATGCTGCCATCCAGGAGATAGGTCAGGCGGCTGGCAGATAGGTCAGGAGGCTGGCAGATAGGTCAGGAGGCTGACAGTGGAGGAGGTACTGCCATCCGGCAGGTAGGTCAGGAGGCTGGCAGATAGGTCAGGAGGCTGACAGTGGAGGAGGTACTGCCATCCGGCAGATAGGTCAGGAGGCTGGCAGTGGAGGAGGTACTGCCATCCAGCAGATAGGTCAGGAGGCTGACAGTGGAGGAGGAACTGCCATCCAGCAGATAGGTCAGGCGGCTGGCAGCGGAGGAGGTACTGCCATGCAGATAGGTCAGGAGGCTGACAGTGGAGGAGGAACTGCCATCCGGCAGATAGGTCAGGTGGCTGGCAGCGGAGGAGGAACTGCCATCCAGCAGATAGGTCAGGTGGCTGGCAGATAGGTCAGGCGGCAGCCAGTGGAGGAGATACTGCCATCCGGCAGATAGGTCAGCCGGTTGGCAGATAGGTCAGGAGGCTGACAGTGGAGGAGGTACTGCCATCCGGCAGATAGGTCAGCCGGCTGGCAGATAGGTCAGGAGGCTGACAGTGGAGGAGGTACTGCCATCCGGCAGATAGGTCAGGCGGCTGGCAGATAGGTCAGGAGGCTGACAGTGGCGGAGGTACTGCCATCCGGCAGATAGGTCAGCCGGCTGGCAGCGGAGGAGGAACTGCCAGCCGGTGACTGGCGGGAGGCTCGTGTAACTCTACCCAGAGATCACAGGCGACCAGTCGGGCAGCTCCTCACAGCTGACGTCGGCCGCACACTTCAATCGCCGCGGGCGGGCCATGTCAGAGCCGCCTGTAGTTCGGACAGCTGCCGCCAGGTGATCCCGGTCGGTCGCACAGGGCACTGCCATTCTCTGAACACACAATGCGGTTTTCTTCTGAACCCAACAGAAGGACCAGTGTAAATTTTGCAGTTTACCATTCGATTATCGTTACTTACGTGCGTTATTGTTCCTTCTGTTGTTACATTTCTATCTCGGCCCTGCCTATACAAATCAAGGCGATATATTTTGATACATTAGGACGACGGAAGGACACATGGAAAATACCCGCACGCTAGCATGACGTGTTTTTCTACCGTCGCTCACCTCTATGCTTCTTGGCAAGTGCACGATCTTTGGCATTCCTATTGAAATCCGGTAATTTATCGTCATTTTCACAGCCGACAGACCTGATCCGAATTGATTAATTCGCTGCCCCATTACACCCATGAAATGTATCGTCAGGATTGTGTGAAGACTCCTGGCAAGAAACGACCCGGAATTCCATTCGTCCAACCAGCTTCCGTCGATGCGGAAGGGTAGCGGTCGAAGCCTCCTGCCGGCGCGGTTGGGACATGACCACCCAGCCCGGGCGGTGGTGGTGATTATTGGTTTTACGACACGTCGACCGTTGAGTCATGTAGCGTCGCCAATCTCTCACGCCGATTGGTCGCGGGCGGAGAGTAGCGACAGGTGAGGCATCAGTCGCTAAATCTAACCCACAATCTTTCGATCGTGAGACAGACAACTTACCCCTAGACTACAGCCCGAGGTGGTATATCGCCCCGGCCACCCCGCTGTGGGACATGGGCCAACAGCAGCGGCCGACATCGCTCGACACCCGCCCACCAGCCCGTGGGCTGAGGAGACGTGGACATGGGCCAACAACAGCGGCCAACATCGCTCGACACCCGCCCACCAGCCCGTGGGCCAAGGAGACGTGGACATGGGCCAACAACAGCGGCCGACATCGCTCGACACCCGCCCACCAGCCCGTGGGCTGAGACGTGGACATGGGCCAACAACAGCGGCCGGCATCGCTCGACACCCGTCCGCCGGCCCGTGGGCTGGGACGTGGACATGGGCCAACAACAGCGGCCGACATCGCTCGACACCCGCCCACCAGCCCGTGGGCTGAGGAGACGTGGGCATGGGCCAACAACAGCGGCCGACATCGCTCGACACCCGCCAGCCCGTGGGCTGAGGAGACGTGGACATGGGCCAACAACAGCGGCCGACATCGCTCGACACCCGCCCACCAGCCCGTGGGCTGAGGAGACGTGGGCGTGGGCCAACAACAGCGGCCGACATCGCTCGACGCCCACCAGCCCGTGGGCTGAGCAGACGTGACGGCCAGATCACACAGCCGCAGCCGTGTGATCTGGCCGTCGGCTGCTGTTTGTGGGATGTGCTGAGTTGCCGGTCACCGATCTGCTGATTATGCTGATTATGCTATTCACAGCTAGCTGCGAAGATAAACAGCAATAGCACAGACCCAGAGGGACAAAGAACAACTGACTGTTCCACCGAGCGGCAGAACCCCTTCCCAGCCCCCACCCTCCATCGCTCTCAAGTCATTGCGTCCGATCAGTTAGTTAGTTAGTTATTGGGATTTAGGTGCGCATTCACTGCGTAGGTCATGCGGCGCCCATTGCGTTGGATCAGCTGCACACCTGGTACAGGACAGACAGGATTGCGACGTAATAATTTCCCACATAACCAATTCCAAGCTTGCTTTGAGGTCAAATCAACGAACCGTGATACAATGCGGGCGACGTTTGGCATGATTTTGACTTCGATTTTGACGCACGACTGATTTTGACCATAACAATATTCATGCAGAATGACCCAGTAGTTGACGCATTGACCTTGGGCGACGCTTCGACGAATGTTCTTTGATTGCAGATGTTATCAGAGAACATTGCACAACACTGTCTCGCCGGACAATTTGCGTTTCTCGGACACAAGCTGGCCCGAGGTGCCAATTGCCCTGGATCCAACCCATTGGTGGTCCGTGTCTCCATCAGCACACATATATCCGGCCCGTGTCTCCATCAGCACCCATGTATCCGGCCCGTGTCTCCATCAGCACACATATATCCGGCCCGTGTCTCCATCAGCACCCATATATCCGGCCCCATATATTCGGCCCGTGTCTCCATCAGCACACATATATCCGGCCCGTGTCTCCATCAGCACACATATATCCGGCCCGTGTCTCCATCAGCACACATATATCCGGCCCGTGTCTCCATCAGCACACATATATCCGGCCCGTGTCTCCATCAGCACACATATAGCCGGATCGTATCTCCATCAGCACACATAGATCCGGCCCACGTCTCCACCAGCCAGATCTATGTCTGCATCTGCACCATACAAATGCAGTCCGTGTCTCCATCAGCACCCACAGATCCGGCCCGCGTCCCCACCAGCCAGATCTATGTCTGTATCTGCATCTACAAATGCAGTCCGTGTCTCCATCAGCACCCACAGATCCGGCCCGCGTCTCCACCAGCCAGATCTATGTCTGCATCTGCACCATACAAATGCAGTCCGTGTCTCCATCAGCACCCACAGATCCGGCCCGCGTCTCCACCAGCCAGATCTATGTCTGCATCTGCACCATACAGATCAGTCCGTGTCTCCATCAGCACCCACAGATCCGGCCCGCGTCTCCACCAGCCAGATCTATGTCTGCATCTGCACCATACAAATGCAGTCCGTGTCTCCATCAGCACCCACAGATCCGGCCCGCGTCCCCACCAGCCAGATCTATGTCTGTATCTGCATCATACAGAATCAGTCCGTGTCTCCATCAGCACCCACAGATCCGGCCCGCGTCTCCACCAGCCAGATCTATGTCTGCATCTGCACCATACAAATGCAGTCCGTGTCTCCATCAGCACCCACAGATCCGGCCCGCGTCTCCACCAGCCAGATCTATGTCTGCATCTGCACCATACAAATGCAGTCCGTGTCTCCATCAGCACCCACAGATCCGGCCCGCGTCTCCACCAGCCAGATCTATGTCTGCATCTGCACCATACAAATGCAGTCCGTGTCTCCATCAGCACCCATAGATCCGGCCCACGTCTCCACCAGCCAGATCTATGTCTGCATCTGCACCATACAAATGCAGTCCGTGTCTCCATCAGCACCCACAGATCCGGCCCGCGTCTCCACCAGCCAGATCTATGTCTGCATCTGCACCATACAAATGCAGTCCGTGTCCCCGACACCACTGATGAGCGGTGCCGATTTCTCCGGCCGCGCCGGGCCGCGCCGCCGCCCGGCCCGGTCTAATCAAGTACACCGTTGCGGCGGCGTCAGGTCACGACCTGCGGCGGCCCTGCCGACTCTCTCACGGCGGCCCGCCGGCGCCGGTACCGGCCCGACCGGTCACGGCAGGCCGGCCCACGTGCCAGCGCCGCCTGCACCCAGCCGGGCCGGCGCCGTGCCCTGCATACACTCGTGACCGCTGTCTCTGTGCAGCCAACGGCCGGTGCGCGCTTGAAATGTTCAGCGTAGCACTCATTAGTATCGTAAAATACTAAAGATGTGCAATGCTACATTCGGATCAAAATGTTAACGGTCCGATGAGGCACAGTACTGACGTAATTTTGAGAAATTCTGAAATAACAAGACACGAGTGTCTTGTATTTATGGGTTTACGTTTACGCCAAATGCACATTCAGCATATTTTTTTCGTGACCGAGAAAAAAACTGTTACGGAGTACGGATTACACCAACGCCTCCCTGCACGGCCGCGTGCTAATACATCCGGTCGTCCATTGCGGGAGGCTTTACGTGAGTATGATGCACGGAACCGTCACATCACCGGCACAACAGTTTCCCAAGCCAACTGAACACAACCGCGCCAATAAATAAACACGGACCGACCTGGGATCAAACACACGGTGGGCCGGTCACGACGACCAGTCCTCACGCGACCAATCAATCTACTCATCCACCGACTCGATCCGCACTGCCCACACGCAGCCTGGCGGCGACCGGGCAGGACAGGACAGGACAGGCCAGGACAGGACAGAGCAGAACAGGACAGGGCAAGACAGGACAGGACAAGACAGGAAGCTGGACAGGGCAAAGCCCACCTGCCGAGGCTCGACGTGGCCACACCACTTGACCGACTTCCACCGCCGGCAAGACCGCCCTCGGGTCGACACATTCAACCGCTAGGTCATACAGCTTGGCCAACCTCTCACGCCGATCGGTCGCGGGTGGACTCGGTAAATGCCGTCGGCTGTGAGATTCGAACCCACAATCTTGCGATCAAGAGTCCGACGCTCTACCAACTGAGCTACCCGCGGCCCCCCGGCGCGACCGCCGACTCGCCAGCAATCCACACCGAAGCGCGCTCTTCCACCCGGAGTACACCGGTGGCATCTGACCAGGCGAGACCGCCGACCCGCCATCCGCAGCGATGCGCTCCTTCCACCCAGAGTACGCGGGTGGCATCGGATACATTGCCGTGTCATGTCGACTCGGATTGGACCGGCGCGGCCGCCGCCGATAGTTTACGACAGCGCAGAGGGGATGTTGCACAACACGCTGAGCAAACGGTCACGGCGGACACGCTGGGAGCACGGCCGATGGCCGCCCGCCGCCCGACCGGGAGGCAACATCCGGGTCAGCAGGGCCGGCAGGTCGCCAGGCCAGTGCCAGGTCACGTCCGGATGGGGTCAGCTGGGTCAGCAGAGCCGGCAGGTCAGTGCCAGGTCACGTCCGGGCTGACAGAGCCGACAGGTCGGCAGGATAGTGTCAGGTCACGTCCGGATAGGTCAGCAGCACCGTCAGGTCGGCAGGCCAGCGCCAGGTCAGCACCGCCGGCAGGTCAGTGCGGACCACAGTCAGGTCACGTCCGGGTAGATCGTCAGGCCAGCGCCAGGTCACGTCCGGATGGGGTCAGCGGGGCCGGCAGGTCAGCGTCAGGTCATCACCGTCGGCAGGTCAGTGCGGACCACGGTCAGGCCACGGCCGGATCAGCACAACACCACCAGAACGGACAGCCCTCCCAGCCTGACATCCTGGAGCCCACCGCGGCATCTCCGCCATTCTGGAGACGTTCCGAAGCTCACCGCACGGAGGGCCGACCGCCGCGCTTCAGTGACGCAACTTCGGTCCGTGTCTCGCGACACACGGCCGTACCCTGACGACACCCGACACAGCTCCCAGTGACCCGAGCCGGGCGTACAGCAGCGGAGCTGCTCCACACCTGTCGGGTCTGGGCTGTTGTCGCTGACGCCGCGTTGTCGTGGGCCGACCGTTGGTTAGTTGTCGGCGGCCACACCGAGGCACCAACAGTCCTGCACGTGGGGCCGCATGGTGGTGTGGCCAGCATGGGATTCCTTAGGCAGCCATGTAGACGGCAGTGAAGACAATGCACACGCTCGCGCTGACATGACACCCGCACGGCTACATCTGGCGGGAATGTGGCAGCCGGCGGGTGCACGCCTCGGCTGCTGCTGGAACTGCCCAGCACTCACTATGGCCATCATCACTGTCCAGTGTCCAACACCGCCCCCCCCCCCCGCTCCCGGAGAGGGGAAGGCCGGGACTGGTCAGGCGGATACACAAGGGGAGACGCGGATACGAATCAGAGCACAGGAATGTTCGGAAGGTGGAAACACAAGGAGGATGATCAGTGAGACACAAGGATGGTCCGTGAGACACAATGAGGATATTTAGTGAGAAACAATGAAGCTAGTTAGTGGGACCCAATGAGGCTGATCAGTGAGACACAAGGAGGCTTATCAGTGGCACAGAGGGACTGACCCGGTTAGCTGCGCACGAAAAGGCGCCCGTATCGTACACAGAACGGTCGGGGTCCTGCAGCCTCAGACATGGCAGCGCTTGCATTCGCCTGCACACTCGCCACTCGCACCAGTTAGATATTTGGGTTTAAAGTACGCTGGGCGCTACATAACCAGTAGCAGTTGATGCGCCCTTAAGCCCAAATAATCAATCAATCAATCAATCGGGTTTAAAGTACGCATCGACTGCAGTGGTCCTCAGTCGACAGGGAGACGGAGACTGCCGCCTTTGTCTCCACACTCGCCACTCGTCCTGCACCAGGCGTCTCTCTCAGTCGGGCGACAAAATCCCGCATATCACGCATCCAACAGCTAACACGCATATCGTGCACCCACGCACTTGATGCATCCGACAGCTAAGACCCACCACGTCATCGTCGGCTCACGGTCGGCGCCGCACCTGCGAAGGCATCAGGCAAGCGACTTAGAGCCACGCAATCCCAGACGTGCGCAAGCGTTGCGCACCGCCGCATCCCCCCCAGCCGGTGCGCAGCGCAACTGACACCTGCGCGACTCATACACGACCAATAGTTCTCGCCGCCGCGGCACTGTCGAGCGTTACGTCAACGCTAAGTGCTGTAAATCCGTCGCCATTACTTCGTACTTATTACTGCGTGGCCCATTACTCTGTCGCCGAGGTGCTCTGGCGGCCTGCGCGTGGAACGATTCGCGGATTCTCGGGCAGCATATAGCCCAGTGTTGACGGGTGATGTTGCGCATCCTGTAGTGCGTGTGCACTCCGCGCCACTCCGATATTGAGCACTCCATAACGCCCCGAAGGACGTGAGTTTTCCGCAGGACGGGCCGTCGTGGACAGGTGGTACTCGGACGTCACCAACTGACACGTTGATGCAGGGCTAAACTAATGGGTTTGCATAAGGTGTGTGCTGTCAAAAAGGACACGGCAGGATATCGAAAGTTGCAATGAACTACGTCATTCACAATATGTTTAAGCTCCTGTAAGCTCCATCAGAAACAACAGAATACTTCTAACAACATATATTCGCTGCGGCAAAGTGTAATTCTATAACAGTCGGCACATTAGGTTGTTGCAGTACCTGAAATTGTATGAGATGTGGCTATGGTTGCTTCCCTGTCGATACTAATGAGCATGTGCATGGCAATACTGAAGGTACGAACACAACACTGCTTAAGCAGAAAATTCCGACTGCCTAGATCCACAGCTATAAACAGGATGCAAAATTTTGTTGGAGAAGTCCCATTCATAATACGGTAAGTGGTATGTTCCACCCATTTCCAGGAAATATCTGCCGCTGCGGCGGCACCACCGTCGACCGTGATTGAGTCAGCCTGATAATCGAGCTATTACTGGGAGAAACAGCACCCCACCCGAGCTTTAACACCGTTGGTGCCAAGCCTAGAGTTCTGCCCATGGCATTAGTGCGTGGGCAGAGACCGGACTCAGAACAACACCCGACTAGGGACGCATTTATGACGGGTGGGCCGAAGCCATTATCGTTCCTGGCTGCAGAAAGTTTTTTTCTGTCTATCGTAATAAGGAAAATCTGTCCAAGTAGCTAAACTGCTACTCATGCCTCGCCCCATCTTGTGGCACATTTCCGGCACAGTGATCGTGCATTACAATTGGTCATGCATAGTGCAAGCATATAGTGAGGACGCTATTGTCACTGGCGTATATGCATGGTGCTAACCGTGCCCACATTACTAACAGCGGTGACACCACCTGGGGCGACACACGGACACGCGACACACACCCGTGGCCCACTTACAACATGTACACCGCGGGGACACTACGCGCAACATCTGCGTGTCCACATACTAACAGTGTGACACCACGGACGCGACACACACCCATGGCCCGCACCGTGTCCACACCACTAACAGCGGTGACACCACCTGGGGCGACACACGGACCCGCGACACACACCCATGGCCCGCACCATGTCCACATTACTAACAGCGGTGACACCACCTGGGGCGACACACGGACACGCGACACACACCCATGGCCCGCACCATGTCCACACCACTAGCAGCGATGACACCGCGCGGAACGACACACGGACTTTATCAGTGCGGGCCGTATCCTGCCCGTTGGCTGCAATGCGGCACAGGAAGCGGCGCTAGGACCTTGCGTCGCCGAACTCGGAGCCGATCGTGCTTCGGTCCGCAAGCGAGGCTAGCGCTGCCGGACCCTCCACACAGCACGCCCAATGCGACCACAAACCGGACCGCTATCCGCGCCGGTCCGTGCCAGAGGCTACTGATACCGGACGCATCGCAATGTACGCCCAATCCGACCACAAACTACAAATACGACCATGAGCGAGCACAAACATGATTACGAACAATCACAACCACGAGTCCAAAATACCAGACCACTACCCGCCGCCGCCCTCACTGTCCGACATGCTCAGATCCCATCCGGTCCCGCTCGCCGTGCCCCAACACCACCTCACCCAATTTGCATCACCATTCCGTAGCTAACCGCGGCCGTTCGGCGGCCGTGCCGGCAGACGAGCGGCCGATCACAGAGCCAATTTAAATGTTAACCGATCAAGCGCCGACGCTACCACCGCCACACTCATCACACGGCGACCTCTCGACCGCTCTCCGAGAGCTCCGTCGGTGGCCGAGGCCGCCCTGCACCGCCTTCGGAGAGCGCTCTCCGACAGATTTCCCCTCGCGCTATCACTTGGTGATGAAGGGACAATGCATAAAATAGCGAGCATTAGCCGGCGCCGAAGACTGGCCGATAAAGTGGGGGCGGCGGGCGGTCCGGCGGGCGGTCCGGCGTGGCCGGCCAGTGTGACGGACGGTCAGCAGGTGACCAATTCACCTCGGCCGACACGTATCGCCGATGATGAGACCGCAGCTGATCTAGTGGCTGATCGCCGCTGATATAATTGCCGACGTATATCGCCCATCGCATTAGGCATTTCACGATTTAATATTGTTATCAACTCGCTGAAAGGCGGCACGCGCCTTTCGAATGAGCCCCGCGTACGGGCGTCTGGCGAGATGATGAGGTGGTTGGTCATGCCACCTGAACCCGGTCAAAGCGGGAGCACCAGTCGAAGAACACGTGGCTGAAGGGTGGGAGCAGGTCCAGACACTAGGGGACGAGTAGTCTAGGGGTAAGCTACCCATCTCACAATCGAAAGATTGCGGGTTCGAGTCTTACCTGTCGGTACTCTTCGCCGACGACCAGTCGGCGTGAGAGATTGGCGGCGCTACATCATGACTCAACGGTCGACGTGTCGTAAAACCAATAGCCACCAGGTCCAGACACTGCCAGTCCCACCACTCAGAGGAAGTACCAGCTGGGTAAGGACTCGACAGGTGGTCGAAAGAAGGCTGAGGCTCTACTTTCAGAAGAATAATTTTCACGTCTACTTGGAAAGGAATACGTTCACTAGATCTACCTGAAGAGGGAAGTGTTCACAATACCTACTAAGAGTTGGAAATGTTAATAAGATCTATTCCCGGGTCTGAATGTTCCGAGGGTCTACAAATAGGCCTTCAGTGTTCAGAAGATCTGCTTGCCAACGCAAATATTCACGTCTATTTTCTAGTGAATGTGTTCAAAAGACCTACTCAGAGCTGGGAATGTTCACAAGATCCACTTGCCTAACCCAGCCTCCGAAAAAGACTCGACAGGCGGCAACATGTCCAGACGCAGCGGCCAGTCCCATCAATGCATTGGTGGTGGTGGTGGTTGTTGGTTTTACGACACGTCGACCGTTGAGTCATGCAGCGTAGTCAAACTTTCACGCCGATTGGTCGCGGGCAAAGAGTAGCGACAGGTGAGACACGAACCCACAATATTTCGATTGTGAGACGGGTCGATGCATTGGTGGGGCCCATTGCAATTGTCTCCACCACATGGTTACGATGGGTGGAATCCGGCAACGACGCCTCTGATCGTGTGGACATGGAATCTGCCGACCCCCCCCCCCGTCCATGATGTACACGAATTCTACCGATCGCTTCAGATCGGGAGCATGGACTCGATGCTGAACACGCAGCGGATTCCAATTCACTACCAACTGTATGTACTGCGACTGTATGTACAACGTTTTCATGTATGTAGAGCCCACCGCAAACCCGGCCTACTTCAGCTGGCCAGTGTTAGCATACCCCTTCCCCAACTATCACACCTTGACTATAATACAAAATTTCACTTCACACCTTGGCTATGATTTCACCTTTCACCTCAATACACACCTCGGATATGTTCCATCTCTCGCCTAACATCTTGGCTACAGCACATCTTTCACCCCACATCTTGGCGTCTTGGCTTGTGCACATCCATAACATCTTGTATGAAACGTCTGGGCCGTCCAAACCAGCTGAGCGCAAGTACGCACACACGAAGCCCCACCAGTGACGTCATACAGCTCCACCGGGATAATCCGCCGCACAGTCATTACCGCCACAGACAAACCAGGGAACCTTGCACACAATGGAGCCGTGCTCAAAACGCCATAACCGCAAGCGCCTGCATAACCAGCCTGCATACATCAATATCGCTAATAATGATTGCCAGGCCATTAACAGACACATGGGACAGTCCGGACACCACCATTGCATTAGACACCGACAAGCGGGAGGAATACAAATTGCACGTAAGCACGCTGGGAAACGCGAATAGCATCACGCCCGACCGGTCCCGCACACCACGTGATTGCGGTCACAGCCGACCTGACCCGGCGCCCAGAAGGCCGGCCGACCGGAGGGGCCGCCGGAGCGTGCTCAGCCCGACCGGGGGTCAGCCGATCCGGTCACGACCCACTTAACGCCGCCGGTGCCGCGCGGTCCCGGCGGCGACGCCTTCTGATGGTGATAAAGGCGACCCGTAACTGAGTGAGTGCGCGAAGGCGCGCCAGAAAAAGGCGCCTTTTTGCGCACGTGGGCCGCTGAGGCGGTGGCCGCGACCGTCGTCGGGAGGGATCGAGAGGGGGGGCTAGAGAGTGGGGCGGCGGGACGGAGAGTGGGCTGCAAAAACGGCGCAGCGGATGCTGAGGATGATCGATGACGCGAATGCTGTATGACGTCATCGTTTTTGTGGCCGGATTACTCTGAAGCGGGTCAGGTTTGTCAGTGGCGACAGAGGTGGCTGCGGCTATCCTCCGACCTCGGCGGCCGGCTGGAGTCGGCGGCCGGGTCAGATTGGTTCGTAGCGAAGGAGGCAGCTACAGAGGCGGCTTGAGCCATTTTCCGAGCTCTGCAACTGGCTGGACTCGGCAGTGGGTCAGGTTGGTAATTAAGGACAGAAGTAGAAACAGATGTGGCTATAGAGATAGCTGAACTATCTTCCGGCCACGGTAGTCAGCTGGAAACAACAGCGGGTCAGGTAGCGACAGCGGAGCCGGAGCTATCCTCAGACCACGAGGCAGCACGGTGTCCCATACTGACAATGTTGGTCAGTATGCAGAGGTAGCGACAGAGGTAGCGACAGAGGTACCCGGAGCTATCCTCAGATCATGCCGCAGCATGGTGTCGCATACGGACCATGCTGGTCAGTAGCAGCTGGATTCAAACGTGGGAGGGTGCCAGGTGCACGAGGAAACCATCTTCAAGCAACCGGTGTGAGACCATCTGATCTGGCGCTCGCCTCTAGTGCGAACGGCTAAGGGGACAGCACGATCGCTCTGTAGCTACCGAAGGGTGAGAGTGGGCGTGCACGCTGCCTGGAAGCTGTCTAGGAAACGCTGTCCGGGAGACGCTGTCTGGAATATACTGCCTGGGAGACGACGCCGGGGAGATACTGTCTGGGGCACGCTGTCTGGGAGATACTGTCTGAAAGATACTGTCTGGGAGACGATGTCGGCGGGATACTGTTTGGTTGGTTGGTTGGTTATTGGAGTTTAGGGGCGCATCGTGGGGATACTGTTTGGGAGACGATGTCGGGGAGATACTGTCTGAAAGATACTGTGTGGGAGACGATGTCTGGGACACGCTGTCTGTGAGATACTGTCGGAGAGACGCTGTCTAGAATATCCCATCTGGTAGACGCTGTCGGAGAGACGCAGCCGCGCCTGGAGTCGTGTCGGGACCAGGTCCCGCTGCGCTGCCACACCAGCCGGACCACACCGTGACGAGGGTTGGCACCACCGACACGGCAGACACGTGGCGCACGTGCTGTGCCCACCACGTACAAACCCCCCCCCCCCCCCCCACCAAAGCCGCACAAACAAACTTTACGAGTGCACTCGCCAGCGGCGCGCGGCACACGCCGACTCGCAGGCTGCAGAGGTGATGCACATACTGCGGGCGGGGAATTCACTTTTGTGAGGCGTCAAAACGGCCCCAGCCAGCGGCTCTGCGACCTCCGTTAGGTCTCGCAAACGACGGACCGCAAGTGCAAATGGCTGGGCTTTCTGCCGTCCTTGTTACGCGGGGCAGTTTTGGTTTCCGGCTCTGAGGCGTCGGCATTCCCGGCTTAATGATGACAAGGTTGTGTTCATCTGCAAGACGCACCAGCAATTCGGTGCTTGGACTGCTGAATTGCTGAATGCCAGCAAGCTGGCATTGAACAATTCGGCTACCCAGAATGCAGAAAAGTATTTTCCTTCACCGTCGTGGGCACCACGAAGCATCCATCGTCTGTCCAGCAGCAACAACATCCGATGACCTCACATCACCGTCACACTCTCCAATGTTCCCAGAAATGCCTTTCTAAAGGTTCCTCACGAAACGCGCACGAGCTCTGCAAGCTAATTCGCCCGCCTTGGCACAGAGCACCTCGCGCTCCGGCGATTGCATCTCCCATCAATCAGCAATCACCACAAACGATGTCATGGCAACGCTGCCGCGCCGACCCGCCGCCGACCGACGCCCCCGGCTAGCCGAATTAAGACCGCACGTGCCACCGCCACGCAGCGGGCGCAGATTCGACGTCTCTCTCTCTCTCGGCGGGTAAAAACACGGCCTGACCAGCTGGAGCCGCGGCGCAGATCGGCTTCACATTCACGGCCGGTCACGTGTGGGGCTGGGACGCCGCAGCCGCCGCCAATGGATCCGCGCCGCGCGTGCATGGCCGACGGCCGCCGCCTGCCGCTGGGGATGTACTGAAGAGCACACGACTGCTGACACGGCGGGCCGGAGCAGCAGCCGCCAACCACACCATCACTAATAGCTCCACAACAGCTCGGGCCGTCGGCAACAACGCCGCGCTGAGTTCAGAGGGGATGTCATCTACAGTATGGAACTGGATTGGCCAGGCAGCTAAGACTGTCCGCCTGTGTCGCATGCAGAGCGCACCAGCTGCTTGGGAAGACGTCCTCCAACACCCGCCGCTGTGCTCGGAGCCGCGCCGCTCCTGGAGGCGTCGTCACTGCAAGTACTAGAGGTTATGTCGCCCCGAACACATTCGGTACGCAGTCGGCCACCCGCCCGCACCTGTGGCCAGGCCAGTTGGCGGAGTGCTCTGCGACAAGGCGAGCGAATTAGCTTGCAGAGCTCGTGCGCGTTTCGTGAGGAATCTTTAGAAAGGCATTTCTGTGAACAGTGGAGCGTCTAACGGTGATATGAGGTCATCGGATGTCGGTGCTGCTGGACAGACGACGGATGCCTCGTGGTGCCCACCACCTGCCTGCCAGCACATGTGACCAGGCCAGTCGGCCACCTGCCGGCAGTCGGCAACAAATGGCACACCAAACTGTGTCGGGCACCGAGGCAACAAACCATCATCAGCTGGCACCACCGGCGGCACCACGCGACCCCGCCGCGACCCCGCCGCGACCCCGCCGAGGTCCAGTCGCCGCCGCTCCTCTGTCAGACGGCCACTCGACCATGAGCGCAAATCCGGCGCCGTTTCGCGCAACGCAAACATACATACACCGAGGCAGCCAGGGCGCGCGCGCGCGGACCGCAGCTGAACTGGATGGCGCGCCAAGTTCCTACGATGACGGCGGTATTCAGCGAGTGCAGAGAGAGAGAGAGAGAGAGAAAAAGAGAGAGAGAGAGAGCGGGAGAGAGGGAGCGAAATAAACAGAAAGACAGACAGACAGACCATACAGAGACAGAGACAGAAACAGACACAGAGACATACAGAGACACAGACAGACGGAGGCAGAGACTGAGGCAGAGAGAGAGAGAGGGGGAGGAAGAGGGAGATGGATAGGGAGAGTGAGTGTGTGAGAAAGTGAGAGAGGGTGGGATGGAGAGAGCGAGAGAGGGAGGGGAGAGGTCGATGGCAACAGGACCGAGTCCTTATCGCGCGAGCCATCGCCGACGAGGAATGGAAAGGGTAGCGCGCACCAGACCGGCAGACACTAACGGCGCACTGGGTCAGCGATGGCGACACTAACGGCGCAGCAGACAGACCCAGTACGCCGTTGTTGTCCGTGCACTGGCTGATAGCTCGTCGGACTGTAAGGCGATGCGCGCTCTTCTCTCCTTTTTATTCCCTTCATCTTTCCCTCTCCCTCTCACCACCACCCCCACCCCCCACCCCCCCCCCCCCCCCCGCCCTCGCCCCTCTCTCTCTCTCTCCTATCTCTCTCTCTCTCCCTATCTCTCTTTCTCCCTATCTCTCTCTCCTCTTCCCTCTGGACTGGCTGGTGGGGTCCTCTGTGGTCAAGTGACGGTCAAAATGGTCAAAATGTGGAGTCAAGATGTCGTCGGCGACTACCGAGCCGGCGCACAGCTCATCCACCAAGTCTCACTTCCAACAGCACTCCGCACGCTTCCAATGGAGATGCTAGAAAGCCGTGGCGCACGGCTGGAGCCGTGGACACCAGATATCTCTATCCCTCACCGCCTATGCTGGTAGAACGTCAGCTGGCCCCGAGTTGCCGACATTAGATATCTCCGTATTTTGCCGCCTGTGCGCCTGAAGCACATGTTAGAATTACAAAGCGACGATTCCGTGCTGCGCGGCATTGCAGTGCTGCATAGCAATACTTCAGAGCCAGCCGGCCTCACGTCAGTAGCTCCCACAGCAATACTTCAGAGCCAGCCGGCCTCGCGTCAGTGGCTCCCACAGCAATACTTCAAAGCCAGCTGACCACACATCAGTAGCTGCCACAGTGTAAAATAATTGACCATGTGGCCTGGAAATTCACAGTTAATGGAATTGTGCTATTTCATCCTTGTCTTAGGTTTTTCCTTTGCCACATGTGTTGGAGTCCTATGACACGACTGCTAAATAATGTAAAATGCATGTGACTGAAGTGAAAGGCATTCCACTGTTTTAATCCTAAGTGACGATCCTTTATTTTTTCCAATCTTTCCTATTCCCACAACCTTTTCACCTACAGTTAATGGTGAAATAATTTTAGGACACTGAGCTGCCACAGCAATACTTCAGAGCCAGCTGACCATACGTCAGTAGCTCCCACAGCAATACTTCAGAGCCAGCTGACCATACGTCAGTGGCTCCCACAGCAATACTTCAGAGCCAGCTGGGAAGCGAGCTTTTTCGCCACAAACTGGCTGAAGCAACGTAAAATATTTACCGCCAAGTTTGTCATTTTTTGGGGAAGGGGCATTGATCTCGAGGACATGAATGACGTAAGAAGCAAGACTACGGCCCAGGATCATCAGCGCCAATATCACTGTTTGGGAGTGAAAAGTGATGCAGGGCACCTGACAGCAAACCACGAGACTAAGAGCTGCAGGGCACCTGACAGTAGACCACGATACTATGAGAGGCAGGGCACCTGGCAGTCCAGGAAAGCCAGGAGCCTTGACAGGAGATCAGGAGGGGCACGAGACCTGACAGGCCACGAAAGGCGACGACGATCTGATCTGCAGTCAGCGAGCGCAAAATGCCTCGGACCATCCCAACCAGCAAACGCCCACCTTGCCTAAACATTTCCAACTTCGCAATGGCCGCCAACACTCCAAACGAGTCTTCTCCTTCGCCGATGTATTCTTCGTCACGTCTGACCACCACCTCGCGATGACCAAAGGGCACCACGGCGCACGTCCGGTCTCCCCACATCGGCGGAGCGGGTCCCGATCAGACTGCCTGGCGCACATGCCCACTTCCGATCGTGACCGACTGGCAATATGCTCCGACCGGCACCACCACAGCCGCCAACACTGACGCGGCCGCCTGCTGTGCGCGGGAAGCGACCACCCGACTGGCACCATCACTGACAACAACGCGGCCGGTGACCGTTTCCCCTGCATAACATGTAGGGGAAACGCCACCTGGCACCCGACTGGTCAGTCGAGGTGTGTCGGTAACGCACCGAGCCGCGGTAGCTCAGTTGGTAGAGCGTCGGACTCTCGGGTCGCAAGATTGTGGGCTCGAATCTCACAACCGACGGCATTACCAAGTCCACTCGCGACCAATCGGCGTAAGAGGCTGGCGACGCGCTATGGCCTAGCGGTTGAATGCGTCGTAAAAGAACCCAAGGTTCTTCTTCGATAACTCATCGGCCAGGTCGCTCCGTCCTGTCCTGGGTCAGTCCGCTCCGTCCCGTCCGCCGCAGTGCGCATAATGCCCGACATCACACAGAGTACACGTGCAGCTCGGCGGTACAGCACCCCATAGCCAGACCCGCCACACACAACCGCCGGCGAAAACATCCCGCGTCGCATAACGCGGCGCAGAACAGCCTCCGCACCGCCCGTGGTCGACACACACACACAGTGGACAAAGTGGCCACCGACGTCTGCCCCGGGCAGCCGACACACAACCAGCGGACAAGGTGGCCACCGACGTCCGCCGCCGGCAGCCGACACAGTGGACAACGGAGTGGGCGGCATTCCATTACGCGGAACGCCACCCGTGCCTACCTCCTGCCTCTTCAGCGTTGAAGAGGCAGAATGTATTGCGCTTTACCTGCAGGCACAACTGCTCGCAGATCACCTGTCAAGGGTGCGACACGGCGGCACGACCGCCGCCACGGATTCTCCGCGGAGCCTGCGCGAAATGCGTGGCGACGGCACGCGGCATTCCGCCGCGCGGTGTGGCGCGTGGCGGCATTCCGTCGGCGCGTGACGCGCGTGGAATGAGCTCACGGCGTGGCGCGCCGACGGAATGCCGCCACGCGCCACGCCGTCCCCCGGCGCCACCTCAGCCGGCCGCCGCACATCGTCGACGCTGCGCCGACGCGCGCGCGCGCCGCGTCTGCCGCCGGCGCGCCGCTGTCGACACCGGCTCGTGACTGGCCCGACTCGCGCCGAACTGTGTCAATAGAGCAAGGCTCGACGCGCAGCGGCCGGCGCGCGCCCGAGCGCCGGCCACAATGCACCGGTTTGCATATCTAAGAGGCGAAATGACAGTAAAGTCTGGCAGTCACGTGCGGTACACTTTCGCCGCGCACAAGGTCGGCGGCGCGAGCGCCACCGGAGGGGGTGGCTCCTGGGCGCCGCCGGCCGCGCTGACAGCCGGCGCATGTGATCAGCTCACGTCCGCAGTGTCGGCCGGCCGTGAGCCGTGACGCCGTGACGCCGCAGCCAGGCTGTACCTCCACCGACGCCGGCCAGTGCCAGGCGGTCGCGTCTCCGGCCGCCACCGCCTACGGTTCAGTGTGCGCCTCCCTCCCCACCCCCACGGTCAAATGTACACAACGCAGGCACTCGCGCACTGCAAAAATATTCGCCTCCAAATCGCTCCACCGCAAATGCTAAACCGCTCCACCAATCCCATACCCTACAAACCGCTACGCCACAGAGCCGTGACACGCCGGCGGGTGCGGTGGAGCGAGTGGTACCCTAGTAGTACCCTACAGACCCCTCTACCACAGAGCCGCCCGCAAAACCCAACTCACCAAAGCCTAAGACTCCACCACAGAGCCGCCCGTACCCTACAGACCTCTCCACCACAGAGCCGCCCGTACCCGCCAGACCTCTCCACCGCAGAGCCGCCCGTACCCTACAGACCTCTCCACCACAGAGCCGCCCGTACCCTATAGACCTCTCCACCACAGAGCCGCCCGTACCCCAGACCCTCCACCACAGAGCCGCCCGCCCCACCTCCCGCCCCCCCCCCGCACCCTATAGACCTCTCCACCACAGAGCCGCCCGCACCCTATAGACCTCTCCACCACAGAGCCGCCCGTACCCTACAGACCTCTCCACCACAGAGCCGCCCGTACCCTACAGACCTCTCCACCGCAGAGCCGCCCGTACCCGCCAGACCGCTCCGCACGCGCCATTCGGCGGACCCCGCTCTCCGAACGAAGTGATAACACGCGTCTGCGACGTGTACCGGCTGTCCGCTCACGTTTGCACGTGCACGGCCTCACGGTGCACGCGTGCACGGTCTGCTCCGGGAGCCGGCTGGTGGGAGAGCATCACATGCGCGGCGCGTGCTGCCTGTGTTCCGGCGAGATCAGACAGGAAGCACGCCTATGCTGACAGCAGCAGTACATTTGGCGCGCGGGAGCGCTGCTCGGACGGCGGTTGCAACAGCGACCACGCGTGGCGCGAAACACCCGCGCCATCCAAGTCCAGCACTTCGACACAAAACCAAACACAAATCGGCCGGCACTCATTCTAAACAATGCAACGTTCGGGACTTCTGTGGCGTCGATAAACGGAAGACACCACGTGTCGTGGTGCCCAATGCACCACGCGTGGTGTATGACGTGCGGAGTTGCACAACGTGCACCGGCACTGATGTTGCAGACGATGCCATTTGACGAAAGCACTCCTCTTTTTGAAGGAGTCGTGCTACATCTCCGAGCGCCACAACTCGGGATCCAGCCTCTCTATCATTCTGCCCACCACTTATGCAATCATATGTGCATAAATATGAGTGCGGGAGCTCGTGCCCCCCCCCTCACTTCAGCTTTGGGAAGGTTCCCGCGGCTCTGGTATAATAGAGAAGTTCTCCGATACCACATACAACAATCCGGTTGTGTAATCGACGAGTCCTGAAATGCCTAGAAAATGGCAATGTTGATAAGACTAGGGTAGGTCGTGACAACAATACTTCTTAATGGCGGGCAATTCATTCTGAAGCAGGAATTGGTGTAACGAAAAACACTTCGTAGGCCATTGAGTTTTACCACATGAGTCCACTGGTCTTCTATAAAACAGTGCGAGTAAAATGAAAAACATTACAAAGTAAGGGACAGTGCTGAAGAGGCAGACGGTAATGTGCTTTACTTGCAGGTACAAGTGCCTACAGATCACTAACCAAGGGTGGGACATGGCGGCACGACCCCCTCCACGGATTCGTGCTGTGTGAGCGACCGCCTGGTCATATGCGACGGCAGATGCTACAGCAGGGAGACTAGCTGCCGTACCGGATGCTGCCGGCCTTTACCCACTGTCACCGCCTTACCGGCCTTTACCCACTGCCACTGCCTTACCGGCCTTTACCCACTGCCACCGCCTTACCGGCCTTTACCCACTACCACTGCCTTACCGGCCTTTACCCACTGCCACCGCCTTACCGGCCTTTACCCACTGCCACCGCCTTACCGGCCTTTACCCACTACCACTGCCTTACCGGCCTTTACCCACTGTCACCGTCTTACCGTACTTTACCCACTGCCACCGTCTTACCGGACTTTACCCACTGCCACCGCCTTACCGGCCTTTACCCACTACCACTGCCTTACCGGCCTTTACCCACTACCACTGCCTTACCGGCCTTTACCCACTGCCACCGCCTTACCGGCCTTTACCCACCACCACCTGCCTTCCGGCCTTTACCCACGCCCCGCCTTACCGCCTTACCGGCTTTACCACTACCACTGCCACCGGCCTTTACCCACTGCGTCTTACCGGCCTTTACCCACTGCCACCGCCTTACCGGCCTTTACCCACTGCCACCGCCTTACCGGCCTTTACCCACTGCCACCGCCTTACCGGTCTGCTCGAACGTCACTCCTCCGATCGTCACGGCGGCCGTGGCCGGCTCCCGCCACGGCCCGCGGCCGGCCGGCGAACACGAGCGGCGCTTCTGGGCGCGGGCTCGCGGCCCGTCCGGGTCGGGCTTCACACGCACCGCACACTCGTCGGTCGCCCGCTCGGCGTCAGTTGTCCGCCCGCCGTCCACATCCGCATCCGCCGGCTCGGTCTTCACGCGCACGGCCGGCATCGTCGGCGGCGGCAGCGGCGGCGCGTCGGCCGCCAGCCGGGCGGTGGCGGCCGCACCGACCGGCCGCAGCCGGCGCACCCTCTTCCCGCGTCGGACGGCCGGCTCCGACCCCGTCGACGGCGACGGCGGGTCGCAGCCGGCGCGCGGCTCGGGCAGGTCGGGCGAGTGCGGATCGGCCTCCTCGGCGTAGTGGATGTCCGGCTCCAGCACCGGCTGCCGCTTGGCCGGCGACGAGCTCTTCGTCTTGCCCTTGACCATGGCGGCCGGCCGACACGCCGGTCGGCCGCAGTGGGGCCGCGCCACAGACTCGGCGACGTTCACTCGCCACACGCCGTATCGCCACCACTTCCGTCCTGTTGCGTCGCTCGCGCCGGCGCTGGCAGCGACCGCAACGGTCGGCTCCAACCGCAGCGGTCGGCTCCGAACCAGCCGGCGGCCAGCGGCGCCGGCAGTCGGCGGGCCGGCACAGGTCCACGCACGACGTCACATGTCCTCAGCCAAAGCCACGCACCAGCACACCGTGCACTCACACACGCCTTCAATCCGCCACGCTGCTGTCAGACCAGCGCACCGCCGACAACACGCGCGCGCGCGCAGCGGGTCGCGACGTGCAGCACTCGCCGTAACCGCGGCGCGCAGCCGTCACATATACACTGACGCCGGGTCCATGGCCTGCCGGACTCGACCTCACACCCGCCTTCGACACGTGCCGAGCCGAGCCGTCAGTGGGCGCACGCCTGTTCGCGCCGAGCCGCACGCTCGTCACACCGGTCCGCCGCCGACGCGCCGGCCGCACTGACTGACAGCGGCCGCGCGCCGCGCGCCGCGCCGCGCCACCACCGCCGGAGGTGCCGCGTTGCACAAGGATCAATCCTTTATCCTAATTAAAACGCAGATTTGTCGCCGCCACAAAAAGCAGTCACAAAAACGGCGTGCGTGTGCGCGCGACGAAAAAGCCAGCTGGTGTCCGCGCCACTTTCTCGCGACGACTGGCCGACCGACGAGAGGAGCGACGTCGCTGGCGCGGGCCGGAGCGGGGTCAGCCAGGTCGGAGAAGGTCCGACCCCGGCGTCCGTCGGCCGCCACCGGGCCGGCACGTGATCCGGCCGATACTGTCACGTCACGTCGCGTCACGTCGCGCGGGGCCGACAGTTCCCCGAGGCCGGCGCCGTTGACGGCAGCGTACACAAGGTCGCACAAGGTCGCGACATGGCCGGCGGACAGCCTAACGGGTGCCGCGCCGTAAAAACCGGCACCACCACCACCACCGCTGCCGTCAGCACACTGTGTCACACGGCCTGACAATCCACAGCCCAAAGCTGACGCATGCCGCCGCGTCACCGACCCACGTCCAATCGCAGAACCGAATCGCCAATCCATCTCACCCAGACGAGCATACAGCCAGCCGTCTACACACACCCCGCAGCCGGACCGGCGGCGGCGGCTGGCGTCCGCGGCTGGGTCGAGCCGCCGCCGGTCGCAGCCACACATCTGCATGTGAGCCGGCGCGCTCACAGTCCTTGGTGGGCGCACGGCGGCCTCGCACCGGCGGCTCAATCCGCCGACAGGAGCACCCCGCTCCCAGCACGGTTGCACACACACACACCGGTCTTGCGTTGCATAATGCGGGCCGAGCGCATCCTCCGCCGGGCCGTCGGCGACATCGCCGGCAGATTCCAGCCGATACCGTCGACAAGAGACCAGCCGATGATACCGTCGACAGTCTATCCGAGTCTGTCGACAGAGTCCAGCCGAGTCCGTCGACAGAGTCCAGCCGAGTCCGTCGAGAGTCCGAGTCCATCGACAGAATCCGACCGAGTCCGTCGGCAGAGTCCAGCCGATATCGTCGACAGAGTCCAGCTGAGACCGAGACAGAATCCAGCCGATACCATCGACAGAGTCCATCCGAGGCTGTCGACAGAGCCCAGCAGAGTCCGTCAACAGAGTCCATCCGATACCACGACAGAGTCCAGCCGATACAGCCGGCAGAATCCATCCGAGTCCGTCGACAGAGTCCATCCGAGTCCGTCGACAGAGTCCATCCGAGGCCGTCGACAGGTTCCATCCGAGTCCGTCGACAGAGTCCGGCCGAGTCCGCCGGCAGCGCGCGGTTGCAGCCGGGTGGGCCGGCGGACGACCGCGCCGGCTCGGAAACAAGTCAACACGCCGCCAGCCTCACGGCTGACAATCGCCGCAGCGCGTCAGCACCGCCGTCGTCCCCCCCCCCACCTCACCCCCGGCACACACCGGACGCTGGTGCAACGCGGGCGCCGGCCGGCAGCCCCACACCGCCACAACTCGGCCCCGCCGGCACACTGGGAGCCTTCCAGTTCAGATGTAGATGATAACAACACTAGCTCACAACGTCGTTCGTAACGCATGTTTACTGTGGACCCCAAGAGCCCAGCATGCGAGTAGCCCAGCATGCAGGTGTTCTGAGTCACTTTATTGATCACTCAGGAACACCTTCAACGAGTTGGTTGGTTAGTTGTTGGTTTTACAGCACATCGACCGTTGAGTCATGTAGCGTCGCCAATCTCTCACGCCGATTGGTCGCGGGCGAAGAGTAGCGACAGGTGAGACTCGAACCCACAACCTTTCGATTGTGTGACGGGCAACTTACCCTAGACTACTCGTCCCCTTCTAAGAAGTTGATATATTGCACAGGAGAGCCAGAGGCCAACGATCGGCAGAACTGTTAATGTCGCACGGGTGTGACTTAACGAGAGGGCGTGCAAAACCTCTCGTAAGTTGGTACGTACTGTGGTGCACATTAAAGGCAATGAACTTATGTGTTCCATCTGCAGGAAAGCGACGTCTGTGATGCCCAAGCTGCCGGCTTGGTGGCAACTGATGGGGCTTGATGGGCGCGAAGAGAAAAACACATCGCTCGTCACTTGCATGCACGATGTTATCAGAACACCATGCAGCCCCCGGTGTAGTGGCTATTGGCTTTACGACGCGTCGACTGACTTCGGGTCATACAGCGTGGCCGACCTCTCATGCCGATTGGTCGCGGGCGGAGAGTAGCGACAGGCAGGACTCGAACCCGCAACCTTCCGGTTGTGAGACTGGCACAACACCGGGGCGGGGATGGCCGAGTGGTTAAGGTGTCGGGCTATGGGTACCAAAGGTCCCGGGTTCGACTCTAGCGCCACTCAGGACGTTTCCCAATCCCGCGGCCCACCGGCGAAACAGTGTGGGCGGCGCCATTAGCCGTGAATGTGCATAAAGTGTGTCGTTAACCAACCAATAAACAACACCTCTAGACTACTCGCCCCAGCCGCTAGTGCTATTTTCCACGCCGCATAGCGCAAGGATTGGCATAAGACAACACAACGACCGACTCAAGCCCACGATAATACGATGTAAGCCCAAAGCAACGACTGACTCAAACCTACGAGAATACGTTCAGTGACTCGACAGCTTCCGCGAAACTGATAAATATGCAATCAGCTATTGCTACAGGACGGCGCCATGACGCTTGATGACGTCACGATGTTCGATAAGTCACGAAGCAGTCTGACATCTTGACGAAGCATGACTTCACGACGTAGGTCGGCGCCATGGCGGACGCAGACTACACCAGCACGCAGTATCGCACTCGACTCGCGCCGACTCCGACACCGTCGATTGGTGACCTGCCTCATGAAACACTGGCCGGCTTGAGTTGAGCGCGCCAGGTGTGCAACTCCTTAGTTATTGACTTCACGACACGTCGACCGTCGAGTCATGTAGCGTCGCCAATATCTCACGCCGATTGGTCGCGGGCGAAGAGTAGCGACAGGTGAGACTCGAACACACAATCTTTCGATTGTGAGGCAAGCAACTTATCCCTAGACCACTCGTCCACATGGGGGGGGGGGGTAGGTTGTGGTGGTTGTAGGTATGCAGCTCCGTCAGCCGTCAACCCGGCCAGAGGTTGAGCAGTGTGGCATCAGGTCAGGTGACGCAGCGACCCGCCGAAGCCTCCCACACCCACCACGCAGCCGGCGACGGGCACGTCACAAACGCCGACACGGGTCGCGCAACGGCGTTACAAACTGGGCACTTAATACGGAGGGGCGAAAGGGAGGCCATATGGTTAGTTATTAGGGGTTTAGGGCGCATCAACTGCAGTGGTTATACAGCGCCCATGGGAGGCCATATGGTAGCCAGCCACTGTGGCTGTACCAAAGGGTGGCCAAAGTGTGGCCAGCCGCTGTGCCTGTACCAAAGTGTGGTCACGCATACCATGCCCGTCTGGGAGTATAATGTATAATAAAGCGACAGCCACGCGAACTTGACATAATCGGCGGATTTTTCCAACAGTGAAGACAGCAGTGGAATCACGTTCGCCGAAGGAAATAACTACCCCGTGAGCAGATAGGCAATATCGTGGCGAGTTCAGGAGACGGTTGGGGTAATAGGACACGTCAGTCAGCATGCGTATCGCAAGTTTTATACCGGCCAAGGTTAGTAGAATGGCGTTTCCAGGTAATCAGCAGATCGGCATGACTCAATGGGAGGACTCACGCATATGTGCGTGCAGAGATCTCGCAGATATCAGACTTCTTAAAACCTGCCCGGTCAGCATCCGCCTACCAATGTCCAGTATTGTATATTTTTAGCTCAGTATTCAGCTAACATCCACGCATGGTGGTTATTCGCCAAAAAAGAGAACCTTGGGCTCTTTTACCACAGATCCAACCGATGGCTCACATAGCGTTGCCAACCTCCCACACCGATTGATCACGGGTGGACTCAGTAATCTTGCTGGCTGTGCGATTCAAACCCACGCTCCTTCGACCAAGATCCCAACGCCCTACCGACTCATCTGCCAGGAACCCAGCATTTTTCGCAAAGCACGTCGCGGAAAAAGCATACGGTTCGCGGGAGGACGGGGGAGGGTGCCGCGCCAGTACGCCTCCGTCAAAGAACGCGACCCGCTGGCAGGAGCGCATCACAGTTCTGCATTGGGCAGCGAGTCGCTGTCGCGGTGTCGCGGCGTGGACCCGCCACGGCACGGGCGCCGACACCGGCCAGCAGCCAGACCCGCCACGGCACAGGCGCCGACACCGGCCAGCAGCCAGACCCGCCACGGCACAGGCACCGGCACCGGCCAGCAGCCAGACCCGCCACGGCACAGGCACCGACACCGGCCAGCAGCCAGACCCGCCACGGCACAGGCACCGCACCGGCCAGCAGCCAGACCCGCCACGGCACAGGCACCGGCACCGGCCAGCAGCCAGACCCGCCACGGCACAGGCACCGACACCGGCCAGCAGCCAGACCCGCCCGGCACGGGCACCGGCACAGCCAGACCCGCCACGGCACAGGCACCGGCCAGCAGCCAGACCCGCCACGGCACAGGCGCCGACACCGGCCAGCAGCCAGACCCGCCACGGCACGGGCACCGACACCGGCCAGCAACAGGCGTTACGTCCGTGCTCGTGCGTGACGCCGAGCCAGGACAAGCCGGACACGGGGCAGCGCGGCCGCATCACGACACGCGCGGAAATAATGCCGGGAAATACTGCCGGGAAATAATGCCGGGAAAAGACGACACCCGCATCTTCGGCAGAGACAAAAATGTCCGGCGACACGTGCAGTACCGGTGGAGGAGCGTGCCCGACTTGCAGCGGCGTCACGCTGTGCTTGGCACGCCGGGGTCGTACATTACCGGAGCGTGTCACCTCAGCACGCAGGTGTTACTGAAGTCCTTCGTGCACAGATACAGTAGCCACCGTCGGCAGTACACACCAGGCCAGGAGCTGTCCCAGACGGTACACATCAACACCGTAGCCACTGTCGGCAGTACACACCAGGCCAGGAGCTGTCCCAGACGGTACACATCAACACCGTAGTGGTGGATCGGCAGTTATATGGGCGCTGTCCCAGACGGTACACATCAACACCGTAGCCACTGTCGGCAGTACACACCAGGCCAGGAGCTGTCCCAGACGGTACACATCAACACCGTAGCCACTGTCGGCAGTACACATCAGGCCAGGAGCTGCTGCCCCCAGACGCCACACACCGATACAGTAGCCACCGCCAACGGAAAAAAAAACACGCCAGGAGCTGTCCCAGACGTCACACATCGATACACTAGCCACCGCCAACGGCACAAGCCACGTCAGGAGCTGCCACCAGATGCCACACACCGATACAGTAGCCACCGTCGGCGGTACACACCAGGTCATGAGCTGCCACCAGATGCCACATACCGGCCCCACTGCCCCAGGTCAGCTGGTATGCAGGACAAGACGGTGATCCCCTGCATCTAGGCGTTGGAATTGCACATACGCGAGGGTTTAGGACATGCTCTGATGCAAGGCATGACCCATGCGTCAGGAAAACACGGGGATGGAACCTGCTCATTCAGCATACTCAGTGGTATCATTTGACAAGAGGAATGCAATTACGACAGCTGGGTTTGTCCAGCAATTTGGCAGTTGTGACGAAAATTATGACGACTAAGTACTGTCCAGTACTCCGGCGGTCGTCACTTTACGACGCACTCAGCAGCTGACGCCATATGGCGTCGCCTGCCTCTCACCCTGGCAGGAAGGGCGGGCACCGCATGAAATCGAACTCCGTACCTCTGGAATGCCAGACGCTCAGCTTAACCACTGTGTTGCCAACGCCCCGTCCAGCTCTCCAAAGCACGCACTTTCGGCGGGGCAGATGCACCATGGGGCTTGCTGTCGCTCGTACACCATGCTTCAGGCAGGTCCCGCGTACTCCACTGGTACAACCAGCCACAGGACATTGACATCGTCCACACACCACAGCCACAGGCCACAGGCCGCTGTCACAGGCCACAGGCCACAACCACAGGCCACAGCCCACAGCCACAGACCACAGGCCACAGCCACAGACCACAGCCACAGGCCACAGGCCACAGACCACAGGCCACTGGCGGCTCGCCACCACCCGCCGGCCGGCAATCGGCGGTAATCTGCTCCGCCGCGGGCCGTCGATCTGCCCGCTATCGCTGTTTACCGGCGACCGCCCCGGATCGGCAGCGCCCCGCCGTCTGACGCACCCGCCGCATTGTGGCTGGCGCGCTCTCGGTCAGGTAACTGATGTGCAATGGAGACGCCCCGCCGGACGTCAGGTAACTGATGTGTAATGGAGACGCCCCGCCGCTCCTCGCGCAGGCCCGCCGCCGCGTCGGCCTGTCGGACAACTGCGGGCCGTGGCCGTGTTATTACGGTACGATCTCTATCTGCAGATTACATGACAGCCGAGCTTAGTTCCGCCACTACCTGAGCCATATATCCCAGTCGGCGGGCAGATAGCCCCAGTTACCTCTCAGGCAGGCAGATACCAAGTCCTTCGATTCTTGGTTGTTTATCGGGTGGTTCACGACGCACTTTATGCACATTCACGGCTAATGACGCCGCTCACACTGTTTCGCCGGTGGGCCGCGGGATTGGGAAATGTCCAGAGCGGCGCTAGTGTCGAACCCGGGACCTTTGGTACCCACAGCCCGACACCTTAACCACTCGGCCATCCCCGCCTCCTTCGATTCTTGGTGTTGATCCCATCTTCCCAGTATGCTGGTTCTGTGTGCGTGTGGTTGAGATTTCTTGGGCGCGCCAGGTGCCCCGGCGGCGATTCGCTTGACCCAGGGCTACCGATCCGGTTCTATAGTTTCCGGACGGAACAATAGGCTTCAGGCACCAAAACAGTATTGCATCAGAACCGTTCCACTGTCTGTCTGCACACAGGTGGTCCTAGTGCCAGCCTGATCTCCCGAGTAACATGGCAGATGTATTACCCACGGGGAGATGCACCTCGCAACATTTCGAATGCATATATCTTTCCGAACCATACTTGGGGGCAAGGATATAATTTCACATGCCTGTCTCTCTGGAGTTTCTAAACGAGCGGATTGTGTTTTCAGGCTGGACATGTCACCGCCAATTTTGAAAACAAGCACATACCCTGCCGAAAATTGATTCATGCTATCAAAACAAAGCCATTCTAAACATGCATCCACATAAAATATCGAATAGCAAGTCTTACGACACGGTTCCAAATTAGAAAGCCCGCGGTACAGGGACATAATTATAAGACCATGGCCCGGTGGAGTTATGCGCGCCATCATTTGACAACAAACGGGCGGCAAAACGCAGCAGTCTGATGACAACATTAGAGCCTGTATGGGGCTTCGCCACCCAAATGGTGAGATGATTTCCACTGACCGCAAAATGCCCCTCCGATCGGCGGTCAAGTGATGCCAGGCTCGCACCACGTCGCTTCTCGGGTCGAATTCTTCCGCTCCAAGAGCACCAACACACACTTTAGCGACCGCCAAGTGCCCCGGCCCACACCACGTCGCTTCCCGGGGGCCGAATTCTTCCGCCCCAGGAGCTTCAACACACGCTCTTAATGGCGCTAAGTGGCCACGTCCCAGGCTAGTTATTGGTTTCTTACGACACATCGACCGTCGAGTCATGTAGCGCCGCCGACCTCTCACGCCGATTGGCCGCGGGCGAAGAGTAGCGATAGGTGAGACTCGAACGCACAACCTTTCGATTGTGAGACGGGCAACTTACCCCTGGACCACTTATCCCCCACGTCCCAGGCTGCGTTCCAGTAACAACCGAACACCTTTCTACGCGCGTCAGGTTTGCGGCCGTACAGCGCAGTTCGGTGGGTCACTTGGGTCACTTGGGTCACGTGCACGGGTCTTACGCCGGCAAGTCAGATGCTTGCCGCCAGGTCACCGGTGGAGGAAAACGTTCGGTTATTTTACGACGCGTTCAACTGCTAGGTTAAACAAATAGTGTCCAATCTTCCACGATCGTGGTAACCCTGCCGACCCGGTAACCCCGCCGGCTGTGGGGATTCGAACATGCGACATTATCATCAAGCGTCCAGCGCCCCATCCACTGAGCTGCCGGGACCCAGCGGTCACCAGTCGACTGGTCGGAGCAAACGGCGTGCGCGCCTTGAGAGATGAACCCACACCCGGGGCACGGACTGCAGGACAGGCCGACTCTGATGGTGGTGGTGGATTTGAGCCTTAGGGCGCGTCGACTGCACTGGTCAGTTTGCGCTCACAGGCCGACTCTGAGATGAGGTCACCTGGCGCTCCACCCCCCAGCGCCCCTCGTCCTGTTGTGGTGCCGACATCACACGACACGGTCGGCGCAGGTGACACCACCCGCGCCGGTGGTCAGGGGCGCCGGCTGCTGGTGCCAGCGAAGTGACGGATATAGCGAACCTGTCCGCGAAGACCGACTTTCAGCCCAGGGGACGAGTAGTCTAGGGATAAGTTGCCCGTCTCACAATCGCAAGATTGTGGGTTCGAGCCTCACCTGTCGCTACTCTTCGCCCGCAACCAATCGGCGTGAGAGATTGGCGACACTACATGACTCAACGGTCGACGTGCCGTAAAACCAATAACCACCGACTTTCAGCCGTAACATGCACGTTATGTTAGAGCGAGAACTAGGAGTTCAGCCCATGCTTCGTAATGCAAATTATCTTTTGAAGAAAGTACGAAAATGATCCAATTGTCGCGATAGTACGTTAGTGTGAGAAACTGTACGAGGTGAAAAGTGCCCGAGCACTTCACAACTATCGTGCGGTTGCAATGCCTCGCCCAGGGTGTTAATTCCGTCTAATGGGACCCATAATGGGTCTAGCACGCAGCTGTGCTTCAGCATCACCTGGTTCGCAGTAACTTCAGAGGGACACGCGAGGTGTATTGCTTTCTGTCGGCGACAGGAATACCCTTCGCCGGACGGCGGTGCGTCAGGTGCGCTCGTATCGGGTGGCAGACATCTCGCCACCGGACACCGCCCAGCACGGCGCGCGGCCACCCACCGCCGCCCACCGCCACACCCGACACACACGGGAACCATGCGGTCCACCCACCACCGGTCACCGCCACACCCGACACACAAGGGAACCACGCGGTCCACCCACCACCGCTCACCGCCACACCCGACACACACGGGAACCATGCGGTCCACCCACCACCGGTCACCGCCACACCCGACACACACAGGGAGAGGGAACCACGCGGTCACCACCGCACCACGCGGCCGCCCACCGCCACACCCGACACACACGGGAGAGGGAACCATGCGGTCCACCCACCACCGGTCACCGCCACACCCGACACACACGGGAGAGGGAACCATGCGGTCCACCCACCACCGGTCACCGCCACACCCGACACACACGGGAGAGGGAACCATGCGGTCCACCCACCACCGCCCACCGCCACACCCGACACACACGGGAGAGGGAACCACGCGGTCCACCCACCACCGCCCACCGCCACACCCGACACACACGGGAACCATGCGGTCCACCCACCACCGGCCACCGCCACACCCGACACACACGGGAACCATGCGGTCCACCCACCACCGCCCACCGCCACACCCGACACACACGGGAGAGGGAACCATGCGGTCCACCCACCACCGGTCACCGCCACACCCGACACACACGGGAGAGGGAACCACGCGGTCCACCCACCACCGCCCACCGCCACACCCGACACACACGGGAGAGGGAACCATGCGGTCCACCCACCACCGGTCACCGCCACACCCGACACACGGGAGAGGGAACCACGCGGTCCACCCACCACCGGTCACCGCCCACCGCCACACCCGACACACACGGGAGAGGGAACCACGCGGTCCACCCACCACCGGTCACCGCCACACCCGACACACGGGAACCACGCGGTCCACCCACCACCGGCCACCGCCACACCCGACACACACGGGAGAGGGAACCACGCGGTCCACCCACCACCGGTCACCGCCACACCCGCACACACGGGAGAGGGAACCATGCGGTCCACCCACCACCGCTCACCGCCACACCCGACACACACGGGAACCATGCGGTCCACCCACCACCGGTCACCGCCACACCCGACACACACGGGAGAGGGAACCACGCGGTCCACCCACCACCGCCCACCGCCACACCCGACACACACGGGAGAGGGAACCATGCGGTCCACCCACCACCGGTCACCGCCACACCCGACACACACGGGAACCATGCGGTCCACCCACCACCGGCCACCGCCACACCCGACACACACGACGGGAACCATGCGGTCCACCCACCACCGCCCACCGCCACACCCGACACACGGGAGAGGGAACCATGCGGTCCACCCACCACCGGTCACCGCCACACCCGACACACACGGGAACCATGCGGTCCACCCACCACCGCCCACCGCCACACCCGACACACACGGGAACCATGCGGTCCACCCACCACCGGTCACCGCCACACCCGACACACACGGGAGAGGGAACCATGCGGTCCACCCACCACCGGTCACCGCCACACCCGACACACAAGGGACGGAACCTCGGGGCCCATTTGTTTGTCTATGCAGTAATTTGCTGCATAGTAATCTGCTTACTATGTAGACACATGCCTACTTGGAGAATGGTGACGCATACATAGTTTACTACAAAACACATGGGACGGAGAAACATCAAGATTGGATACTTCTTAGAAATAGCTACCGATACCCACACAATAGTACATAAACAGCAAAATAGCGTACGTCTAGTATGTTTAATACACTATAAATTGGCACTCCACTTGGCCGCCGGCCGGCTCCAGCACGACTTATGGAGCGGCTTATGCCGCCCACAGTGCTCCGGTTCCGCTAATGGACCGGCTTGTGCCGCCCACAGTGCTCCAGCACTGCTAATGGAGCGGCCTGTGCCGCCCACAGTGCTCCAGCACCGCTAATGGAGCGGCCTGTGCCGCCCAGTGCTCCAGCACCACTAATGGAGCGGCTTGTGCCGCCCACAGTGCTCCAGCACCGCTAATGGAGCGGCTTGTGCCGCCCACAGTGCTCCAGCACCGCTAATGGAGCGGCTTGTGCCGCCCAGTGCCCCAGCACCGCTAACGGAGCGGCTTATACCGCCCAAGTCCAGCACCACTAATGGAGCGGCTTGGCCGCCACAGTGCTCCAGCACCACTAATGGAGCGGCATGTGCCGCCCACAGTGCTCCAGCACCACTAATGGAGCGGCCTGTGCCGCCCAGTGCTCCAGCACCACTAATGGAGCGGCTTGTGCCGCCCACAGTGCTCCAGCACCACTAATGGAGCGGCTTGTGCCGCCCAGTGCTCCAGCACCACTAATGGAGCGGCCTGTGCCGCCCACAGCCTAATAGCCATGGAGCGGCTTGTGCCGCCCAGTGCTCCAGCACCACTAATGGAGCGGCCTGTGCCGCCCACAGTGCCGACTGGTACGCGAGACGCGAGACACCACCACAGTCCAGCGGCAGCTTCCCCACCCACCGCCCGCCTCCACCCGAGACGACCACACCGGCGCACTCGCTAATTAACAGTGATCGACGAGCGGCCACTTTCTACCACTTTTGCGGCGTCGGCGGGCGTGCGATCGACTACGTGCGGCACGTCTGCCGCACGTAGTCGATCGGCCGGCCATTGCGGCGCGGTGGTGACGTAAGCCGGCCGCAGCGGCCACCAGCGGCCGGGCGCCGACCGCGCTGACCCGAGAGTGACCCGGTGACCCGCCCCGGCATACGTCACAGTCGTCTGCAGCACTGGTGCAGCATTACACATGCATTGGCGGCGTTCGCGGGGTCGCCGCTGTCAACCGTGCGGTCACGGACACGATGGAGGAGAATCGTCCACATCGGCCACGGACACGGTAGAGGGGGTCACCCATGCTGGTCACGGACACGATGGAGGAGAATCGTCCACATCGGCCATGGACACGGTGAGGTACCGTGGCGTAATGGGGAGTCACCCGTACCGGTCACGGACACGATGAGTGGGAGACACCCGTACCGGCCACGGACATGATCAGGGGGAGGGGAGGGGAGCGACAGACACAGATTTTGCCGGCGTTGTCGTTCTTCAGCTGGTATGATAGACTAGACTGACAGCAATTTCAATACGTGTTATGATTACCGCACATTCGCGAATGTTACCTTTACTTCCCACGTGTTACTGTTATTTCAAGACGTGTCACAGTTATTTCCACACGTGTTATCGTTATTTTCAACACGTGCTACCTTTATTCCAACACGTGCTACCTTTATTCGAACATGTGCTACCGCTATTTCCACACGTGTTACATTATTTCCTCACATGTTACGTTATTCCTTCACGTGTTACCGTTATTTTCAACACGTATTACCTTTAATACAACACGTGTCACCGTTATTTCCACACCTGTTATCGTTATTTTCAACACGTGCTACCATTATTTCCGCACGGGTTATCGTTATTTCAACATGGGTTACCTTCGTTTCCACGCGTTTTGCAGCTATTTACACGCGAGTTACTATTACTTCCACACGTGCTGCCTGGCCAACGCCTATCACCAGTTCAAGTCGATCCTCTCACAGCAACATCCGCAGCTTCTCGGCACTCAGCTGTCCTGCACAGCTGGGGCCACACTCGGATTTGGATAGCTCGCCGTCAGATAAAGCCGTCTGGAGATCTTCTCAAATGCGCTCGGAAGCCTAATTCATCGCGAAACGTGATAGGATTTGTTACTTTTCTCCTTAGGCGGGGAGAGTATTTCGGCCGAGGTGAACGGGAGCAGGTGCCGTGACGGGGGGGTGGGGGGGGGGCGCTCCTGCCGCACGACACGGCAGACGGGATATGTCTAACCTGCGACACATGTGAGCCGTACGGTCGCCACAGACGGCGGACACCTGACCTGCGACACATGTGACAGACGGGGACATCACCTGACCTGCGACACATGTGAGCCGTACGGTCGCCACAGACGGGGGACATCACCTGACCTGCGACACATGTGAGCCGGACGGTCACCACAGACGGCGGACACCTGACCTGCGACACATGTGAGCCGGATGGTCACCACAGACGGGGGACACCTGACCTGCGACACATGTGAGCCGGACGGTCACCACAGACGGGCGACACCTGACCTGCGACACATGTGAGCCGGATGGTCGCCACAGACGGGGGACACCTGACCTGCGACACATGTGAGCCGGATGGTCACCACAGACGGGGGACACCTGACCTGCGACACATGTGAGCCGTACGGTCGCCACAGACGGGGACACCTGACCTGCGACACATGTGAGCCGTACGGTCGCCACAGACGGGGACATACCTAACCGTGTCGCACGAAGTGTGACTTCGATGGTCGCCACAGACGGCGGACACCTAACCTGCGACACATGTGAGCCGTACGGTCGCCACAGACCGGGGACACCTGACCTGCGACACATGTGAGCCGTACGGTCACCACGGACGGGGGACATCACCTGACCTGCGACACATGTGAGCCGGATGGTCGCCACAGACGGGGGACATCACCTGACCTGCGACACATGTGAGCCGTACGGTCGCCACAGACGGGGGACACCTGACCTGCGACACATGTGAGCCGTACGGTCGCCACAGACGGGGGACATCACCTAACCTGCGACACACCCGACCCCAATCTAGCACGCCGCGTGCACACCACGTCGGAGTCGACCGACCAAATCATGCATCGCTTCACGGGGGCCGACCTGACACGTGCCCGGCCCAGCTCATCAATTTTGTAGTCAGTGACGTCACAGATTGATGAAGTAACGCATCGAGCGGCGTCCATTCTAGACGCGTCTGTCGGCCGTCAGGCTATTCAAGTCGACTCGATGAATCGGGAAATCGGGTACGTCGCTGGGTTTGGCACATCATCGAATGACATGCTAAACCCAGCGAAAGTCGCTCCTATCGACAGGACATGCTCCATGTGTGTGCCATGCGGGAAGTGGGAACCTCTCGCCACAGCCACGCGCGTGATATCCCACTACGCAGCACACGCGTCATCCGAGCTATCTAGTGTCTAACGCAACTCCTACGTCCTCCCATCTCTCTCTCTCTCCTTTCTCTCTGTCCGTGTCCCCCTCCCCCTCCCCAGTCAGTCCACACAGCTGAGACCGTGTGACTGGTGACTGGCTGGCAGACGGTCAACAGCTGACAGTTATCTGTGGGAGACGCCGGCGGCCACACGATATGACTGGTGACTGGCTGGCAGACGGTCAACAGCTGACAGTTCTCTGGGAGAGACGCCGGCGGCCACACGATATGACTGGTGACTGGCTGGCAGACGGTCAACAGCTGACAGTTCTCTGGGGGAGACGCTGGCGGCCACACGATATGACTGGTGACTGGCTGGCAGACGGTCAACAGCTGACAGTTATCTGGGGGAGACGCCGGCGGCCACACGATATGACTGGTGACCGGCTGGCAGACGGTCAACAGCTGACAGTTATCTGTGGGAGACGCCGGCGGCCACACGATATGACTGGTGACTGGCTGGCAGACGGTCAACAGCTGACAGTTCTTTGGGAGAGACGCCGGCGGCCACACGATATGACTGGTGACTGGTTGGCAGACGGTCAACAGCTGACAGTTCTCTGGGAGACGCCGGCGGCCACACGCACTGGCCAACCCGGAGCTGCGCTGTATTGCGCTGGCCCAGTCAATGTCCCGTGAGTGTCCGTGAATGTCCCATGAATGACCCGTCAATGTCCAATTAATGTCCCGTCAGTTTCTAGTCAGTGTCCCGTGAGTGTCTCGTGAGTGACCCGTGAGTGTTCCGTGATTGTGTCGCTAGTATCCCGTGAGTCCCTATGAGTGCTTATTGGTTTTTACGATAAGTCGACCATTGAGTCACGTAGCGCCGCCAATCTCTCGCGCCGATTGATCGCGGGCGAAGAGCAGCGACAGGAAAGGCTCGAACCCATACTCTCCATTGTGAGACGGAAAACTTACCCCGAGACTACTCATCCCTGAGTTCCCGTGAGTGTCTCGTGAATTTCCCGTGAGTGTTCCGCCAGCGCACCGTGAATGACGCACCGCCCGACCACGACACGGTACACATTTCCCAGGAAGCCAGCTGATTTCCTCCCAGCCGTACCCAGACTGGAGGATCACATGTTCGTAATCATCATGCCTGTGATGTGTTCACTCCACATGACGCATTAGCTTGATCATATGTGTCAAATTGGCCAAGTGAGTCATGGCTATTTCGCGGACCCCGGAGGTGCAATCAACACATTGCTTACCGAAAAGTGTGGAATTGATAACGCCGTACTGCAAAACGACTGCTTCTGGAAAGATCTTGGTGCACATCATAATTTGATTACCGACTGCATAAAGACATCGCTTTTTCGTGCTGCGGCGACGGTACGAAACAGTGATACCTCCATCGTACCTCTGCTGTATACTGCAATTACCGGCGGGCGAATTACCCAAATTACCAATAATTACCGGCGTTAACACTGCGCAGTCCTCACCTCACATAGGTCAGGTGCCATCTCAATTTCACCCCAGGTTGTTTAATTTGCCAATTAACCTCATTGACAGGATTTCTTTATCATTTCAATCTACCCTGCCATCATTGATGTATTTGCCAGCACATAGTTCGCGAAAGCAGTCGCGAGCTTGTTGCTTTTTATTGGGTGGTTCACGACGCACTTTCTGCACATTCACGGCTAATGACGCCGCCCACACTGTTTCGCCGGTGGGACGCGGGATTGGGAAATGTCCCGAGCGGCGCTGGTGTCGAACCAGGGACCTATGGTACCCAGAGCCCAACACCTTAACCACTCGGCCATCCCCGCCCCCAGTCGCGAGCTTGCGGCCGACTAAGAACCAGACGTGATGACGATAAGTGGGCGTGTTCAGAAGTGGGCGGGTTGGAGCGCCGACGCCAGTGACGGGTCGTCTCGCCCTGCGGCGGCCACTGCCTCGTGTGGTGGACAGACCGGACCGGTGCTGACCGCGGGCTGTCCAGCTGTCGGGAGCTGTCGTGAGCGGCTCACCAGACACGACTGATCCGACAGCCGGCAGCCGCCGATCACTGATCACCAATCACTGATCACCAATCATCGATCACCAATCACTGATCACTGATCACCAATCGTTGATCACCAATCACTGATCACCAATCATCGATCACCAATCATCGATCACCAATCACTGATCACCAATCACTGATCACCAATACACCGATCACCAATCACCAATCACTGATCACCAATCACTGATCACCAATCACTGATCACCAATCACTGATCACCAATCACTGATCACCAATCACTGATCACTGATCACCAATCATCGATCACCAATCACTGATCACCAATCGTTGATCACCAATCACTGATCACCAATAACTGATCACCAATAACTGATTACTGGTCACTGATCACCAATCGTTGATCACCAATCACACCATCATCTATCACCGATCGATCAGAGCGCCCATTACTGATCACCACCTACCGATCGATCATTGAGCGCCGATCAATGATCACCAATCACTGACCACACCGATCACTGGCTACTGATGGCTGGTCACTGCTTCCATGGCTGGCCAGTGCACACAGTCGGTGCCGTCCGCCACCACAGACACCGGCGACACGCCAACGCCGCGCCTCAGCTGCGACACGGACCTCCAACAGCGGCACGTGTCGACAGCGCAGCACAGGGGACGAGCAGTCTACGGACAAGTTGCCAGTCAAAACCCACAATCCTTCCATTGTGAGTTCAAGACTCACCTGTCGCTACTCTTCGCCCGCGGCCAATCGGCGTAAGAGATCAGCGACGCCTCGCGACTCAACGGTCGACGTGTCATAAAGCCAGTAACCACCGCCGACGGCACAGCACAGCCGCCGTCCGTGTGGCGGACCATCGGCTGCCCGCCGTCCCAAGCCCGGCGGGGAGCCGGCGCCGCTGCCGACGGGGCTCAGCAGCCGCCTCGCGCGCGTCAAGTCGGCGACAAGTGGCTCGTTCCCGCTGATGGCCAGACGTCGGGCGGCCAGGCGGGCGGCCAGACAGGCGGCCGACGCCGTGCACGCGGCGGTGCTGCTCACCAGCCCGTGACCAGAGACCGGTGCAGCCAGCCTGACTGATGGTCGGCCCGCCCAACACATCACGGCTTCGTCCCGGCCGGGCACACCGTCGCGTCTGCTGGTCTGCCACCGCCGGCAAGCAATCACGTCTGGCCTGTCACCGCCGGCAGACAATTACATCTCCATTTGTCGATTGCGTACAACAGCTTAGGCAGCAGGTGTGGCCGCTGTGGTGGCCGGTCGAGTGAAATCCCAGGGTCGGCGCAGAAGTGGTGATGGGCGGAATCGGTGGGGATGTGGCAGAGTGGTTAGATATACGGTACACCAGGACAGTGGTCGGTTGGGATGCAGCGGAGTGTCGCTATGGTCGATATGACTGGACTGCCACCCCATCCCGGGCCCGCACAAGATTCAGCCACATACTCTGGATAATGAATAATGGCTCGCAAGGACAGCGGTGCATGTACACCATGATGGACGTGCCGGCACGCTAGGGCAGATATACGGGTGGGTACACTAGGACAGTGGTACGGTACACCAGGACAGCGGTACGGTACACCAGGGCAGGAGTACCAGCACACCAGGACATCAGGCAGGGGTACAAGTACATCAGGATAGCGGTATGGGTACACCAGGGCAGGCGTTCGCCCCGGCGAGACAGTGAGGTTGCGGCGGGTGCTGTCCACTTCACCCGCGTCCACACCGACCAGTGCCTAGCATGCCCGGCGTGACCGGGGCGTCCACGTGCGGACCCCGCCAGCCGCGCGGCTCCCTCAGGCCCACGGGTGACGCAACGTCACGTGACATCACGTGACATCAGCCGACGTGTCTGTCCGGCGGTGACAGGGCGGGGCCGCGCCCTGCGTGGAGGGCAGAGACTCGGCCCCGGCCCGGCCCATCAACGCTCGGCCTTGCTTCCGAGACCCAGAAGATCGCCCGGCCGGTACGGCAGCGAACGGTCGCCGTCGTACCAGCCGGACGCCGGCGGTCGCCGCTGTTGCCATGTGTAAGCCCGGTCAGCGCGCACGCCGGAGGGCCTCACATAACGTCGCCCGGAAGGGGGCAGATTCGGACTCCCCTCCCCTCCTCGGCCAAGCTTTTTTGAACTTCTCAAGTTAGAAGCACACGATTCAGAGGGTAGATTACGGGTGTAGCGAACTGCCGCAGTACGAAGTACATCGATTGATTATAAAGGGCGCGCCGACTACGAGGTAATTTAGAGCCCGTGTATAATTTGCATGAACCTAGGTCAATGCCTTCAGGGTCTAATGAGATAGAGATCGGCCAGCAAACCACGCTGTCGCACCGACGTAGCGCGCGTGACCTTGAACGTTTGCCGGCCGGGCGGCTGGTTGGTCAGTCGACTTTGTACCGTCGCATTTCCTATATTTACCAACGGATTTAAAAAAAATACAGTAAAAATCCCTTTCGCATAGTAGCAATATGTTTATAACAGTCACAACACTACATCACAACTACCCTGCCCTCTCAAGACATATCGTCGAAAGCCATCAGTGGGCGGGTCTGAACATCTCCCCTCCGGCGCGCCTGCTAACATATGGCAGCTAGCAGCAAATAGCTTTCAAATCAAGCCATCGCGCAGACGACTATCAAGCTATCCAGCTATCGCCCCGGCTGACCGAAGCACTGCGTGTCGGTCCGACCATCGACCACACCGAACACCGAACACCGACCACAGAACACAGACCACACAGAATACCGACCACAGACCACACCGAACACCGACCACAGACAACACCAGCCACCGACCACCGACCACAGACAACACCGAACACCGACCACAGACCACACAGACTACCGACCACACCGACCACCGACCACATACCACACCAACTACAGACCACAGACTACGCCGACTACAGACTACTCCGATCACCGACCACACCAACACCGACCACACCAACGCCGACCACACCAACCGCCAACCACACCAACCACCGACCACACCGACCTGGAGACGCAGCGCCACTATCCTACAAGCTGCAGTCGGGTGTGACCGCTACCCGGCAGAGGAGTGGGGGCGGGCCGAGAGCCGTGCCGGTGTAATTGTGTCCAACGTGAGCCGGTAAGAATGGCTCCCAAGACGAGCAGCCTGGTGTCCTTTGATATACGGAGTGGACAGCTGGACAGACGAGGAAGAAGAAGAGCCTTGGGTTCTTTTTCGACGCATTCAACCACTAGGTCGTATAGCGTCCCCAACCTCTCACCTCTCACGCCGGTTGGTCTCGGGCAGACTCAGTAATGCCGTGTCGGTTACGAGATTCCAACCAACGATCTTGCGACCAAGAGTCCGACGCTCTACCAACTTAGCTACCGCAGCCCCATGGACAGACGAGGCGTACAATTACAAACAATCCGGAACTTGCTTTTAATATGGCAAGCAAGTCCCGCCCCCTCCCGACAGCTGCCATCGATACCGAGAACGAGCAAGCCATCCAGCAAGACCGACGTTCTCAGTCTTACTGAAAGTGGCCCCCGCACATCGCCGATAACTGGGGCGTGCCAGCAGCGTCCCACGCTGTGGTCAGACGCTGCGCCCCGACAGACGCCCCCGGTAAGCCGATACAACAGTGAGCCGGCAGCACTGTGTCCAAATCTCCATAATCGCCGGCACCCATTAGGAACCGGTTCCAATCAACACGGATGGCTCACACAAAAAGCAGGGGGATGGGTGTGCACTGTTGGCGTGCTCGTGTAGCCCCCCCCCTGGCACTCGGCTCGTCACTGGTCGGGTCGGACAGCTGTCGGAGAGTAGCGGCGAGGTCATGTGACCAGCCGGCAGGCTGACCATCGCTCCTCGCTGGCGGACAAAGGTCAAGGTCGGCACGACCAGTCGGCGCGGGGCCACTCGGGTCAATAGCACACCGAGTTTTGCACATCCAGCCGACAATGCGTCATTAATGGAGACATCACATTGTATCGCGTCACATCAATCGTCTGTTCTCGGGCTCGATTTTTGCGGCCGGCAAGGGAAGGCGCGGTAGAAATAACAGAACAAATGCATCGTAATGGTGCGTATTCGCGATAAACATGAAAGTAGTTCTTCGACAACTACTCATTGGTTCAGTATATTACAACGTTTTGCTTGCGCTATTCTGTTGCTTACAGCACCAGCAGAAGCGTGTTCGTGTTCTCGAAACGTACACTACCCAGCATCCGAACTGCAGAAACTGCCTGCTTTATCTGTACTGCATTGGGTTGCATAGATCCACTAGACACATTTGTAGGATTGCGTACCAATATTGGCTGCATTTTGTGTATGTTAGAACCACTCCATTCCCATCTTCGTCAACCAGTGGTCACACTACCTGCAATTGAATTATCCGACATATACGTCATTATGGCCGGCAGGTGCGCCAATAACGGTGGCAGGTGTCTAGTAGGTGGCTCCTGACAGGTGACTCCTGGTAGGTGATTCCTGAGGGGGAAGAGTAGTCTAGGGGTAAGTTGCTCGTCTCACAATCGAAAGGTTGTGGGTTCGAGTCTCACCTGTCACTATTCTTCGCCCGCAACCAATCGGCGTGAGAGACCGGCGACGCTACATGACTCAACGGTCGACGTGTCGCAAAAACCAATAACCTGAACCTAGGTGATTCCTGGCATGTAACTCCTGGCAGGTGACTCCTGACAGGCGAATAGCTCCCTTCTTACAAAAGGACACTTGGGTTCGCGGTAGCTCAGTCGGTAGTGCGCTCGATTGCCGGCCGCGATATTGATGGCTCGAAACCCGCAATCGCCGGAATTTCCGCCGTCCCGCAATCCGACTCACATCCCGTCAACAACGACCCCGCATCCCACAGACCCCACAAACAGACACCATCACAGACGGCGGAGTCCGCCGGACGGTGTGGTCCGCATCGGCGCGGGCGTCCACATCCCACAACCACACGCAATCACAGACGGCGGAGTCCGCATCGGCGCCGGCGGCCGGCGCACATGTCCAACACGCCAGACACGTCGGCCGCCCGTCGTGACCTCGCCGTGACCCGTGACCCGTGACCACAGGCGCACATGTGACACGGCCGGGCTAGCAGGCCGGAACGGCGCACGGCCATCGTTCACGCCGCCACCTGGTGCAGCTGCCCGCGCTGCCACCTTCACTTTCGGTCGACAGCTATTACACGTCTGAGGGAAACAAACAACCAGGCTGAAATTGCAACCTGGCGTAAAGCGTCTCATGAGCAGTCTTTGGTTACTTGGGCTTCAGGGCGCGTCGCCTACTGTGGTCATATCGCGCCCATTTGATGAACTCTTTGGAGAGCAATGCACCATCGACTTCTTTACTTTACTGACGTCTTGTTTATTTGTTTGTTTATTGGGGTTTAAGGGTGCATCGACTGTAGCGATCATGGAGCGCCCGTAACATAGTCATACGGTATTGTCTCGGCGAAAGCTAGTCGAGAAGGTTTAATATACGATACATTCTCAAATGCACCGCGGCCAAGATGTACGTCGTACCAAGACGTCCGTGAGTCAGCGTCGTCGTACGACGTCGCTAATGTCGTACAAAGTCGCAGCACAAACACCATGCACGCACAAAGCTGCACTGCCGCTACTGGAGAAGCCGAGCGGCTGGAGTCAGGGGGTGGGTGACACGGTACCTGGGTCAGGGGGTGAGTGACACGGTACCTGGGTCAGGGGGTGAGTGGCGCCGTACCTGGGTCAGGGGGTGAGTGGCGCCGTACCTGGGTCAGGGGGTGAGTGGCGCCGTACCTGGGTCAGGGGGGGTGGCGCCGTACCTGGGTCAGGGGGTGAGTGGTGGCGCCGTACCTGGGTCAGGGGTGAGTGGCGCCGTACCTGGGTCAGGGGTGAGTGGCGCCGTACCTGGGTCAGGGGGTGAGTGGCGCCGTACCTGGAGGGTGAGTGGCGCCGTACCTGGGGGGTGAGTGGCGCCGTACCTGGGTCAGGGGGTGAGTGGGGTGAATGGGGGGCGGGGGTGGCGCCGTACCTGGGTCAGGGGGTGAGTGGCGCCGTACCTGGGCCGGGGACGGGTCAGGGGTGAGTGGTCTGGGCCAGGGGGTATGGGTACCTGGGTCAGGGGTGAGTGGCGCCGTACCTGGGTCAGGGGGTGAGTGGCGCCGTACCTGGGTCAGGGGGTGAGTGGCGCCGTACCTGGGTCAGGGGGTGAGTGGCGCCGTACCTGGGCCAGGGGTGAGTGGCGCCGTACCTGGGTCAGGGGTGAGGTGAGTGGCGCCGTACCTGGGTCAGGGGTGAGTGGCGCCGTACCTGGGTCAGGGGTGAGTGGCGCCGTACCTGGGTCAGGGGGGGGGGGGGGTAGTGGCGCCGTACCTGGGTCAGGGGTGGCGTACCTGGGTCAGGGGGTGGTGGCGCCGGGGTCACCTGGGTCAGGGGTGGCGCCGTACCTGGGTCAGGGGGAGAGTGGCGCCGTACCTGGGTCAGGGGGTGAGTGGCGCCGTACCTGGGTCAGGGGGTGAGTGGCGCCGTACCTGGGTCAGGGGGTGAGTGGCGCCGTACCTGGGTCAGGGGGTGAGTGGCGCCGTACCTGGGTCAGGGGGTGAGTGGCGCCGTACCTGGGTCAGGGGGTGAGTGGCGCCGTACTGTCAGTACCTGGGTCAGGGGGGTGAGTGGCGCCGTACCTGGGTCAGGGGTGAGTGGCGCCGTACCTGGGCCAGGGGTGAGTGGCGCCGTACCTGGGCCAGGGGGTGAGTGGCGCCGTACCTGGGTCAGGGGGTGAGTGGCACCGTACCTGGGCCAGGGGGTGAGTGGCGCCGTACCTGGGCCAGGGAGTGAGTGGGTACGTGGATCGAGGTGGTAAGTGCCTCTCTTCCGACCCTGTGAAGGCATCGCCTGCCCCGCACCTGCTCCGGGCCAACTCCCGGGGCCATGCGTGGGAGCTGCGCACACAACACCGCTCGGCGCCGTCGGCACACTCATTACGGGCTGATATGAAGTCATTCCTACATGATACCAGTGCTGGCGCCATTCCAACACGAGGGACAATTACAAATGACCTCCATCCGCGCCATCTGACCGCATTATCCGTCGCCGGAGGGCAACACGGATCGAAGTCGATGTCACGACATGTGGGCGGCGACAGGCACGATTACCCTCCCGGATGGCGGGCGACGCCGAGCCACTGACCTGGGAATACCGAGTGTTGTGCAGCCGAGACAGTCAACCTTCTCTGTATGTTACGTTGTAAACTGGGGGAGGGAAATTATCATGCATAGCTGTAGTCTCACGAAAAGCTACTGTTTGTGTGCATTGTGGAGACTGTTTTCTTCTCTTTCATGTTGATTGGACTGGCGCGATGGTAGGCAGTGCGGTGGTCTTGTCCTCTGTCGCAGGTCGTACAGGTCACCGCAGGGGTGCGGTGTCCACGTGTACGATCGTAGGAAGTGTGGATGCCTTGTTCTCTGTCGCAGGTCGTACAGATCACCTCAGGGGTGCAAGTGACCACGGGTACTTAGTTATTTGAGTTTAAGGGCGCTTCGACCAAAACGCGATCATTTAGCGCCCATGTCCACGGATACGATCGTAGGAAGTGTGGGTGTCTCGTGTCCGTTGGCACAGTTGGTACCGGCCGTATCAGGCGCGTGGTGTCCAACGGCATGGCCGTCGAACGCACCCACCCACCACACACTGGGCGACCCCAGCAGCAATGGCTTGAATGACTAAATAGTCGACACTTGAAACTTCCCATGCGGATGGGGAGAACAACGCGAACCTTGGCACGCACGTAGCCCATCCGAATCTCAGCCGGACGGTCCGTCGTATTGCATGGCAAGATCACGTTGTTAGTCAGGGCCGTCTGTGTGCCTCTCCTCACCTTCATCTTCCTTGCTCTCCGTCACACGGAACTCAGGCAGTCCACAAGCCTGAGCCTTCTGCCACATTGCCAAAGCCTTCTGCTTTGGCAATGTCTCAGGCGAAAGCAGATGATCACACCTCGTGATGCATCCCTTGCTTTGTGAAGCTCTCCATTAATTGGAATACTCGCATCGACTTCCCTGAAACCATTCGGCGCACAGCACCCACGCATGAACACAGGAACATGAACAAACAAACATGAACCAAACATGAACACCAAAAAAAAGGCGTCAATAATGTTTTAGACATTACTAATGATGCAATACAGATGCTAGACCCGGCATTTGACCTCGGGTCACCGAACAAACATGAACCAAACATGAACACTAACGCTTTCTTCTACTAATGATGCAATGCAGATGCCAGACCCGGCATTTGACTTCGGGTCACCTAACAAACATGAGCCAAACATGAACACTAACGCTTTCTTCGCCTTAATTGCTTGCCCAAACCTGTGTCGCATCGAACAATCTCTCCAAACATGTCACCCTCGTTTCGCCTCTGGAAGGGGATAACGAAGCGAGACGCTTCGTCTGCCCTGGAAAGGTAAGGTCGCTGTGGAGGGGAACATATTTCATTAGTCGTTATCTGAGTTCGTGGTGGTCCCACCAGCGATGGCGAATGTTTGGTCTAGGCCCGCTATGAGGGAGCAGGGAGGGTGTTGTGTTGTGGGTTCAATGCAGTGCCCGTGTTCGGCTTCTCGCGATGCGGCACCGCATAGGGGCCCCACTCGGGGACGCCTTCGTCCCCTAGCCGCGAGGACGCCGGCATTAGAAGAGTCCGAAGAAAGATACGGGCAGGCGATACCTTCACAGGGTCGGAAGAGAGGCACCTACCACCTCGACCCACGTACCACTCACCCCCTGACACAGGTACGGCACCACTCACCCCTGACCCAGGTACGGCGGCACTCACCCTTAGCCCAGGTACTGTGCCACTCACCCCCTGACCCAGGTACGCGCCACTCACCCCCTGACCCAGGTACTGTGCCACTCACCCCTTGACCCAGATACTGTGCCACTCACCCTTCCCTTGCCACTCACCCAGGTACTGTGCCACTCACCCCTTGACCCAGATACTGTGCCCCTTGACCAAGATACTGTGCCACTCACCCCTGACCCAGGTACTGTGCCACTCACCCCCTGACCCAGGTACTGTGCCACTCACCCCCTGACCCAGGTACGGCGCCACTCACCCTTGACCAAGATACTGTGCCACTCACCCCTTGACCAAGATACTGTGCCATTCACCCGTTGACCCAGGTACTGTGCCACTCACCCCCTGACCCAGATACTGTGCCATTCACCCGTTGACCAAGATACTGTGCCACTCACCCGTTGACCCAGGTACTGTGCCACTCACCACCTGACCCAGGTACGGCGCCATTTACCCCTTGACCGAGATACTGTGCCATTCACCCCTTGACCAAGATACTGTGCCACTCACCCCTTGACCGATACTGTGCCACTCACCCCTTGACCAAGATACTGTGCCACTCACCCCTTGACCAAGATACTGTGCCACTCACCCCTTGACCCAGATACTGTGCCACTCACCCCTTGACCAAGATACTGTGCCACTCACCCCTTGACCAAGATACTGTGCCCACTCACCCCTGACCAAGTACTGTGCCACTCACCCCTTGACCAAGATACTGTACCATGCCACTCACCCCCTGACCAAGATACTGTGCCACTCACCCCTTGACCCAGGTACTGCGCCACTCACCCCCTGACCCAGGTACTGTGCCACTCACCCCTTGACCCAGGTACGCTGTGCCACTCACCCCTTGACCAAGATACTGTGCCACTCACCTCACCCCTGACCCAGGTACTGTGCCACTCACCCGCGCCAAGTACTGTGCCACTCACCCAGGTACGACCGCGCCACTCACTCACCCCCTGACCCAGGTACTGTGCCACTCACCCCCTGACCCAGGTACTGTGCCACTCACCCCTTGACCCAGATACTGTGCCACTCACCCCTTGACCCAGGTACTGTGCCACTCACCCCTTGACCCAGACACTGTGCCACTCACCCTGACCATATTTACCCTTGACCAAGATACTGTGCCACTCACCCCTTGACCAAGATACTGTGCCACTCACCCCTTGACCCAGACACTGTGCCACTCACCCCTTGACCAAGATACTGTGCCACTCACCCGTTGACCCAGACACTGTGCCACTCACCCCTTGACCAAGATACTGTGCCACTCACCCCTTGACCAAGATACTGTGCCACTCACCCCTTGACCAAGATACTGTGCCACTCACCCCTTGACCAAGATACTGTGCCACTCACCCCTTGACCAAGACACTGTGCCACTCACCCCCTGACACCACCCGGCTAGGCCCCGTCCTGGGCCAATCTACCACTTGATCCGTTTGGAGCCCCACGGACCTGTCCGCTCCTCCGGGGTATCAGGACCAAAGGGGCGTGTTGGCCTCCCCATCACAACTGACACCACGCAGCGCTGAACCTCAACCTCCAGAACGCCTCACTGGAAACAGATGGAGTTGCAGGGGCGGATGTGGAACCTGCACAATGTGGTTGCCACAGTACGACAAAATGGACGGGATGGGGACTGCGAACAGCCGCCGGAAACACCTCCGTGGTTTCACACCCGTTATCGGGGAGTTTGCGTCAATCGCTGACCAGCCGAGTAGTGGTGGTCCACTCAACACCAGGAGCGGGGGCAGAAAGACGACATCTACAGAGTTTCAACACCTTCCCATGTCATCTGAAGAAAGCCTGGCAGAATACCAGGTTACGGATCACGCAGCTTCAGGTTCCCATTTGAATATATCACGACCGGACTCGTGTGTTTCCGCCTACACAGAGCGAACGCAACTATAGTAAACATCGGCGGCGTCTTATTGGGCTCATGGCGAGGCGGTCCTGAACACTGAGGAAGGCATTTCGCTTCGGTGCTACATTCAGACCTGGAAAGCCTTGGAGGATCAAGTCCACGTGCGGGGGGGAAGAAAAAAACCCCCCATGGAAAGGGAACCCAACCCTTTTCCCCGGCGAAAAAGGAAAAAAAAAATAAGCCCCCCCCGGAAAAAAAAAAAATCCTCCACAATAAAAACCCACGTGTGCAGCCGCCCTGTAGGCGCTGATGGTCAGGCCGGGTCAGACCGGGTCAGGTCATCTGGGCCAGCCGGTCGGCTCACCTTTCAATACATCACCGCCTGTCACCGTGCAACAAGCGGCCCTGATTGGCGCTCACGTGCGAACGGCGCGCCGTCACCGGTGGAGGAAGGTCTGCTCCGCCAGTCAGCGGTGGAGGAAGGTTGTCCGCATAGGTCTCAGTAGCGGTGGAGGAGGTCTGTCCGCCGTGCGGTGGGGAGGGTGCTGTAGTGGTGAGGAGGTTGTCAGTAGTGGTGAGGAGGGTTGGCGTGTGGTGGGGGGTTGCTCCGCCAGTCAGCGGTGGAGGAGGGTGTGCTCCGCCAGTCAGCGGTGGAGGAAGGTCTGCTCCGCCAGTCAGCGGTGGAGGAAGGTCTGCTCCGCCAGTCAGCGGTGGAGGAAGGTGTGCTCCGCCAGTCAGCGGTGGAGGAAGGTGTGCTCCGCCAGTCAGCGGTGGAGGAAGGTCTGCTCCGCCAGTCAGCGGTGGAGGAAGGTCTGCTCCGCCAGTCAGCGGTGGAGGAGGGTTGCTCCGCCAGTCAGCGGTGGAGGAAGGTTGCTCCGCCAGTCAGCGGTGGAGGAGGGTGCTCCGCCAGTCAGCGGTGGAGGAAGGTCTGCTCCGCCAGCCAGCGGTGGAGGAAGGTCTGCTCCGGCCGCTAGCGGTGGAGGAAGGTCTGCTCCGCTCGTCAGTGAAGGAAGGTCTGCTCGGCTCATGCACCACCACGAGCCATCGAGCCGCCCAGCGGGTACATCACGTGCGTGCCACACGCTGATTTCGCTAATGACTCCGGGCGCCGGGTCTGAATTCAATTCCCGGAACAGTACAACACTTTCCTGGACAGCATTGCGCCTTGCAGAAATCATGTGGTGGTTTCTAGGAAACCAAAAAAAGAATATATATAAAAATAATAAATCAGTACTTAACTGTCTTCAACAATGACAGCAATGTCAGAGACAAACTTGTATGTGTGGAGGGTCCGGGCTGATGGTGGGTAGGGGGAGTAATGACGATGGGTTGCGGGCGCACCAGGCTGTTGGCCGACCGTTTGCGATCACCAGCCGACACCTGCCCCACCGACCAGTCGGCACCAGTCGAGAGGATCGCACGTGACGCCCGAACAACCGACGCCCAACCGCGTCGTTAGCACCACAAACATGCTCGGCTCAATCATAATTACAATCGAGGTCAACTATGCAGGCAAGAACGAGGTCGCCCGTGGAATATGACTCATGGCTATTCTCCGCCGGGTGAGGGGGCCGTGGCGCGCGACTCCTGCACGTGCCTCGCTCGTCTCTCCTCTCACCTGTTGCAGAGTGGCGCCGCCCACCGTGTCCAGTATGGCGCGTGACTCACCTGTGGTGACCGCTGGTCAGTGCTCGGCCTCAGCCGGGGGTAGTGGTCCGCCAGTCCGCCGTGGCAGGCTGAGCCAGGGGACAGGGCGGTCAGAGCCAGAAGGGAGGCCGGCTAGAGGAGAGTCCAGTCAGAGTCTAGTCCAGTCGGAAGTGTCCAGTCAGGAGAGTCCAGTCAGCGGAGAGCCCAATCAGAGTGAAGTTCAGTCAGAAGGAAGTCCAGTCAGAGGAGAGTCCAGTCAGATGGTTAGTTGTTGGCCTTACGACACATCGACCATTGAGCCATGTAGCGTCGCCAATCTCTCACGCCGATTGGTCGCGGGCGAAGAGTAGCGACAGGTGAGACTCGAACCCACAATCTTTCGATTGTGAAGAAATCAACTTACCCCTAGACCCCTCGTCTCCAGAGTCCAGTCAGAGGAGAGTCCCGTCAGGAGGATCCAGTCAGAGGAGAATCTAGTCAAAGGAGAGTCCATTCAGGAGAGTCCACTCACGATAATCCAGTCAGAGGAGAGTCCAGTCAGAAGAGAGTCCAGTCAGAGAAGAATGCAGCCAGAGGAGAGTCCAGTCAGAGAAGAGTGCAGCCAAAGGAGAGTCCAATCAGAGAAGAGTGCAGCCAAGGGAGAGTCCAGCCAGATGACAGTCCGGAGGGGAGGCCGGTCGTGGTTGCACAACCGACAGCTTCATTCAGATGCGGAGCACCGCACCGGCCGGCCGGCGGCGGCGGCGGCGGCAGCGGCGACCCGCACACTCCAAGGCCGTCCGCCGGTCACGCGTCCACCCATTCTGTCCGACCTGCGTGGTCCTCGCGGCACGTGCGCTGGCGTTCGTAGTCACACTGTCCAGCCGTGGCGGCCATCATCCAGAACCGAAGCGGCTATCATCCAGAACCGAAGCGACGATTATCCAGAGCCGAAGCTAAGTTTATCCATAGTCGAACTACGATTATCCAGAGCCGAAGCGACGATCGTCAAGGGCCGAAGCGACGATTATCCAGAGCCGAAGCGACTATTGTCGAGAGCTGAAGCGACGATTATCCAGAGCCGTAGCAACGATTATCCAGAGCCGAGGCTATGTTTATGAGTAACGGTGACGATTACCCCGCTCAGCAGCCACACGCTGATGCCCAGCGTAGTCCGGTGAGCGGCTGATCCGGGGATTCGGCCGTCCAGCAGTGGACGTGCGCGGGCAGCGACTGTTATCCAGCTGATTAGGACGGCGGGTACGGCGAGTGTCAGCTTAGGCAGGCCGAAGGCGTCACAGCGGATAATTATCGGGCGCGTACTCCATCCCGCCACCATGGCGCGAACCCCAACCCATCGTGATATGGCGCGTATCCCAACCCTACGCACTGTGGCGCACGCTTGCGTGTCAATGCGTGGTGGTCGTGGTGATCGTGGTGGTAGAGGACAGCAGCCACGCAGACCTCCCCACGCCGAGACCGGCAGCGTGGCTCGGCAAGGTGGAACAGAACAGCCACACAGACCTCCCCACGCCGAGACCAGCAGCGTGGCTCGGCAAGGTGGAACAGAACAGCCACACAGACCTCCCCACGCCGAGACCAGCAGCGTGGGCTCGGCAAGGTGGAACAGAACAGCCACACAGACCTCCCCACGCCGAGACCAGCAGCGTGGCTCGGCAAGGTGGAACAGAACAGCCACACAGACCCCCCACGCCGAGACCAGCAGCGTGGCTCGGCAAGGTGGAACAACAGCCACAGACCTCCCACGCCGACCGGCGTGGCTCGGCAAGGTGGAACAGAACAGCCACACAGACCTCCCCACACCGAGACCAGCAGCGTGGCTCGGCAAGGTGGAACAGAACAGCCACACAGACCTCCCCACGCCGAGACCAGCAGCGTGGCTCGGCAAGGTGGAACAGAACAGCCACACAGACCTCCCCACGCCGAGACCAGCAGCGTGGCTCGGCAAGGTGGAACAGAACAGCCACACAGACCTCCCCACGCCGAGACCAGCAGCGTGGCTCGGCAATGGCGGCCAGTCCGAGACGGAGCAGCTGCAAACTGTCACAACGTCACAACACACTGCGCTGCAGAAACGGGTCAAGTCCAGACGGTGCTGTGGAAAATTGTGCCGATATTCAGCGATGGCCGGCGGATGGAGCCTGCATACGCCAGCATCGCCGACATTGCGATCAGAACGAGCGTGATCAGTCCAGCCCCGGCGTGGACGTCAAAGCATCCACGTTGCGAAGCGTCCATAGTCAAAGTGTCCAATGTGAGTGGCTGTGAAATTCGGTGTTAGGCCCAGAACAACAGCGGCTGCACAGATCAAATGATGCTTCCGATTAGAGGACGCAAGATGGCAAACGACTTCATGTGCGCTGTTCAACAACGCTTTAGCAAAACACATGGATTACATATTATTCGCATCACTTCTCTGCTGCAGTCGTGTTACCGTGCGTGCACATCACCAAAGGTGTGAACTAAGCTGTTGTTGAATACGGTGGTTAATTTAGGCGTAGTTTCCCTTTTTCCCCCCTTGCGTACCATGTTTTTTGGTGGTTATAAACATTGTGTTTGGGCCCCCCCCAGTGGGGGAAGCAAAGATATGGCGATTCAATATCAACAACAGGAACGTTCTCGCACACTACTGCCGGACAAAACCCATCAGAACTGGCGCCAACATTTGATAAACGCCCGGTGTCTGTGCACCATGCAGCTACGACGGCCCTCGTGAGCGCGGTACTTGCCGTGCCGTGACGGCGCTATAGGATATGCCAAGTGATTGGCACCAGAAAACACCTTGTCTGAGGCTTCATTTGTAAGCGCGTCGCAACAATGCGACAATATCCCCTGCAGATCGGGTGGCAGTGAATGCGGTGGAGCCGTCGCCCGGTCCTGAGCTGGGAGAAGCCGAGCCGTCACAACACAGCGCGACTGCGCGCACCGCTTACTGGCTCAGCACAGCACGCCTCGTGGCAGGCAGTCCCACCAGCTGCCACAGCTTCGCAGCAGGTGGATAATATTCACCCGTTTGAGACTTGACTTTATTGTCCATAATTGTTTGTTTGTTTATTGAGTGGTTCACGACGCGCTTTTGCACATTCACGGCTAATGACGCCGCCCACGCTGTTTCGCCGGTGGGCCGCGGGATTGGGAAATGTCCCGAGCGGTGCGAGTGTCGAACCCGGGGCCTTGGGTACCCAGAGCCCAACACCTTAACCACTCGGCCATTCTCACTCCTTTTGTCCATAAAAGCACAACAGACTGACTGAAGTGAACACGATGCGTCGTTGCGGTGTGTGTGTGCGTTGTGCTCTTCTATTATGCATTCCAGATGAAGGGGAAAATAAGCCATGTTGGTTGGTTAAAGGGTGAATAAGCCATGTTGGGAAAGTCAACCTTAACTAACCGTGCAAACGACCGACTGCCAAGTAGCTAACTTGGACACGAAGGTGAACACTGGGCCCTGGAATACCAACAGCTCAAGACTCCCTTCATCGAGCTTCCCCTCCACCTCCAACATACATCCTACGACACCCCTCAAGTCCTGGCCAAGTCACCTGCTACTGCAGCAGGCCCTCAACACACTGTCCACCGACAGACGATTAGCCAGCTGGCGGGCAACTTATCACCCAACACACATAATCCCCGCTCGCATTACACACGGTGGCCGTTGGCGGGCACGCCAGCCCGTCACAGGTAATCGAACAGCCACCGGCCGGCAATATCCGTGCACTGGTGATCGGCGTCGCCTCCGCCCACCGTTTACCGGTGGCAGTTCCCGGCCGGCCGCCGGGCAGAACTGCAGCGGGCACGGCGCGTGGCCTGCGGCAGGGCTAGCGACAGGGGTAGCGGCAGTGGTAGCGGCAGTGGTAGCGGCAGGGGTGGCAGCAGGGGCAGCGGCAGATATAGCGGCAGTGGTATCGACAGTGGCATCGACAGTGGTAGCGGCAGTGGTGGCGGCAGTGGTGGCGGCAGTGGTGGCGGCAGTGGTAGCGGCAGTGGTAGCGGCAGTGGTAGCGGCAGTGGTAGCGGCAGTGGTAGCGGCAGGGGTAGCGGCAGTGGTAGCGGCAGTGGCAGCGGCAGTGGTAGCGGCAGTGGCGGCGGCAGTGGCAGCGGCAGTGGTGAGCGGCAGTGGTGGCGGCAGTGGTAGCGGCAGTGGTAGCGGCAGTGTTGGTGGCAGTGACAGCGGCAGGGGGGCGGCAGCGGCAGCGGCAGTGGTAGCGGCAGTGGCGGAGCGGCAGTGGTAGCGGGTGGCGGCAGGGTAGCGGCAGTGGTAGCGGCAGTGGTAGCGGCAGTGGTAGCGGCGGCAGTGGCGGCAGTGGTAGCGGCAGTGGTAGCGGCAGTGGTAGCGGCAGGGGGAGCGGCAGTGGTAGCGGCAGGGGTAGCGGCAGGGTAGCGGCAGGGTAGCGGCAGTGGTAGCGGCAGTGGTAGCGGCAGTGGTGGCGGCAGTGGTGGCGGTGGTAGCGGCAGTGGCAGTGGCAGCGGTAGCGGCAGTGGCGGCGGCAGTGGCAGTGGCAGTGGCAGCGGCAGTGGCATCGACAGTGGTAGCGGCAGTGGTGGCGGCAGTGGCAGCGGCAGTGTCGGCGGCAGTGACAGCGGCAGGGGTGGCAGCAGGGGTAACGTCAGGGGTGGTGGCCGGGCAGAGGGGCTGGCCGGCGCGTGAGCCGCCGACGCCGACCCGCCGCGCTGATCGAGTGGTCTGTCGACGCCGGCGAGCGGCCGTGTGTGCCGCATGTTAAGCAGCCGCCCGAGGGGGTCGGCCGGCAGGCGGCCCGAGCAGCGTCCACCGCACACGGACAGCGGGTCGGTACTGGGATACACACCGGGACACACGCTGGGGATACGATGTACACAGATACACACCGGGACACACACTGGGGATACGATGCACACAGATACACACCGGGACACACACTGGGGATGCAATATACACAGGGACACACACTGGGAAAACACAGGTACACACTGGGACACACACTGTGGATATGATTACACAGGACACACACTGGGGATACGATGTACACAAATACACACCGGGACACACACTAGGGATACAATGCACACAGATACATACCGGGACACACACTAGGGATACGATGCACACAGATACCCACCGGGACACACACTAGGGATACAATGTACACAGCTACACACCGGGACACACACTGGGGATACGATGCACACAGATACATACCGGGACACACACTGGGGATACGATATACACGGATACACACCGGGAAACACACTGGGTTAAGATATGCACGGGGACACACCAGGGCCACACTGGGAATACGATATACACAGGGATACACACGGGGAAACACACTGGGATACGATATAAACAGGGACACACTGGGACACGCACTGTGGATACGATATGCACAGACACACACACCGGCGACATACACTGGGGATACGACATACACCGGAATACACCGGGATACACTGGGACGCACACTGGGGCACACACCGGGACGGGACATACACTGGGATACACACTGGGGATACGATACACACCGAGAAACACACTGGGACACACCGGGACATACATTGCGACACTCACCATGGCGCCCACCATTACGCATTGGAGCACTGAAGCAGAGCAAAATCATCTTGTCTTCTCCACACCACATACATTCTCAGCGGATGCTCACCGATATTTAATTAGTCAGGGATGGCACAAAATGGACAAAAAATATGCTTTGTCGACGGTACGAATCGATAATGATCCAGCAATATTGATTGATAACGACTTCCATACCCGTAAATTGCATTTTTCCAGCTACTACAAACTGTCTTGAGTTCAACACATATATTTGCTTCTCGCGCACCCCTGTACGAGCGTACCCACTCCCTGTAGTGTACCCATTCTGCACTGTAAACCGATGCCATGGATCCTCGAGTCGACAGTGGCAGGCAGGGTGCCTTGTACCCAGGATTTGGCAAATAGGCTGTTTGTTCTGTAGATTGTTTGTTACAAGAAGATTATCCTCTTCAAGAAAATATCCTCTCATCTGTCCCATTTCGTGGTTAAATGTCGCTGTTTCACAATACACCGATCTGACAAAGCGCTGAAGATCCACTGGAGACGGTAAGCTGAAATTCTGATGTCACAGATATGAAGAAAGAAAACAAATGCTGTCTCCATATTCGGCTTCCCCAAAATATTCCTCTCCACATCCACGATTACAAAGTACAAGCCCAGCCCCGCTTGTGCCCTTTTGACGAATCATTCCACCGAATATTCCACCGCAGATCGCTGCAAATGTCAGCCAGCCAACCGTCGAAACGATCTCCAACAGACACTTAGCCGACGAACGGCCAATTGTCCGGCGAATATCCGAACGATGAGTCCGAGAACCTTCAGCGTATGCAGGCGAGCGACCGCCAGCGTTGCAGTGCAATGGTGAGAACGCGACACGGCCGACTGCAGCACCACCTACCGGCTGAGCTCGACACTACACGGGCCGAATGGGTGACGTCGCTACGCCGTATTGTCCTTCACATGCACTCGACCGGCTAGACTATAGACTATAAACTATAAACTACAAACCATAGACTAGACTGTCGCTCATGTTGGTGCATACAATCTGCAATTTTGCGGTAATATTTACTACCCATGGACAAAAAAGCACCACACATTTGAATCAACAGTCCCATAGACTTCGGCACATCATTCATATATTCACGGCTTTGGGAACATTCTTCCAAGCAACGCCCATAGCCGTAATGTTAAACAGTACAAAGCAAAATTGAGGAGGATATATTCCCTTCAACTCCAGTGGTGGTCGAGTACACGTAATAGACACAGTAGCTCTTGCATGCGTCAGCGTTGTACTTACGCCGAATGACCATGCATTCCCGCCCACGAGTCTCCGAACTATTCTGCCTGCCTAAGTCTGCCTAACCTTCCACTACGGCTATATATTGCCAGCTGGTCCAGGATGCTACGCACATACCACCTATCACAAATGCGATGCGATAATACAAAGCTAATCGTATTTGCTCTCGCTATACCTTGCTATTGGGGTTTAGTGGCGCATCAACTGCATCTCGCCATACATTCATTGTGACAACCGGGACAAGCCCGGAACGTAACATTTATCCGTGGTACGCATCAGGAGCCGACTAAGGCGCAGAATGTTCGAGCTGGACGGCCGCGGTGCCCGAGACACAGTCGGGGGGGAGGGGAAGGGGGGGCACGGTATTCAGCCGGTAGTCAGTGTCCGACACAGCGTACCCACCACTGACCAGCCATCCTGCCCGGCAGGAGGTACTCATGTAGTAGCCACCTTTCCCGGTACACGGTACCCACCAATTACAGACCACCCTCCACTGCACAACGGTACCCACCATGTACCGACCACCCTCCACTGCACAACGGTACCCACCATGTACCGACCACCCTCCCCACTGTACCATGCCAGTACACGGTACCTACCAGTACCGACCACCCTCACTGCACGGTACCCACGGACCCACCACGGTACCGATACCCACCATGACCCTTCCACGGTACACGGTACCCACCAGTACCGACCACCTCCCGGTACAACGGTACCCACCATGTACCGACCACCCTGCCCGGTACACGGTACCCACCACGGCCCTGTCAACGGTACCTACCAGTACCGACCACCCTGCCCGGTACACGGTACCCACCAAGTACCGACCACCCTGCCCGGTACACGGTACCCACCAGTACCGACCACCCTGCTACCGGTGCACGACCATCATGCCAGGTACACGGTACCCACCATGTACAGACCACCCTCCACTGTACACGGTACCCACCATATACAGACCACCCTCCACTGTACACGGTACCCACCATATACAGACCACCCTCCACTGTACAACGGCACCCACCAAGCACCGACCACTCCATGACACACCGGCGACACCACCGCCTCACCTCCACAGCGGAGCACCAACGACCGGCCGGCGTGTCACCACCAGACGCGCACCACCGCACCACAGATGGTGTACGCCTCGTCCCCAGTGCCCCGAGCCGGTGTCGATCACACACCGCCCGCCGGCCGCACCGTTCGCCCGGCCCGACCATTGTCGCAGACGCAAACACGTGTCAGGTAGCGCGGCACAGATGAGCGTCGTTCGTGCCGGCTCTCCGACGGTAAAAACGCCGCCCCGGGTGGGCGGGCGTCGCGGTGCGCCGCGTTGGCCGATATGTTGCGCTGTTTGGGAGCCGTCGCTCCCTCAGTCATGGACGCGCCTCCGCTCCCTCAGTCATGGACGCGCCTCCGCTCCCCCAGTCATGGACGTACCTCCGCTCCCTCAGTCATGGACGCGCCTCCGCTCCCTCAGTCATGGACGCACCTCCGCTCCCTCAGTCATGGACGTTCCTCCGCTCCCCCAGTCATGGACGCGCCTCCGCTCCCTCAGTCATGGACGTTCCTCCGCTCCCTCAGTCATGGACGCGCCTCCGCTCCCTCAGTCATGGACGTGCCTCCGCTACCCCAGTCATGGATGTACCTCCGCTCCCTCAGTCATGGACGTTCCTCCGCTCCCTCAGTCATGGACGCGCCTCCGCTCCCTCAGTCATGGACGTTCCTCCGCTCCCTCAGTCATGGACGTTCCTCCGCTCCCAATGCAGCGCTGATAACAATTTTAGCTGGACAACTTAAGAGGATTACAACTTAACCCGTGCACGTCCGGGGGCAGATATCTCCCCCCCCCTCCGGTTTTTCCTCATTTGCCGCCAAACTAATCGGATTAGCAAGGCCAAACCTCGCATAGCTGTTCATTGGTCTTTTCCACATATCCTCATACATTTTTAATCCGGGGTCGTCTCAGGTCAGGCGAAGTGACCCAACTACACTCGGAGTTCTAGGTGGCATAACTTCCACAATAATTGGGCGATTGATTTCCAACTTATAACATGTCATGATCTCATCAGTTAGTTAGTTATTTATTTGGGTTTTAGGGCGCTTCGACCAGTTTTGATCATTCGCGCCCATCTCATCGGCTGATGTGATGCTGATGATCTCATCAGGGACCATAATATGTATATCTGTTGTTGTTTTTGTAGCATTGACCCTAGGTCAGGTCGCGGCCATGGCTTCCCCATTATAGGGCAATGGTAAAATACACAAATGTTTCCTGGTTGCATATTTGCGCTCGGAATGATCTCACAAGGGTTGTAGCATGTAGATGGAGGCTATGCTCAATGCTACCGCTGATATTTTTGCTCAGTGACCTCACCAAGGTCTCTGAGGTCACCTGAGATCACTACACATTGCTGCGCATTATATCGCACTGCATTGAGCTAGAAGGCTGAAGTTACCGCCATTGTGCTTGTATCGTCAAGACGTGTCGATTGATACATTACATGATCTCCCTAGGCGACTTCATGACCTTGACTTGAGTTTCGGTTGACCTGACCTTAAATTACACCGCCTATTGTCGGTAGCGCATTTCAAGGACTGTCGAATAGCGTTCGCCTTTTGTTTCTATCTATTACAGGTCCTGAGATATGTGCCAATATCTGAGTCCCACCTGATCTGGTCGAATTTCACCCAATGACCTTAATGTTGACCTGAGCGAAAAAAATGACCGAAACACTTTTGATAGCGCCCGTCGCCAGCTATCCAACGCCGTTTTCCGTTTGTCACTAGCTAGCATAGTTCTAGATATCTTAGGGGGAAGACATCTGCCCCCACCCCCACATGCGAATTTGGTGCGGACCTCCGGACGTGCGAGTGTTATGAGGCCAACATGAGTATGTCCTTTTAAGTTGTCCTTAAGAGAACAACTTAAGAGGCCAACAGTAGCATGCGAGCCTTCAAAATACAGGCAGATCATTATAGTGCTACATGTCAGTGGGGTGTGTAAATCGCTCTAAATCTGGCAACCCAGATAAAGCGAAACAGCTGTCCTGAAGCTACAACGCGTGAGTGGTCACCCAGGAGTTCGCGGAGTGACGGCGGCTGCACGACTCCAAGGTGTCTTCGAGCATCGGCGAGCAGGGGACAGGATATCAGAACGTGACGTACTGACAGTGAGGAAACAGTGTGGGCGGCGTCATTAGCAGCGAATGTAAAAGTGCGTCGTGAGCCACCCAATTAAAGGAAATACACGTGGAAACCGCGTTCGGCCGCAGCTGAGCTGGCCTGGTCAGTACGTCAAACCCAGCGAAGGGTGGGCAAAACAGCCGTACACCCTGCGCCTATATCGGCCACCGATTTCGTCAAGTGGCGTCATTGGTCGCCAGCAATGACGTCACTTCACGCTAACTTATGTGCCAATAGTCGACATGAAATTCGAATGTGCACCTTACTGTCGTATGCACTGCCAGTACATCCCTATCTGGTTGGGGCCGCTTGCTCCTCCTCCAGCCTATTCTTTGGTCCCACGCTTGAACTCAGGACTTTAAAAAAAAATCATACCATTCGGAAGTCGGCAATACCATGAAAACAAACGCTTCAGGTGCATAATGATGCTGCCTCACCCAACAAAACGATTCAAACGCGTGTTTTCAAAAAGCTCATCAAATTTAGAAAAGGGTATACTTCCAACATATCAGTCCCCCTCTGGATAATTGGCCCCTCGCAATCGAACTAAAAAAACATGACGAACTTCTTACCCACCACCAAATAATCTTACAGCCCACATCCCGTGTAGATATCAGCGAAGTCAGCGGATATCTGACAGCGAGCACTGCCTGCTGGCTTCGAGCCTTGACGCAATCATGAGCATGCCTGCAACGGTGCAGACGGCCGGACGCGATAGGCCACGATAGCGAGAAACCGTGGGAGTAGAACACCCACCCGACAGTCATCGATCGCCTGCGATAACTACAGGATAACATAAAATAGCACACACTCCCGGGCACACAACACGAAAAGACACACAAAAATCCGGGCTTCACGAGTCGGCCGATTTTCCTCTCCCCCCTGGTGCACCTAGGCGTAATAAGCGCGCAACCAGCCAGTGGCCGCCGCCCAGACGATGGTGGTGAGTCTATGGGCCTGGCCAGGTCACCACTGAGGTGTCGCTCTAGTGCCGTTTAACATTGTCATCAACCCGCTGAAAGGCGGCACGCGCCTTTCGAATGAGCCCCGCGTACGGGCGTCTGGCGAGATGATGAGGTGGTTGGTCATGCCACCTGAACCCGGTCAAAGCGGGAGCACCAGTCGAAGAACACGTGGCTGAAGGGTGGGAGCAGGTCCAGACACTAGGGGACGAGTAGTCTAGGGGTAAGCTACCCATCTCACAATCGAAAGACTATGGGTTCGAGCCCCACCTGTCGCTACTCCTCGTCCGCGACTAATCGGCGTGAGAGATTGGCGACGCCTCATCACCGCAGTCGACGTGTCGTAACACACACCCCCAACCCCCCCCACCCCCAACACACCAACCACCAGCAACCACCAGCAACCACCATGCAACCACCAGACCGGAGCCACGTGTGGGACAACACCTCCAGACCGGACCACGGTGTGGGACAACACGTCGGTCCAGCTGGCCAGTTGGACAACACCTCAACCACGGTGTGGGACAACACCTCCAAGACCGGACCACGGTGTGGGACAACACCTCCAGACCGGACCACGGTGTGGGACAACACCTCCAGACCGGACCACGGTGTGGGACAACACCTCCAGACCGGACCACGGTGTGGGACAACACCTCCAGACCGGACCACGGTGTGGGACAACACCTCCAGACCGGACCACGGTGTGGGACAACACCTCCAAACTGAGCCACAGTGTGGGACAACACCTCCAGACCGGGTCAGTGTCCCCAGCAGAGCGGCCGTCACCACCAGGGCCAGGTGGTGGAGCCCGACGGCGACCGCACGTGGGAGGAGCGATAGAGCGAGCGACGGCAACACGCCGACACGGTGGGCGGGGGCGGCGAGGTGAGTTAGGCAGCATCAGCAGCGCCAAATGGTTGCCACAATTGTACAAATTGCGGCCGCTGGTGTAGCTCTTCGTCATCATCCCATTCAACTGCAGCCACACATCGGTTGTTGGTCCAATCCCGTCCCTACAGAAAACGCGTACCCAGCTTGTTTGATAATGATGGAAAAAAAAATATATATAACGAGGTGGGGAAATAGATGTGATATATATATATACATATACACACACATATATATATATATATATATATATATATATATATATATATATATATATATATATATATATATATATACATGCATATATATATACATATATATATGCATATATATATACATACATATATACACATACATATATACATGCTATATACATATATATATATATATATATATATATATATATATATATATATATATATACATAGATATATAGATATTTGGCATTTGGCATGAACTAACCACCATACTCTGAAAATGGTGCGTGGGAAATTATTGATATTCCGAACTTCCGCACACCACTTTGAGGGGGTGTTCTGCACATACGGCGAGCAGGCTACGCCGATTCGATTGCCATCCGTCCCTGCCCATGTGACCAAGTCAGCAGTACAGATGAGCGGCCGGCCAGAAGCGACCGCCGGGCCGGCAAAAAGACCGCGTGTGCGGCCTTTTTGAGCGCGCCGCTTTCTCCGGCGCGACGAGTATCGCGCCGAGCCATCGCGGCACGAGGGGGCGGCACGAGGGGGCGGCCGCGCCGGCCGCGCGACAAACGAGCCCGTCCAAATACCGTGTGTGTGTCGTCGCTCCGGCCACACGCGCCGACCCCGGCTGACCCGAACACGCCGGGGGCAATCGCCGCCGACTCACCTGGAACACAACGGCACCGTGTCACAAGGAACAGAACAACAGAACGGCACCGTGTCACAAGGAACAGAACAACAGAACGGCACCGTGTCATAAGGAACAGAACAACAGAACGGCACCGTGTCACAAGGAACAGAACAACAGCACAAGGAACAGAACAACAGAACGGCACCGTGTCACAAGGAACAGAACAACAGAACGGCACCGTGTCACAAGGAACAGAACAACAGAACGGCACCGTGTCACAAGGAACAGAACGCAACAAGGAACAGACAACAGAACGGCCGAGGAACAGAACAACAAAACGGCACCGTGTCACAAGGAACAGAACAACAGAACGGCACCGTGTCACAAGGAACAGAACAACAGAACGGCACCGTGTCACAAGGAACAGAACAACAGAACGGCACCGTGTCACAAGGAACAGAACAACAGAACGGCACCGTGTCACAAGGAACAGAACAACAGAACGGCACCGTGTCACAAGGAACAGAACAACAGAACGACACCGTGTCACAAGGAACAGAACGGCACCGTGTCACAAGGAACAGAACAGAACGGCACCGTGTCACAAGGAACAGAACAACAGAACGACACCGTGTCACAAGGAACAGAACAGAACGGCACCGTGTCACAAGGAACAGAACAACAGAACGGCACCGTGTCACAAGGAACAGAACAACAGAACGACTCCGTGTCACAAGGAACAGAACGGCGCCGTGCCACAAGGAACAGAACGGCACCGTGTCACAGGGCGGGCGCGGCCGCATGCACGATGCCAGCTCGGATAGAGACGCCGCCGCCGCGCCGCCGCCGCGCCGCCCCGTAAGCAGGCCGGCGTATTGCGGTCGACACGATAGCATGCGCGACGACCAAGGACGAGCGGCCGGCCGCCGGCGCGCGCCGCTCGGACGGCCGATACCGCCGGCGTCAGTGCAACAGCCGGCCTGCACACTAGTGCAACAGCCGGCCTGCACACCAGTGCAACAGCCGACCGACAACACTTCGCCGAACACAAAAGCCTGCCCACTCGACGCGCCTATCGGCCGAATCGCGCCCGCCGCTCGGCCCGCTCCGGCGCTTTCTTCGCCTTCTTTTCGACGCCACTTCCGATTCGGGAGATGGCCGATACCGGCTCGTTCGGTATGCCGGTCGCGGCCCGGCCCGGCCCGGCCCGGCCCGGCCACAACGGCCCACCTCCCGCTAATAGACAACAATGGGCTCGGCCACATCGGCACGCCGCCGCCGGGGCTGTTGAGCAACGCCCGACGTCTCCTCCGCCCCGGCGTGGTGTACAAACCGCGAGGCGCCGTCGACGCTGGCCCCCGTCGACGCTGGCCCCCGTCGTCGCGCGGCCGCCGACGGTAGCCCAGCTGTGACGCAATAGAGCCGTCACGTGCCGAGCCGTGACCGGAGTAGCGACGGCGGCCGGGACGCGCTACCGGCCCCGGGACGCGCTACTCGTGCGAACACGGCGACGGCAAAAAACCGCCTCAATCCGGCCGCCACTTTGCCGCCAACCAAACGGGGCGTTTTCACCCGATTATAAACCGATCCATTGAAAGAGTTATAAATTGTTCGGTATCTTTATGTCCGCGACTGGGTTAATGTCGAAACCTGACTGGGCCCATTGCCAATAGCACAGCGCCGACATTGCCGATAACATCGTCGTTCATTCGGCGTTAATAGTTATAGCCAATACAACCGTACTTAACTTTGGGAGAAGATAATAAAGCCGGCTGATGTGATGTGCTCCAGGCGCGGCGACGCGCACAGACGAACTGTAATTATGCCGACAGCCAACGGCCGGCGTCGATAGAGATGAGCTGTCGGGCGGCTGGCTGGCCACATACCTCTGCGGCCACGGCCACTCCTGCGACCAAGGCCACGGCCATACCTGCGGCCACGGCCATACCTGCGGCCACGGCCATACCTGCGGCCACGGCCACTCCTGCGACCAAGGCCACGGCCATACCTGCGGCCACGGCCACACCTGCGGCTACGGTCACTCCTGCGACCAAGGCCACAGCCAAAACCTGCGGCCACGGCCACACCTGCGACCAAGGCCACGGCCATACCTGCGGTTACGGCCACATACCTGCGGTCACGGCCATTCCTGCGGCCACGGTCACACCTGCGGCCACGGTCACACCTGCGGCCACGGTCACACCTGCGGCCACGGTTACGGCCACACCCCTGCGGCCGCGGCCAAGGTCACGGCCACGGCCACGGCCACGGCCACGGCCACGGCCAAAACCTACGGCCACGCTCTGCATAGGCCACAGACGTCGGCTGCCGACCGACCGGCGTTAACGCAGCGCCAGGTTAATGTTAACCCGAGGACGGGGTGCGATTTCCTGATGAACACATCAATTACATTCCGCAATCAAAGCACCGAGCCAGTCGAGCACAAAACAAATAAACAACGTTTGGTGTGTGTGACAAGAACCTTCGGCGCATTGCAATGTATTGAATGCCCATAATAGCCACTGCACTGCATGTATCGTGAAATAAATAAATAAATTGAAGCGTTGCCGCGGATCGAGTGACCCACCCAGCACCCAGGCACCATCACCTAGGCACCACCACCTAGGCACCATCACCCAGACACCACCACTTAGGCACCACCACCCAGTACCATCACCATCACCACCACCCGGCGCCATTACCCGGTACCACCGCCGGCGAGAGCATGACTCATATCCACCGTGGTGGCGCCACCGCGGCGGGGAGGCACCGCGGCGGCGCACGTGACGGAACGGTCCGACACCGCGGCACCTGACCGGCCGGTACTGGCGCCGGGGGCCGGCACACAACTGGTACAGCCAGCCTCCGTCTCATCTGTCCCCAGCACCAGCCCCAGCACCGGCCGACCTCCGCCTCATCTGTCCCCAGCACCAGCCGACCTCCGCCTCATCTGTCCCCAGCACCAGCCGACCTCCGCCTCATCTGTCCCCAGCACCAGCCGACCTCCGCCTCATCTGTCCCCAGCACCAGCCGACCTCCGCCTCATCTGTCCCCAGCACCAGCCGACCTCCGCCTCATCTGTCCCCAGCACCAGCCGACCTCCACCTCATCTGTCCCCAGCACCAGCCGACCTCCGCCTCATCTCTCCCCAGCACCACCAGCCGACCTCCGCCTCATCTGTCCCCAGCACCAGCCGACCTCCGCCTCATCTGTCCCCAGCACCAGCCGACCTCCGCCTCATCTCTCCAGCACTACCAGCCGACCTCCGCCTCATCTGTCCCCAGCACCAGCCGACCTCCACCTCATCTCTCCCCAGCACCAGCCGACCTCCACCTCATCTCTCCTCAGCATCAGCCAACCTCCACCTCATCTCTCCCCAGCACCAGCCGACCTCCGCCTCATCTCTCCCCAGCACTACCAGCCGACCTCCGCCTCATCTGTCCCCAGCACCAGCCGACCTCCGCCTCATCTCTCCCCAGCACCAGCCGACCTCCGCCTCATCTGTCCCCAGCACCAGCCGACCTCCGCCTCATCTCTCTCCAGCACTACCAGCCGACCTCCGCCTCATCTTTCCCCAGCATCAGCCGACCTCCACCTCATTCTCCCCAGCACCAGCCGACATCCGCCTCATCTGTCCCCAGCACCAGCCGACCTCCACCTCATCTCCCTCAGCATCAGCCAACCTCCACCTCATCTCCCCAGCATCAGCCGACCTCCGCCTCATCTCTCCCCAGCACTACCAGCCGACCTCCACCTCATCTCTCCCCAGCACCAGCCGACCTCCACCTCATCTGTCCCCAGCACCAGCCGACCTCCGCCTCATCTCCCACTCCACCGACCTCCACCAGCACACCAGCCGACCTCCGCCTCATCTCCCCCAGCACTACCAGCCGACCTCCGCCTCATCTCTCCCCAGCACCGCCACCCGACCTCCACCTCATCTCTCCCCAGCATCAGCCGACCTCCACCTCATCTGTCCCCAGCACCAACCGACATCCACCTCATCTGTCCCCAGCACTACCCGACCTCCACTCAGCCGACCCGCCTCGTCTCTCCTAAACACCACCAGCCGACCTCCGCCTCATCTCTCCTCAGCACCAGCCGTCCTCCACATCATCTGTCCCCAGCACTACCAGCCGACCTCCACCTCATCTCTCCCCAGCATCAGCCGACCTCCACCTCATCTGTCCCCAGCACCAACCGACATCCACCTCATCTGTCCCCAGCACTACCAGCCGACCTCCACCTCATCTGTCCCCAGCACCAGCCGACCTTCGCCTCATCTCCCCCAGCACCACCAGACCTCCTACACCTCATCTCCCCCCCCCCATATCACCACCAGGCGACCTCCACCTCATTCCTCCCAAGCACCAGCCGACCTCCACCTCATCCCTCCCCAGCACCAGCCGACCTCCACCTCATCCCTCCCCAGCACCAGCCGACCTCCACCTCATCTCTCCCCAGCACCAGCCGACCCCCACCCCACTCTCCCCAGCACCAGCCGACCTCCACTTCATATCTCCCCATCAGCAAGAACAATCACAGGCGATCACATGAAGTTCGCCGAAGGAAGCTGCAAGGGCGCCAAATACCAGGGTGCTAACTCCGCGCCAATTTGGTGGAGGGGAAGCGAGCCACTGGCGTACCGCCCGGCAGTGCCCTTGGGGGACGAGTAGCCTCACCTGTCACTACTCTTCGTCCGCGACCAATCGGCGTGAGAGATTGGCGACGCTACATGACTCAACGGTCGATGTGTCGTAAAACCAATATCCAACCGGCAGTGCCCTTGTGACACTTGTTAGTTAGTTATTTGGGTTTCATGGCGCCTCGACTACTGAGGTCATCTTGCGCCCTTGTGACACTTGTCACGGCTCACGACCAGGTCAATCGCCGCCGGCGGCAACAACAACAGCCGCGTTCCCGTCTGCAACGGCTCATGCATGGCGCCCATCTTGTCATCGGCTCGGAATCCCTCGCGCCTGCTACTCTCGGCTTCGGTCACGCTCGGCGCCCGTCCGCACGTCACCTTCAAACGGCGCGCGAAGAATGCACGCCCAGCCGTGTACCAGGCAGCCTCCTCTCCCTGAACACGGTGAACACCGCCTCGCGACTGCTCATGCACATCGGCCATGGATGCGACACGTCGGCAGTCGCACCGCGGTACGTGACGCTGTCTCGCGGCAGTCAATGTCGCCCGTACACTGTCGCCAGCTGGCACGCTCGATTAGCAGGATGGTAATGTGCACACTTCTGTGAATGGCAAGTGTGCAGATCAGGCGCTAAAGCCACAGTGCATCCTTCGGGCATGGTTGGTTGTTTGGGTTTGGGTTTGGGGCGTGTCGACTGCGTTGGCCATGCAGCGCCCATAAGTTTCGGACATGCATGTTTGAAATGAACATGCACCCATGATGTTCATTTTTCCATGAGGAAGTAAACGCAGTGTTCAATAACGCATAGCTTGTATATTTATAACTTGATATACCGCAAACATTGCATCTTCGGAATGTATAAATCCCTCTCACGAATTTTCCCGTTTGGAGGCATTGGTTGGCGGCCCAGATAACCACAAAAATGCACAGATACAGCATTCCTAAATATGACAGCTTCAATTGTTCTTACGACGAGATGAAGGTCAAAAGACTATTTTGAGAAGTCCAGTGCATCGATGAAGTCTCACCAGGTCCTGAACAAATCCTGACCACCGTCTCTAGCTGAGAGCCCACAGCGCGGCATCACCTCCAGCTGAGAACCCAGTGAGACACCATCACCGGTCGGCCGAGAACCCAGTGTTCTGACACCGGCTCCGGCCGAGAACCCACAGTGTTCTGACACCATCACCGGTCGAGAACCCACAGTGTCCTGACACCGGCTACGGCCGATAACCCACAGTGTTCTGACACCGGCTCCGGCCGATAATCCAGTGTCCTGACACCGGCTCCGGCCGAGAACCCACAGTGTCCTGACACCGGCTCCGGCCGAGAACCCACAGTGTTCTGACACCGGCTCCGGCCGAGAACCCACAGTGTTCTGACACCGGCTCCGGCCGATAACCCACAGTGTTCTGACACCGGCTCCGGCCGAGAACCCACAGTGTTCTGACACTGGCTCCGGCCGAGAACCCACAGTGCTGACACCGGCTCCGGCCGAGAACCCACAGTGTTCTGACCCGGCTCCGGCCGAAACCCACAGTGTTCTGACCCGGCTCCGGCCGAGAACCCACAGTGTTCTGACACCGGCTCCGGCCGAGAACCCACAGTGTCCTGACACCGGCTCCGGCCGAGAACCCACAGTGTTCTGACACCGGCTCCGGCCGAGAACCCACAGTGTTCTGACACCGGCTCCGGCCGATAACCCACAGTGTTCTGACACCGGCTCCGGCCGATAACCCACAGTGTTCTCACACCGGCTCCGGCCGAGAACCCACAGTGTTCTGACACCGGCTCCGGCCGATAACCCAGTGTTCTGACACCGGCTCCGGCCGATAACCCACAGTGTTCTGACACCGGCTCCGGCCGAGAACCCACAGTGTCCTGACACCGGCTCCGGCCGAGAACCCACAGTGTTCTGACACCGGCTCCGGCCGAGAACCCACAGTGTTCTGACACCGGCTCCGGCCGAGAACCCACAGTGTTCTGACTCCGGCTCCGGCCGAGAACCCACAGTGTTCTGACACCGGCTCCGGCCGAGAACCCACAGTGCAATCTCTGTCTTCAGATCGTTATCGGTGTATTACGCCCACATGGCATTCTTTGGTGTCCCGCATGATCTGCAGCAGCTTATCATGCACCTCCGCATCATCTGCTGGCACTTTGCGCAATGTCCAGCAGGAGCTCTGGTCTCCGATCTCACAGAGCAGTTTGCCGGCCCCAGGCGGTACCTGACGTCTCCTGCCGCCCTGGGTCAGAGGTCGGAAGCCTGCGCTGGTCCCACCATACACCTGCACTGCTACAGCTTACTGGGTCCCCACCACACACCTGTACTTCCGCAGCTCACTGGATCCCCACCATACACCTGTACTGCTACAGCCTACTGGGTCCCCACCACACACCTGTACTGTCACAGTTCACTGGGTCCCCACCATACACCTGTACTGCTACAGCTTACTGGGTCCCCACCACACACCTGTACTGTCGCAGTTCACTGGGTCCCCACCATACACCTGTACTGCTACAGCTTACTGGGTCCCCACCACACACCTGTACTGTCGCAGTTCACTGGGTCCCCACCATACACCTGCACTGTCACAGTTCACTGGGTCCCCACCATACACCTGCACTGCTACAGCTTACTGGGTCCCCACCACACACCTGTACTGCCGCAGTTCGCTGGGTCCCCACCATACACCTGTACTGTCACAGTTCACTGGGTCCTCAGGTGGGACTCCCACCTGAGCTGCATCTTGATGTTCATGAGCATAGCCGATATTTTTCAACATCAGAAAAGATGCACGGGAAAGCATGGCATGGATAGCACCCCGACCACATCACCCGAATTATCAGCGAGCCCCGTATTGTACCGGCGGCCCCACACCACAGCCCTGGGTTGTATCGGCGACACAGCCCTGGGTTGTATCGGCGACACAGCCCTGGGTTGTATCGGCACCACAGCCCTGGGTTGTATCGGCACCACAGCCCTGGGTTGTATCGGCACCACAGCCCTGGGTTGTATCGGCGCCACAGCCCTGGGTTGTATCGGCGACACAGCCCTGGGTTGTATCGGCACCACAGCCCTGGATTGTATCGGCGACACAGCCCTGGGTTGTATCGGCGACACAGCCCTGGGTTGTATCGGCACCACAGCCCTGGGTTGTATCGGCACCACAGCCCTGGGTTGTATCGGCGACACAGCCCTTGATTGTATCGGCGACACAGCCCTGGGTTGTATCGGCACCACAGCCCTGGGTTGTTCCACAGCCCTGGGTTGTATCGGCCACAGCCCTGGGTTGTATCGGCACCACAGCCCTGGGTTGTATCGGCGCACAGCCCTGGGTTGTATCGGCGACACAGCCCTGGGTTGTATCGGCACCACAGCCCTCACAGGGTTGTATCGCACGCGACACAGCCCTGGGTTGTATCGGCGACACAGCCCTGGGTTTTGTATGGCGACACAGCCCTGGGTTGTATCGGCACACAGCCCTGGGTTGTATCGGCACCACAGCCCTGGGTTGTATCGGCACCACAGCCCTGGGTTGTATGGCCCTGGGTTGTATCGGCACCACAGCCCTGGGTTGTATCGGCGACACAGCCCTGGGTTGTATCGGCACACAGCCCTGGGTTGTATCGGCACCACAGCCCTGGGTTGTATCGGCGACACAGCCCTTGATTGTATCGGCGACACAGCCCTGGTTGTATCGGCACCACAGCCCTGGGTTGTATCGGCACCACAGCCCTGGGTTGTATCGGCGCCACAGCCCTGGGTTGTATCGGCGACACAGCCCTGGGTTGTATCGGCGACACAGCCCTGGGTTGTATCGGCGACACAGCCCTGGGTTGTATCGGCGACACAGCCCTGGACTGTACCGGCGCCCCGCCTCGGCGACACAGCCCTGGATTGTATCGGCGCAGCCCTGGATTGTATCGGCGACACAGCCCTGGGTTGTATCGGCGACACAGCCCTGGGTTGTATCGGCACCACAGCCCTGGGTTGTATCGGCGACACAGCCCTGGGTTGTATCGGCGACACAGACCCGTGGATTGTACCGTCGCCGCGCACCACACGATTCACGGCCGGCGCGACTACAGGTCGCCCGCCCAGTTACGCCACGGCAGCGCGCGGCCACGTCTCGGAGGTCGTGGGCTGGTCGTCAACACCCCTGCCGCAGTTCGATGTCGGAACGTTCGGGCGGAGGCGTCGGCGGCGGCTTCCAGAAAGGAGCCGTTGGCGGTCGCCGGGTGTGTTGCGTGCCGGCTCCCAGCCGGGCAGTCACGAATCGCCGACAGACTTGCGGCCGTCCGGCGGGCTTCAAAAACCGCCGGCCCGTCCACCGGCCGGCAGTTCTCTAGCCAGCCCCGCGCAGTGGCGGGAATCGGCCCCGCAGCCGGCTGGGTTAGCGTCAGCAGTCAGCCGTCAGCCATCAGGCGTCAGTTGTCACACGTCAGCCGTCAGCCGTCAGCCGTCAGCCATCAGCCATCAGGCATCAGCCATCAGGCGTCAGCCATCAGCCGTCAGCCGGCAGCCATCAGGCATCAGCCATCAGCCATCAGCCATCAGCCATCAGCCATCAGCCATCAGCCGTCAGGCGTCAGCCATCAGGCGTCAGCCGTCAGCCGTCAGCCGTCAGCCGTCAGCCGTCAGCCGTCAGCCGTCAGCCGTCAGCCGTCAGGCGTCAGCCGTCAGGCGTCAGCCGTCGTCAGGCGTCAGCCGTCAGCCGTCAGCCGTCAGCCGTCAGGCGTCAGCCGTCAGCCGTCAGCCGGCAGCCATCAGCCGGCAGCCATCAGCCGTCAGCCATCAGCCGTCAGCCGTCAGCCGTCAGCCGTCAGCCGTCAGCCGTCAGCCGTCAGCCGTCAGCCGTCAGCCGTCAGCCGTCAGCCGTCAGCCGTCAGCCATCAGCCGTCAGCCGTCAGGCGTCAGCCGTCAGGCGTCAGCCGTCAGCCGTCAGCCGTCAGCCGTCAGCCGTCAGGCGTCAGCCGTCAGGCGTCAGCCGTCAGGCGTCAGCCGTCAGGCGTCAGCCGTCAGGCGTCAGCCGTCAGGCGTCAGCCGTCACGAGTCTCCCGTCAGCTCCCAACGGCCTTCTATGCCCGCCGACGGTGGACACATTTTAAGAGGGCACGTGCATGCTACATAGGTGCTGTTGGAGCAGTATTGGCGACCCTTGCGCCGCACGAGCGTTCAGACGTGCGGAGTTTGTGTATGGTGGCCCAGATCCAGCGTCGGTGACCCGTGAACGGATCCGGAGTCCAACTCCGGACATGCAGGTCACCAGCAGCGCCTATCGGCACCTCTTCCAGCGCTACCTATCAGTACCTCTACCCGTACATCTATCAGCATTACCTGCCAGTGCCTTTAGCGTCACAGTACCTACCATCAAGTGGACGGCATTGCGCACACGGATAAGCATTTATGAAACTGGGATGGGGCAGGATTACAAAAAATATGTACTTCCTAGGTTTCCCGCACCCAGAAAATGTATCTTCTTCAGAAAATTAACCTTATTTTCATATTTCATCAACAACAAAAACCGTACGGGCTGTCTGCCCCCGTTTGACCCCCCCATGAAAGTATGCTATGTCCGCTAGTAGCTGCATCTGCGTCTAAACCGCATCTAAACTTCGGTTTACACGTACGCACCAGATAACATCACGCACAACGTCGAGGTTCAGGGGCCTGAACTTGTCTAACGCGTGAAACATCACGCACCGACCGAGGTTCAGCGGGCCTGACACTCGTCTCGGCGCGGAAGTGGAGACAAGACGAGACACCACAGCCTGGGCTGCCGCGCCAGAGCGAAGGAAGGATAGATAGACGCTTCTACATCCCAGCCGAGAGGGAGGGACACTGCTCCGTGAGTCGATGGGACAGCACAGTCGGGCGGCTCGGCATGAGAGACAACTGACTCCCTGTACCACTGTCCGGCATGTCAGACCACTGATGCGGCATTTCAGACCGCTGACGGAGACATGTCAGACCGCTGACGGCGGCATGTCAGACTGCTGACGGAGACATGTCAGACCACTGACGGGCATGTCAGACCGCTGACGGAGATATGTCAGACCACTGACGGCGGCATGTCAGACCGCTGACGGCGGCATGTCAGACCGCTGACGGCGGCATGTCAGACCGCTGACGGCGGCATGTCAGACCACTGACGGCGGCATGTCAGACCACTGACGGCGGCATGTCAGACCACTGACGGCGGCATGTCAGACCACTGACGGCGGCATGTACAGACCACTGACGGCGGCATGTCAGACCGCTGACGGCATGTCAGACGCTGAGGCATGTCAGACCGCTGACGGCGGCACGTCAGACCACTGACGGCGGCATGTCAGACCACTGACGGCGGCATGTCAGACCACTGACGGCGGCATGTCAGACCGCTGACGGCGGCATGTCAGACCACTGACGGCGGCATGTCAGACCACTGACGGCGGCATGTCAGACCGTTGACGGCACCATGTCAGACCGCTGACGGTACCATGTCAGACCGCTGACGGCGGCGTGTCAGACCGCTGACGGCGGCATGTCAGACCGCTGACGGCGGCATGTCAGACCACTGACGGAGGCATGTCAGACCACTGACGGAGGCATGTCAGACCACTGACGGAGGCATGTCAGAGCACTGATGGCGGCACGTCTGACCACTGACGGCGGCATGTCAGACCGCTGACGGCGGCATGTCAGACCACTGACGGCGGCATGTCAGACCGCTGACGGCGGCATGTCAGACCACTGACGGCGGCATGTCAGACCGCTGACGGCGGCATGTCAGAGCACGCCGCCAGACGCTCCCCGACCTTAGGATACCCACTGCATCTTCCAATCTGCAAACAGGTCTGCAAGCGTCAAGGCTTCCGAATTCGTAATGGCAGACTGCGCTCGACCGTCTCGGGCTGTTCCCGATGCGGTAAGATGGTGAGAAATGAAGGCAGGGCAGCGGATCCACTTGATCTGTGGACTCTTTGTTCAAGTAGCCTCGCAGTTTGCATGGTTAACGCTTCCGGAAAGCATGGCTGGTGGCGGTCCCGGCTAGTCTCCCTCACGCGGCCATGGAACTTAAACACCTCACCAACTCACCGAACAATCCGAACACCTCACTGTTTCAACCAAGCTGTCGGTAAAGCTGCTAGCTGGTGATTTTAAACACATCATCCGGGCGGGGTGGCCGAGCGGTCGGTATTGAACTCTGGATGCTAGGGTCCCGGGTTCAACACTCGCACCAATCGGAACACTTCCCAACCCTGCGACCCACCGGCGAAACAACATGGGCGGCGCCATTAGCCGTGATCGTGCAAAGGTGCGTCGTGAGCCACCAAACAAACAAACAAACAAACAAACAAACAAACAAACACATCGTCCACCGGGAGATCAGCGGCAATCGCCACCATAGTCCACCAGCGCGTCGGCAACGGCAAACTCCAGCTGACCTGTCGTGTCAGGTCATCCGGCGGTCCACACCTGAGATGTTGAGGTCACTGCGACAATGTGCTGGCCAGTTAGCCCTGAGAGGCCCTCTGCCTGCCCCAATGTTGTGTCTTTGGTTTCGGATCCCGGATTTCGAGAGGAAAATGTCAAGGCCAACATACTTGGAGATGACAATCTGCCTTCGGTTTCTGACACACCAAAAAAAAACTCATTCCTATTTTTCCATAACTCCGGATTGTTTTACACAAAAGTAAGGCTGCCACCAACTGAAACAGCACCACTCATTACGTCGGCGAGAAAATGGAGATGACACCATCCTGGAGAGGATAATTGCATGGCAAACAATCTCGGACAAGACTGTTTTTGCAGCCGTGGCCTGCCCCGCCCCTACCGCGCTACCCCGTCGGTCTGGTACACATTGACCCAGATGAGCGCAGCCGACAGACAGTGACGTCACCCACCGGCTGCTGCCATGGCAACAGCAACATGAAGCGGACCGAACCGCCTGCCTCCCACGCGTCGTCGGCCGCCCAAACGGTGTTGGATACGCCAGATGTGAGCTGATTAAGAGTGGGCCACACAGGCTGGCTGGCGCGGGTGATGAGGTAGGGTCCCGCGGTTCGTGCAAACAAACAATTCCATGGCGTGTCGTATCAATCATGCATTTCGGAGCTCACTACAAAATTGGTTTTCAATTCCAGAGGAGCAGCCAAGGAGGCGCGCGGGGCCCCGGGCCTCCCCTTAGCAACAAAATATAGATTAATCAAATCGTATAAAACAATTTTTGACGAACATAGCGCGCTCAAAACTCGGTTTCATGACATTTTGCTCCCCCCCAAGAAAATATCCGCTCCACCATCGTCCAGTTCCCAGTATCAAGCACAAGGGCAAAGCTCGACACATCAAACAACACTCATCTGTGAGACGGATATAACGAGCTGGTGCTGTAGGTGGCTGCCGGGTATCGAAGTACTAAAAGACCACCGATCTCTGAGGGATAATTGCTAGACCCCTCTATCAGACGACAGATAGCTGCTCATGGTTGTCGCTGCATAATCGGTTGTGGGGGCTAAATAACCCCTTCTTGACGGTCATAGCTGCCCCGAAAACCAATTGAATCTAGTGCAAGTCGACCAAATGGTGTTAAACATCACTGACTGGGGGCCCAAGTCAATGTTTGATGTCAAGTTAATTAATGAGGAGGCCAGTGGCTCCCCTTAGCGTATGCGAAGTGGCCTTCAGCACCCTGTAGGTGCTCAACAAACGACCACACGCAACACGGGTCTTCATTCAGAAACTATTCCCACCAGCGAGGAGGCTGTATAACCCTGGCAACATTCACTCAGATTGATCGCAAAGCCGATATTAAATCTGAGGAGCTTTCAGGGTCAAGTCAACATTATGTGTGACGCTGGTGGATTTAGCACAGCTCTCAGAGCATAGATGACTTCATAGGGAATGATTGGTGTTGCCAACATGTGATTCAATCGCATTGCTTTCATGCAACGACGTACACTAAATGCTAAAAATGGACAGCATTATAGTTAGTGTTGCATGTGCGGAACCAAATATAACCAAATAAGCATAGCAACACCAATATTTTCGGTGTCGCACCGGCAGCAACGTGCAGCAGCTTCCACCCCTGGCTTTGAGTTCTTCAAAGAGGTGAAATTCCAGGATAAAACGCTTAAAGGAAGAAGGTTTCTCCCTCCCTTCTCAGTTTGCGCGGAACAGGCAAAGCTCTCAGCATTATTAGTAGAATTATTAAGCAAAGCATTATTAGTGGGCACCAAAAGTACATCATACAGTACAGATTGCCTCCAGAGCCGCCCCCTCCCCCACCCCTCTCCAGCCCCGCCGCAGCAGTGTTTGTTCCCTGGAGGCTGTTGCCACGATAACCTGGCTGTGTCGTCAAGCTCTCCACGTCACATTTCCACGCCCGACGCTGCTCGCTTGTTGATACGCATTAGCACCCAACACCTCACGGGCCACCTATCGAGGAATGCGGGGAGACCCAGGCACACCCCTGCAATGCTGCGCTGGTCAACTTGGACAGATGGAGAGCTTGGCAGCTTTGCAACCAACCATGCGACAACCATCACCGTCCATCCATCCACACCAGTCAGCCGGTCCGATTTCAGCAGGACCGTGCCGGCCCAAGGCCGCCGGGAGGACCCCGAAATTCAGTAGCCGCACATAACTGCCGGCCGGCGGCCGTCCTGCACCAGCAGTGGCCCATAACTGTGCCGGCGGCCGCTGCGCGGCGCCACCTGCCGCGTGAGTCAGCCGCCGGCCGGCCGCCGCCGCGGCGTCGTGACGTCATGCGGCGGGCGTGGAGGTCGCGCGGCGAGGTGTGGCGAGGTGCGGTAACACGCGGCGCGGCGGCAGCGGCCGGCCCACCTGGCCGGCTCTGGCCCGCCGTCTCTCGACCGGCCGCCCGTCCGACGGCAGATCCGGGCACGCTCGCCACAGCTTTGTTCCCGCCTAGTCGGCCGCAGTCCCAGACTTGCCGGCCGCACACGACTTTTAGCAGTCAGACGGGGCGGGGGATGGGGCAGATGTGGAAGCAGAGTAAATAATGGTTAGTGTGATGATGGTTAATGGTTAGGTGTGAATGTCGAAACGAGCATAGCAGGATGTCGAAATTTGCCAAGTAATAAGTGGATTTTAAAATGCATTTGATGTCTTTCGGACTAACATTTGATTCCATGGTGTAGGTACTTATGACTGGATCTGTATCCTTCGTTTTGAGCTGCATAATTTAAAAAGAGCTATATTCGGGATAGAGAGAATAATAACTGCTATTAACTGGCATTGTATGCCATATCACATTATAGGTCATCTCTTTACCTTAAATTGCACTTTAAATTTTCGTGTATCACCATTCCTTATTGAGACACGCACATGGTATTTACCAACGAGATACTGTCAGAAAGGAGACATGTAGACTTCATAGGCATTCATCAAGAAACAGGATTCCGATACTTCTTGGAAAAGGGGGTCGATTGAGCATTGAGTATTCAGAAAGTGGTATTATGAAGCAGTATTCGCCATGAAATGTCGATTATGGGAAACATAAAGGCGGTACTTTCTAGTAGAATACAAACACAATCCGAAAACCAAGTAGCAACACTTTGTTAACTCCCGACCAAGGTTTGAAAACAGGATGTTTCTGGATTTGGGCATGCAGGACACTATTCTCTCCTGAAAATGTTTACACCATTGCCCTCACTTTGTCTGAGAAACACCAAGGACATGTCCATAGTGACAGGGGCAGTCCTCACAACACCGGGTCATGTCCATAGTGGCAGGGGCAGTCCCCACGGACACCGGGTCATGTCCATAGTGAGAGGGACAGTCCATGCTTCAGTGTGGAGTGTGGATTTCACACAGATCCTTGTTCATATCCTTAGTGACAGGGGCAGTTGACACAGGCACCATGCGATCATGCGATAGCCTTAGTAACGTGAGCGGCCCGTGCCACCATGGGCAGGGGACGAGTAGCTTAGGGGTAAGTCGCTCGTCTCACAATCAAAAGGTTGTGGGTTCGAGTCTCACCTGTCGCTACTATTCGCCCCCGCGACCAATCGGCGTGGGAGATTGGCGACGCTACACGACTCAACGGTCGATGTGTCGTAAAAACCAATAATCAACCAACCAACCATGCCACCATGGGTGGCCTGTGCCACCAGGGGTGGCCTGTGCCACCAGGGGTGGCCTGTGCCACCAGGGACGGCCCGTGCTACCAGGGGAGGCCCGTACCACCAGGCACCCGTACCACCACAGTGGTCGCATTGGCGACAGCCAGCCGAGCAGACGTGGAATCGTGCCGATGTCGACCAGGTAACGAGCTCGCTTCCATCTGGAATGTCTGGTATATCTGCTATTGTAAAAGCAGGAATTCATGGGAGGGCTGAGCGTTCCTTCGTTAGTTCGTTACTGGTTTTACGACACACCGACCGTTGAGCCATGTAGCATCGCCAATCTCTTACGCCGATTGGTCGCGGGCTAAGAGTAGCAACAGGCGAGACCCGGACGCACAATCTTTCGATTGTGAGACGGGCAACTTATCCATATCCATATCCATATCCATAGGCCACCCGTCCCCCCGGAAGGCTGAGCGGTGCACCGCCTCACCGATCTGGTGGCGGCACAACCCGCACGGCATACCGTACACCGTGTGCCCGACGGCCCTGTACGTGGGCGCCTGATGTACGTGCCATGCATTCATTACGGCTGCTGCACATCGACATGATGGGCGACGAAGCTAAGACCGAGGAGCTGGGACCACCGCGCGGCGGCGCCTCAACCCCTCCCCGCCAACCACATCCGCTCCGCTCCTCCCGCCAACCATATCATCTCCTCCTCCCCCCCCCCCACACCATATTCGCCCCTCCCACCGCTACTTCCACCAACATATCCGCTCCTTCCACAAATGCATCCGTTCCTTCTGCCAAGGATATCCGTCCCTCCCGCCAACCATATCCGCTCTTCCCGCCGACCATATCCGCTCCTGTCGCAACACATCCGCTCCTCTCGCCAAACGTACCCTAACCTGGCCAACCAAATCCCCTCGCACCGTCAACCATACCCGCTCCCTGCCAACCAAATCCGATCCTCCGACCAAACGTACTCACGACAGCACCCGGAGCTGGGCTGATCCCGTACGCGCCGGCTCACTAGGCAGCACACGTGCGCAGGCGCGCAAATCCGCGGCAGCGTGGCGTGCGCGCCCTTCACAGAAGACCGCACCCTCAAGCCTGGCTGGCACAGCGGCGAGCGGGACCATGTTCTGAGCGAGCCGGGCGTGCGGCACAGATCACAGGTCGTGCCGCTCAGTCGGCGCGCGCGCGGCGCGTCGGCAGCTGAGCGGCTAGGCTGAACGCAGATCGAACCGCGTGCCTCTGGCAAGCCAGAGGTACGCGGTTCGATTCCCCGCGGCGCCCGCCCTTCCTGTCGGCGTCAGAGGCAGGCGATGCCACATGGCCTCAGCTGCTGAGTGCGTGCCACCACCACCTCAGTTAGCATGCACGTCTGCCGGCGTGGATGGCCGCCTCCCCGAACTCCACGGTCGGCAAGAGCTATGCGACCAAAATCACCAACATAGCCGACAAAATCACCAACATGTCGACAACATAGCCGGCCGCTCGTCAGATCAGCCTCACCCCTACCCCTCCCCCATCCCCCGAGCCGGCACACGGCCGCAGAACGCAGCCGAGCGTCACCAGTGCAGCAGATGTTGGTCAGCGCTCGCTGCCGCCCACGACTGGAAGATAGCGCACAGCACGCATGCGACACGCAGTGTCATGGAATTCAGAAATTCACGTGGAAAGCGGAACCGATCAGGAACCTGTCTCGATCTCCCGCTGCCGGCGGTTCCACTTCTTAAATTTGTTCCAATGAAACTTCAAAATATACCAACAAACTTCACAACATGCCAACAAACTTCACAACATACAAAGGACAAGTCACTTTGTCCACCACAGTGTCCACCACACTTCGTCTCCTGGCGTCTGTGTCATTACATTACAGCATGAAACGTCGCACCACACAACTGTCACTGTTCACCGGTGTACACCACACTTGAACTCCCGACATCTGTGCACTTACATCCCGCCAGCAAATGAATGTTCATCGATCAAGCTCCCGCATAGCATTAAGGTCCCGCACATCTTCCCGTCATAGTAGCCAGCTGTTCCGATCAACGGGACGTTGACGGCTTTGCCTGCCAGTCTCCACCTTACCAGAAATTAAGCACCGAACAGTGATGACAAGGCACGTCAGGCCAAATGTGACCCGGCTCGTGACATGGCCTCCTCGGCCGACAGGGGATCGATGGCCCGCCTCCGCCGCCGCCGGTCACGTGGCACACCACGCCCGCAGCAGCCCGTCCGTGACATGGCCTCCTCGGGCGACAGGGGATCGATGGCCCGCCTCCGCCGCCGCCGACCACGTGACATACCACGCCCGCACCCAGCCCGGCCGTGACATGGCTTCCTCTGGCGACAGGGGATCAATGGCCCGCCTCCGCCGCCGCCGACCACGTGACACACCACGCCCGCTCGCAGCCAGGCCGACGGCCGACCACGTGGCACACCACGCCCGCAGCAGCCCGTCCGTGACATGGCCTCCTCGGGCGACAGGGGATCGATGGCCCGCCTCCGCCGCCGCCGGTCACGTGGCACACCACGCCCGCACACAGCCCGTCCGACGGCCGACCACGTGACACACCACGCCCGCTCGCAGCCCGTCCGATGGCCTCCTCGGCCGACAGGGGATCGATGGCCCGCCTCCGCCGCCGCCGACCACGTGACACACCACGCCCGCACGCAGCCGGTCCGACGGCCGACCACGTGGCACACCACGCCCGCACGCAGCCGGGCCGACGGCCGACCACGTGACACACCACGCCCGCACCCAGCCCGGCCGTGACATGGCCTCCTCGGGCGACAGGGGATCAATGGCCCGCCTCCGCCGCCGCCGACCACGTGACACACCACGCCCGCACGCAGCCCGGATGACGGCCGACCACGTGACACGCGGCGGCCGGCCGCGGCGTCGGCGGTGCGTGTCACGTGATGAGAGGAGCGCTCGCGGCGCTTCCGGCGTCACAGAGGTAGCGGCCGTGAGAAGGGGCGGGGCGGGGCGGGGCGAGGGTGGATGAGTGGGCGGGGCCGTGGTCTGACCCAGCGTGAGCGGCACCGCCGACCACAACGGATCCGGCATTCAGCAGCTCGAGGCCACAGCCGACGGTCGGCACAGCACAGCCACACCATAGGATATGGTATAGGACAGGCGCAGGACAGGCGCACAACAGGATATGTATAGTACGGGAGCAGGACAGGCGCACAACAGGACATGTATAGGACATGGGCACGACAGGACATGTACAATACGGGAGCAGGACAGGCGCACAACAGGACATGTATAGGACATGGGCACAACAGGACATGTACAATACGGGAGCAGGACAGGCGCACAACAGGACATGTATAGGACATGGGCACGACAGGACATGTACAATACGGGAGCAGGACAGGCGCACAACAGGACACGTATAGGACATGGGCACGACAGGACATGTACAATACGGGAGCAGGACAGGCGCACAACAGGACATGTTAGGACATGGGCACGACAGGACATGTACAATACGGGAGCAGGACAGGCGCACAACAGGACATGTATAGGACATGGGCACAACAGGACATGTACAATACGGGAGCAGGACAGGCGCACAACAGGACATGTATAGGACATGGGCACGACAGGACATGTACAATACGGGAGCAGGACAGGCGCACAACAGGACATGTATAGGACATGGGCACAACAGGACATGTACAATACGGGAGCAGGACAGGCGCACAACAGGACACGTATAGGACATGGGCACGACAGGACATGTACAATACGGGAGCAGGACAGGCGCACAACAGGACATGTATAGGACATGGGCACGACAGGACATGTACAATACGGGAGCAGGACAGGCGCACAACAGGACATGTATAGGACATGGGCACGACAGGACATGTACAATACGGGAGCAGGACAGGCGCACAACAGGACATGTATAGGACATGGGCACAACAGGACATGTACAATACGGGAGCAGGACAGGCGCACAACAGGACATGTATAGGACATGGGCACAACAGGACATGTACAATACGGGAGCAGGACAGGCGCACAACAGGATATGTATAGTACGGGAGCAGGACAGGCGCAGGACAGGCGCACAACAGGACATGTATAGGACATGGGCACAACAGGACATGTACAATACGGGAGCAGGACAGGCGCACACAGGACATGTATAGGACATGGGCACAACAGGACATGTACAATACGGGAGCAGGACAGGCGCACAACAGGACATGTATAGGACATGGGCACGACAGGACATGTACAATACGGGAGCAGGACAGGCGCACAACAGGACATGTATAGGACATGGGCACGACAGGACATGTACAATACGGGAGCAGGACAGGCGCACAACAGGACATGTATAGGACATGGGCACGACAGGACATGTACAATACGGGAGCAGGACAGGCGCACAACAGGACATGTATAGGAGGACATGGGCACAACAGGACATGTACAGTACGGGAGCAGGACAGGCGCACAACAGGACATGTATAGGACATGGGCACAACAGGACATGTACAATACAGGAGCAGGACAGGCGCACAACAGGATATGTATAGTACGGGAGCAGGACAGGCGCAGGACAGGCGCACACAGGAATGATAGGAAGGGGAAAAGGGAAGATACGGGAGCAGGACAGGCGCACAACAGGACATGGTATAGGACAGGCGCACCACAGGATATGTACAGTACAGGAGCAGGACAGGCGCACAACAGGACATGTATAGGACATCCGCACCACAGGATATGTACAATACAGGAGCAGGACAGGCGCACAACAGGCGCACATAAACTGCACGATAGGATATGTACAGGACAGGCGCATGATCGGCGCCCGGCAAGCGCACACCAGAATATATACAGGGCAAGCGCAGGACAAACGCATGGCAAGATACAGGATAGGCGCACAACAGGACACGCACACAACGGGATAGGTGCCGAACAGCCGTAGGTCAGGCGAAGGACACCGCAGCGCGGCCACCAGCGCTCACCCCGCCCCACAACACTGTCGAATCGTCGCGCAGCGCACGGCCTTCGCGCCACGTCGGCAGCGACGAACGGCGCGCCGGTGTTGCCGGGGACGGCGCCGACCAATGCGCCGGCGGGCCGACGGTCAGTCCCTCGGTCGGTCATTGGCTTTACGACACGTCGACCGTTGAGTCATGTAGCGTCGCCAATCTCTCACGCCGATTGGTCGCGGGCGAAGAGTAGCGACGTGTGAGACTCGAACCCACAACCTTTCGACTGTGAGACGGGCAACTTACCCCTAGACTACCCGTCTCCGACGGTCAATCCCGCCCGCCCGACAACCGCCCGACATCTGCACACACACGGGGTCGCCGGCGCCGGCAGTACCGGCACGACCGACAAGTGAGGCCGGCCGCGCCGCCGCCGCCTGTCGGCACGGCCAACCCGCCTGTCGAAGCCGTGTAAAGATAGCCATCGGCGAGGATCGAACCGGGCCGTGCCGCGCACCGCGGCCTAGGGCGGGCCCGCCTCGGCAGACAGACCCACGACGATGTGAGGACAGCGTCGGCGAAAACACAACAAACACACAGAGCTCATCTGAGTGTCAGCACTAAAACAAAAACTACATACCTTGACTAACCATGAACTTCTTTCTGCACCGGAATTACAAAATTTTATACTCCAAATAAGCGTACACTTCTTTCTGCACCGCAATTAATAAGTTTATACTCCAAATAAGCATGAACTTCTTTCTACACTGCAATTAATAACCCAAGTTCTGCGTGCGTCAGCAATGCTGTGTAAAGAACCGTGTACTCATTTTGCAGATATACGGTTCGCTTTACACGGACAAAAAATGCATTGTGTTAGTTTCGCCGCAATTGTATGCCCCAAACCAGAAGTCGATTCCGAAAATACGTCCACGGTCCCGCCACCTAGCTTGGTTGGTTATTGGAGCTTAAGAGCGCATCGACTACATAGGTCGGGCAGCGGCCGCCAGCCGGCTCGTTTCCGGCCCGCTCGAGCAGAACAAACCCCACCCCGGTCGTCTCCACCATCTGCCGCCAGGTCCTGGAACCGGGAAGGTCGCGGAACGGACCGGGGCGGCGGCAGCTCGGAGCCGGGATTTGGCCGCGCGCGGATCTGAGCACGGCTTATCAAGCAAGCTGCTACAGAAACGTGGCACGCACGCAGATGGGTCCAGCCATCCGGAAATACCAGGACGGGTAGCAGGCAGGCGAGTCGCCACCGAGCTGTCTATGGCCTGGTCGATACCACGCGCCAACGAGCAAACATTGCCACAAGGCATTCATGTGGCGCCGGCGCGATCGTGACTTGTATCCGTGATTTTGGTCGGTACAAGATGGCACAAAGGAGCAGGACACGCAATACGATTAGAGCACGTTCCGTGGGTGTCATGACGTCCGACGGTCTGGGTAGCAGGTCGCCACACTGTCACAAGTCGACCACACCCTGCCGTTGGCACCACCAACGCCTCCTAGTCCCCGCCTCCTCAATCGCTCCTCCTAGTCTCCGCCTTCGTTCTGATATCAGTCGCTTTCTCAAATAGTTTTCTCCGATAGCTTCCATCGGTGCTCTCAAATCTTCCTCATATTTTCCATGTACCCCGTCTCCCGGTGTACGGTGCACATGTCTGGTGCATGCACCCGTCTACTCCGTACAGCGCGTGTTCTGGCGCGTGCCGCGGTGTCCGGTGGTTGCGGCAGGGCGTCCGTATGGTGGCGGTAGGGTGTCCGTGTGGTAACTGGCAGGGTGTCCGGGTGGTAACTGGCAGGGTGTCCGGGTGGTAACTGGCAGGGTGTCCGGGTGGTAACTGGCAGGGTGTCCGTGTGGTAACTGGCAGGGTGTCAGGGTGGTAACTGGCAGGGTGTCCGGGTGGTAACTGGCAGGGTGTCCGGGTGGTAACTGGCAGGGTGTCCGTACGGTGGCGGCAGGGTGTCCGGGTGGTAACTGGCAGGGTGTCCGGGTGGTAACTGGCAGGGTGTCAGTATGGTGGCGGCAGGGTGTCCGTGTGGTAACTGGCAGGGTGGTGTGGGGCTGGAGGGTGTCCGGTGGTGCGGGGGGCGTATGGTGGCGGTAGGGTGTCCGTGTGGTAACTGGCAGGGTGTCCGTGTGGTGGTAACTGGCAGGGTGTCCGGGTGGTAACTGGCAGGGTGTCCGTACGGGCGGAGGTGTCCGGGTGGTAACTGGCAGGGTGTCCGGTGGTTGCGGCAGCGCGTCCGTATGGTGGCGGTAGGGTGTCCGTGTGGTAACTAGCAGGGTGTCCGGGTGGGCGGCCGGCCCGCCGGTCCGGCACGGCCGCCCACCAAACCAGTCTGCCGGGCCGCCGCTGCGCGGATACGCCCACCGGGCGCACGGCAGCGGCCGAGCACGCCGGACCGGCCGCGGCTCCTGGCCACTACACCTGAACCTCCACAGGATTGATACCGCACGGCAGCGGCCGAGCACGCCGCACCGGCCGCGGCTCCTGGCCACTACACCTGAACCCCCACAGGATTGATACCGCACGGCAGCGGCCGAGCACGCCGCACCGGCCGCGGCTCCTGGCCACTACACCTGAACCCCCACAGGATTGATACCGCACGGCAGCGGCCGAGCACGCCGCACCGGCCGCGGCTCCTGGCCACCGCACCTGAACCTGCACAGGATATTGATACCGCACGGCACGGCCGACCAGCCACGGCCAGCCGGCCTGAACCGCCACAGCCAGCACAGCCAGCACGGCCAGGCCCACGGCCAGGCCCACGGCCACCAGCCATAGCCAGCCACAGCCAGCCACGGCCAGCCACGGCCAGCCACGGCCAGCCATAGCCGGCCACGGCCAGCCACGGCCATAGCCAGCCACAGCCAGCCATAGCCAGCCACAGCCAGCCACAGCCAGCCACAGCCAGCCACAGCCAGCCACAGCCAGCCACAGCCAGCCACAGCCAGCTACAGCCAGCCACAGCCAGCCACAGCCAGCCAGCCAGCCACAGCCAGCCACAGCCAGCCACAGCCAGCCACAGCCAGCCACGGCCAGCCACAGCCAGCCACAGCCAGCCACGGCCAGCCACGGCCAGCCACGGCCAGCCACGGCCAGCCACAGCCAGCCACAGCCAGCCACGGCCAGCCACGGCCAGCCACGGCCAGCCACGGCCAGCCACGGCCAGCCACGGCCAGCCACAGCCAGCCACGGCCAGCCACAGCCAGCTACAGCCAGCTACAGCCAGCCACAGCCAGCCACAGCCAGCCACGGCCAGCCACGGCCAGCTACAGCCAGCCACAGCCAGCTACAGCCAGCTACAGACCCGTGTCATCAGCCGACGGCTGGCGTACGTCACGCCAGTCCAGCCCACCACAGCGCACCACAGCCCAGCTCGGTCCAGCTCAGCTCAGCTTACAAAAACCTACCACAGCCCGGTCCAGCTCAGCTCAGCTAACCACAGCTCATCACAGCCCGGCCCATCCCAGTCCAGTTCAGATCAGCTCAGATCACCATAGCCCACCACAACCCAGTTCACCATAATCCAGCAAAGCCCACCACAGTCTAGCCCAGCCCACCTCAGCCCACCACATTACAGCCCAGCCCACCACAGTACATCCCAGGCCACCCCAGTCCAGCCCAGCCGCACGGCACGGCTGCGCTCGCGCCAGCGCCGACAAAGATCGCCCGCCGGCCGGCTGATTGATATACCGACCCGTCTCGCCCACACACTCGGCCGGCCGGTCAGCCGCTGGGCGGAGCAGGGCCGACCACCTCTAACGACAACCTAATGGTATACAGCGCGCTTCTTCGCGGCTATCGGCCCTTACGCAAGTCGTCGCGGCAGTTGCGTCAGAGAAATGGTGAATCATCCCGATCCAGGAAAATGAATAACGACTGTCGATATTTGCTTGGCGAAGTGTCCGTCTCCGTCCATGGCGAAGTTCATGGTCGTTAGTCGTCAGTCGTCTGGTGGTCGTCAGTCGTCTGGTGGTCGTCAGTCGTCTGATGGTCGTCAGTCGTCTGGTAATCGTCAGTCGTCTCATGGTCGTCAGTCGTCTGATGGTCGTCAGTCGTCTGATGGTCGTCAGTCGTCTGATGGCGTCATCGTTGTCGTGTGTTTGGTCGTGTGTCTGATGGTCGTCAGTCGTCTGATGGTCGTCGTCGCCTTTGTTGTTATGGTGTGTGGTGGTCGTCAGTCGTCTGGTGGTCGTCAGTCGTCTGATGGTCGTCAGTCGTCTGGTGGTCGTCAGTCGTCTGATGGTCGTCAGTTGTCTGGTGGTCGTTAGTTGTCTTTTGGTCGTCAGTCGTCTGGTGGTCGTTAGTTGTCTTTTGGTCGTCAGTCGTCTTGGGTGTGAAGGGTCCATGGTTCAAATCCGACCACAAGCAGACTTTCTCGGCCGGCTCCTGCCCAGGAGGCGACAGGAACTGGAGGAAGACTTCGCCGTGCCCAGGGATTAACACGCTGACCGGCCAGCGCCCACGGTACCTGGTTCACGGGCACGGTCTGCCTTCAAACAGGTTCTCCAGTCTGGCGGCACGCCAAGAGGGCCCGGCCTTGCCTCGTATTACCGGAGCAGTCTCCTCTCTTCACCGGACTGGCAAAATCGGGACTGATCGCACAACGTCCTGCAGCAGAGAACCTGACAGCAAGCGCACGAACAACACCGTGCAGCATAAAATTAATGCGAGTCGTGAGTGTAGCGTGTGTGTGTGTTTATTCATCTTAGTCCATGCACTGGAAAAACCCGCAAATAGGGAACATAACTGTTCTAAGAAGTACCGCTTCTTCGCTGGCTTAGACGAAAAATAAAGCGAACCGCTTAACTGAAGCTCGCGCCGTCCACTTTTGTTGTTGTCCTGTCGCCTGAAGTTGCTGGGCGGACAACCAGCATGTATAAGCGTTACGGATAATAAACTCACTGGACTGAATATGAATGTTATAGCATGATGGTTTCCACGGTGTTCCAGCTGGCTTTGAGAACACATGGTATATCTTACCCGCTACAGTTCAACGGGGACACATCGTCCATTCCATGCAATCCACACGCGGAACTGCCGGTACCACGCGCCGCACATCACCCCATCCCCCCTCAACTCCGCCCCACCTCCTTCGCTGGTGCATCAAATTGCTCATGCGATTTCGCATAGCTGAGGCGGTCAGGCAAGCATGCTGATCAGCACGGCTTCCAGCTACGGCGGAAACGTCGCGTCAGCGCCGGCACACCGAGCACAATCCCTTCCGCGAGACCGGTCGCTGCACTGAGTCACCGCCAGACGCCAGACGCCAGCGCCACCGCCGCGAATCACAAGTGTCGCGCCAGCAAAGCTCGCTCGCCGTCGACACACTCGTCTGCTTATCAGCATTTTGGTGACGCACGGCAGTGTGAAAATATTGGCTTTTCGTTAGGTGTGAAATGTCGAAACGAGCACAGTAGGATGTCGAAATTTGTCATGAAATTAGTATCATTCCAAGTGCCTTTGATGTTTTTCAGACTTAAATTTGAGCCAATGTTTGCACCCTCATCGTTTGTTTTGATATTCAAATGTTAGGAAGAGCTATATTTGGGATAGGGAGATAAAAAATAATATATACCCTGGTGATGTTGGCATTATGAATAGTCCATTTACCTGAAATTGCATTGCCGAATATTCGTGTACCACCACCCCTTATCAAGAGCATGATCATGCTACTTAACAAACGAGGTAATGTTAGAAAGGAGACACTTCATAAGCACGCATCAAGAAGCAGGATGTCTATACTTCTTGGAGCAGGATGTCGATTGGGTGGTTCAGAAAGTGGTAAATTCCACCCTATTTTGCGAATAATTTAACACTGACGTACGGTGACGCACGTATAAAATGTTGGCTAGGGGAAACGGCACCAGGGGAAGTTAGTTATTGGGGCTTTAGGGCGCATCGACTACATTGGTCATATAACGCCCAGCGGTACTAGGGGAAATGAAGCTAACAAAGCAGTAGGTTTCCACAAGAGGAAATAGCCACTTCTCATCGCTAGCTGAACACCTCTTCCGCACGTGCGACTGCGACATCTCACACGAACTGGAATCTCATCTCGTGACATCTCACACACCTGGAAAATCGTGGAGCGAGTGAACGAGGCCCGCCCCAGGAGTACAGGAGTTGACGAAGTCTGGGAACCCCCCACCAGAGGCCTGCCCCAGGAGGACAGGAGCTGATGAAGTCTGGGAACCACCCACCAGAGGCCTGCCCCAGGACAGGAGCTGATGAAGTCTGGGAACCACCCACCAGAGGCCTGCCCCAGGAGGACAAGGAGCTGATGAAGTCTGGGAACCACCCACCAGAGGCCTGCCCCAGGAGGACAGGAGCTGACGAAGTCTGGGAACCACCCACCAGAGGCCTCCCCAGGAAGACAGGAGCTGATGAAGTCTGGGAACCACCCACCAGAGGCCTCCCAGAGAGGCCTGCCCCAGGAGGACAGGAGTTGACGAAGTCTGGGAACCCCCCACCAGAGGCCTTCCCCAGGACCGGAGTTGATGAAGTCTGGGAACCCCCACCAGAGGCCTGTCCCAGGAAGACAGGAGCTGATAAAGTCTGAGAACCACCCACCAGAGGCCCGCCCCAGGAGTACAGGAGCTGATGAAGTCTGGGAGCCCCCCACCAGAGGCCTGACCCAGGAAAGGAGCTGATGAAGTCTGGGAACCATCCACCAGAGGCCCGCCCCAGGAGGACAGGAGCTGACGAAGTCTGGGAACCACCCACCAGAGACCTGCCCCAGGGGACAGGAGCTGACGAAGTCTGGGAACCACCCACCAGAGGCCTGCCCCAGGAGACAGGAGCTGATGAAGTCTGGGAACCGCCCACCAGAGGCCTGTCCCAGGAAGACCGGAGCTGATGAAGTCTGGAGCTGATGAAGTCCGGGAACCACCCACCAGAGGCCCGTCCCGAGATGACAGGAGCTGACGAAGTCCGGGAACCACCCACCAGAGACCTGCCCCGGGAGGACAGGAGCTGACGAAGTCCGGGAACCATCCACCAGATGCCCGCCCCAGGATGACAAGAGCTGACGAAGTCTGGGAACCACCCACCAGAGGCCTGCCTCAAGACGGGAGCTGATGAACTAGACACACAAGATATGTACACCTTGTATTTTGGACGTTATGTCAGTGGCCTTAGGTTACTGCAAATTTTGGCCATGGTGGAACAATGCCACTATTTTACAATATGTTCTATGTAATTAGCTATCAAATCTGATGTGTTTAAACTCCGACTCATATGAAATGTTTGTGAGGTCTACTTTTCTGAGAATAAAACCACAGTTTGGCTATCAAATTATTACTTTTTAATCAAAAGTGAAGCCATTTTCAAACCAATGAAAATTTCTGATTCAAACCATCCAGGTGTTTCCGATGGTACACGTCTGGCCTGTGCTACCCATACATTTGGATGGCCCATTGCCAGCTTTCAAGATGCGCTCTATCTCCCCACTTCATGAAAAAATAAACAAGCACATTAAAATCATGAATGTTATTGAAGTTATGAATGTAGCACAAGAAACTAGCCATATGGTAATGATAATACATTTCTCTGGTTGGGTTAGGTTAGGTTTCCCATCTTGCATTAGCCTTCACATCCCTTTTATCAAGGAGCATCAAATACACTATGATGGACCAAACTACTAAGGCTTCTTATATCATAGCCCCATCCAATTAGTATCATGAATGGGAATGCACCAGTCATCATGATTGGTTAACTTCGCATCTGATGATTAATATTATGGTTATTCATCAGATGTGCAATTTAAAAAAGTGCAGTAAGGTGTTAAAAAAATACCATTAACAATCCCATTTCCAATATTTATCAAGCTGCCAGCAAACTCCATTAGAAAATAATACAGTACTTTTGGTAGTATTCATTTCTTGTGTCAAGGGGTGGTGAAGAATAAACAGACTGCACCTAGCTACAGCACATTTTAGAATGGTATTGTGCAATGCCAGTGCTGTGCTGTATACATTAGTGAGCAAATGTATGGTTGATAGGTCATAAAGTCATACCATGTTAAGGCCTAAGAAGAGCCACAAGGGCCCATCTGGGTTGAGCCTACCTAGAAAATATACTAGAAAAGTACATGCTTACACCCAAATTAATCCATTATATCAAGTTCCTAGGGGGATATATATCCCAGCCTATCTAGCACAATTCACATGATATTGCATAATGCACTTCCCAACAATTTCAGACTCCTCCAGTCATGCCTCATTCCACTATCATAGCCAATCTCATCAGTATCACATCCCAAAGGATGCTGCTGAATCTACTGCTAGGTACACTCTACATAGCACAATATAATAATAGTAGCATAATATACCCTATACATCTTGCATAATACTAAATGTATTAGCATGATCAAAAACATAATGGTCCAAGTTTCAACAATAACACAAGGACCGACATCCCCCACACTCATCAATGTCTTTCTACCTTACATATCAAGCCCTATTCACTTGATCTCATGAAACAAATGTGACATTGAGTGCCCTAGCAATAATTTTCAGACACCATCCACACCTGCCTAAAGGGGTTGTACAGTGGTCCACTTAACATAGATATCACCCAATCCACTACCCCTTAGAACTCAAAAACAAGATTTTGCAACCTAAAATAATTGTCCCCCTATTTTTTTAAATACATTCAATGAGAAACTCCCTACAGGCAGGATATTCCACTGATCAACAATCCTTTGACTGAAGACCTGTTGTTGCTTAACTGTCCTACATCTTGATTTGTCTGACCTGAATTGATGACCCCTATGTGATAGTCTAAATAGAAGGGCATCGCTCAGATTGACCTGACCTAGCCCTTTAATTATGTTATACATCTCAATCATATTATCCCTTAATCTCCTATGCCCTTATGAGCAGGCCAGTCAGCAACACATTTGGAGGTGGGGATGGCTGAGTGGTTAAGGTGTTGGGCTCTGGGTATCAAATGTCCTGGGTTCAACACTTGCACTGCTCAAGACATTTCCCAATCACGTGGCTCACCAGCAAAACAGTGTGGGTGGCACCATTAGCTATGCATGTGCATAAAATATGTCATGAACCACCAAATAAACAAAGAAACAAAGCAACACATTTTTAACAAAAACTGGCAAACGTACGATCTGACGAATGTTGAATTGAAATTCTTTTTTACAAAACTTTACTATCCTGCTTGAAGATGCATGTGAGCATGCACCTATACCTATGCAGGATGTTACACTGTTGTGTGAATGAATATCAAATGACAGAGCATGGAATAATATTACTGAATACTACATAATACTACTAAAAGCATCCTTCCACATGAAATTTCAACATTCTGATCATAGATACATGCAAACACTGCCCAATAAGCACTATGTTAAAATTGTATGTCATAGGACATGCAAGTACAACAATCAAATATTAATTAACACTCACAAATAATTTGAATTAGCATATTCCACTCCATTTCACAAAGAATCCATCACTGTATAAGCTTATACACCACGCATCAACAGTAATTGATCTGTAACTAATATTACAAGCTCAGAATGACTTGCAGCTTTCTGAGTAAGCCATTTTGTCTTATAGCAGGGATACAGCTTTTTTGGTACATTTTTGTCATATTGTATCAGCACCAGTATCTGTATGCTGTGTACTGTAGCTAGTATACTGAATCAGCTCTAATAGATGCTCTAAACTTTACAGTTTAGGGTTCAAAGATTGCAACCATATCTTGAGCTGCCAGTCATTGTGTGGAAAGGATCAGACAGAAACAAACCATTTGCTATCAAGAATATTGAAGGTTTAGGAATTCCCAGGGTTAGACAACATTCATCTCTACCAGATATGTGGATATTTAACTGCACTATACCTGGAAGTTGAAATAAATCAAAATCAAATATATGTTCTATTCCAAGGGTATCATTTCCCTGTGAGTTGCAGTGTGACATGCAAGGTGTGTTTTAAAGTATTAGGGCAGACATGTCAGGGTTTTTGACAACAAATCTACAGTAATATGTTATAAATTGATCATGTAAATCCATTTCTGTTTAGCATTTCACATCCATGTGTTTACACCCATACATTATCCATGTGTTTCCACCCATAAACATACATTCAACATCCATATATTATTTAATTATACACCACTGTGGTTATGCTATGTTAGTTTACAATACATCACCATGTGTTGGTTGGATATATAAACTTCAGGGCATATACACTGCACTGGATAGCAGCACCCAGTATATTAGGTTCTTAGACATTGTACCATGAAACATCTATCGGTGCAGGTTTTGTGCCATCTCAGTTGCATAAATACACCCACTGCTCCATTAACTGTGCCAATTGCTAACAGTCACCTGAGGATTATATAGTATCTGTATAAAAGTATATCATCCTTGGTTACTGCTCAAACTTATGTGACAATATTGTGCATGGAAACTTGAAGCAATGATGAAAATACATATTTCCATTACTTGCAAATTTGCACATCACATGACAAAATATCTAAAATGTCATCCATCATCTGTAGGTGTAAGTGCCATGCCAATGAATACCCATTAGTATGAATTTGCACCATCTGACATCCATAGATATAGGTTACATGACATAAACAACATAGCTCCAACATACAATAGGTAGCTTATTATGGATTGATGTGTGTTACCCCAGAATGTCATCCAACATTTGTAGGTGTAGATTTTTAACCAAGTACCTGCTTTGGTTATCCAACTCTCCTGTGCCCACATGTAGATACTTATATTCATAACAATATGTGCCAATTCTGACACTTAATGCCTTCCTATTTACTAGCTGCATGCAACTGTGTCATACAAGCTATTGTTCCTGGATGTCAGTGAGTTAGGTATGCGGGCTTTCGGCGCATCGACCATGTTGATCATAGCACAGCACCCATGTTCCTGGATGCCCATGGCTGAAATGCGCTTCAAATAATTATAATTGTATACGGCCAGTACTCCCCAAATCACACCAATGGTGTATTTTTCAGTTGTTCTTGTTCTGCAGCATAGCGACCACCCGGATCGCGTTACATTTGTAATAGCCCGAAGGGGCTGATTCGGTTGATGCATGAAGGTCGACCTCCATGCGTCACGAACGAACCGCCCTGACGTCACTACATCACCTGCTTAAACTCGACGAACGTTCTGCCCTCACCTGATACTTAGGAGTGCAACATAGTAGTCCTTGATTTTCTGGACCGGTGAGCACGTTCTGCTGAAACACTCAACCTAAATAACCACATCTTTGCACCACATGCCCACATCGCACCAACACCACGACCAACCCATTCCGACCGTTGTTTACGTCTCCATCTCAACGGCTCACCTGACTGCCATATGAAACGGGCAAAATTTCCTTTGTCTGGCAGCATTTTCCCCTACCTTCATGTTTACGGTACTTGCCTCGACTATTTACTACGCGTGATGCGAATGATGTAACACAAAAACGATGTCACGGCCCACTGACAAACATGACTCGTGTGTGGGAGGAAGCGCTCATCCGTGGACGGTCCACTAACAAACATGATTCGTGAGGTGGAGGGAGCTATAGCTCATCCGTGTACGGTTCCTTATAAGCATGACTCGTGTGATGGGGAACTCGTCAGCGGATGGGTCACCGACAAAAATGACTCGCGTGCAGTAGGTCCATGCAAATGCGCAGTGACCTCAGGTCACATGATTTCACCTCATCTGAGCCTGATTTAACCATGACTTATGCAAATAACAATTCTTGCTTTTTCGTTTCCAAAAAGTATTGATTGAAAGGGACTTTATAGCAAGCATGTTTTGTAAAGACATAAAGACATAAAGACATAAAGACATAAAGACATAAAAGATTAGTGCAACTATGAGCCACAAGGGCCCTTCTTGGTTGCACTCTGTACACTGAACTAGACGCCCACCAAATATGTCAATCAGCCCTCCCTGTAATACTGAAAAGCAAGCCCTATATTCTTATAATGATTGTCTATGCTGTTTTTAAAGATGTTCAATGTGCTGCTACTGACAATGTTTTCTGGCAGCTGGTTCCAGTGTTCTACTACCCTGTTGGTGAAGAAAGTCTGCCTTAACCTTGTTCTGCTGTGGTTAAGTTTAATTCTGAATTTATGACCTCTAATTGCATCATTTCTGTTCAATTCAAACATTTCCCCAAGATATCCCCTCTCCAGACCATGGACAAATTTAAAGACCTCGATGAGATCTCTTCTCAGCCTTCTATATCTAAGTGAAAACATATTTAATTTCTTCAATATTTCCTCAGATGCCAGGTTGCTTATACCATTAACCATTTTTGTAGCTCTCTTTTGTACTCTCTCTCTCTAAAAGCCAACAATCTTTTTCATAGCTAGGAGACCAAGCTTGGATGCAGTATTCCAAATGTGGTCTGACATATGCACAGTAAAGCTTCCTGATCACCTCCTCACTTCTGTATGATACATTCCTATTTATTGCCCCGAGCATTCTCAGTGCCTTCTTCCTGGCTTCCTTGATCTGTTCTGATGCCCCCAATTTTGTATTTAGAATAACACCTAAATCCTTCTCCTGTTGAGTCACTGATAGCACTTGGCCACCATCAAGTATGGAGCCTTCATATGCTGCTTACCTACATGCATTAAATGCAGTTTTCTTAGCCTTAATTGCTTTTATCAAGTCTGGTGTAAGCCATCCTGGCTTTCTTACCCTTCTTTTGCGTCTTTGCTTTTGGGGGACATGTCTAATCTGAATTTCCTTCGAGTAAGATTTGAACTTTTCCCTGAAGGAAATTCAGTGGTAGCTAATCAGTGGTTCATAATTGTCTAACTCTTCTGACTTGACCCAACATATGGGGTCATTTGTTGGCCTAGAGGAAAACAAAACTAGGTATTACTGTCTATTGCCCGTGATGTCATTTCGGTTTGTCAATTGGCTTTGGAGTTGCGAGAGGCTCACTCTCAGCGACTGCATGTGTCTGGGGAACACGTCAGTGGCTGACAGATAAATAACGGCACCTCGAGTGTTGCACTTTGCCTCGTCACATGCACATTTCCTCTCCCCAAAATAAGCAATTTTTAACACGAAGCCCTACGGAGTGTTCCCCCCCCCCCTCTCCAATCCATTGGGCCCACCTATTACCTTCGCGTATTGTGCCACACTGCCACCGAACAATTATCAGAAATGAACGCCCGTTCCCACAACTATTCATCACAAGAACTGCTTGTAGTCCACAGCTGGAACATAGACACATAATTTGCATTTTACCTATGTTCAGAAGCTCTTCTTTGATGAAAAATAATATCTCCAATCATTTCACGTTACTCTTGTGGGTGGATTCAAAATCTGGATTTTCTCCAATAGCCGTTCGGACTAATCCTCGCCACCACACCATGCACCGTAACCCAACTACCACGCCAATCTCTGTCACTGACTGGGCCGTGACGATGAGTAATGTCAAGGAAGTAGGTCAAGGTAGTGCTCAAAAGCAATTTGGTCTGCTCGAGAATACCAAAATAAATGAGAGTTGGGATGCGGCCAGTATTTTTTAGTAAAGGAGCCCTACAGAAGTAAAATGTCACAGCTAGACCGCTTTCGTCGCGCGAGGAGCGGTGAACTTTTTTTTGGTTTGGCATGGTGAAAATCCGACATTCCTTGTTTGATCAGAGTGTACTTACCTTCTTTTTTTTTGCTAAATGGGCGGACTCCACCGCTGGGCGGTGCCTCTGGACAAGAAGTTCCGCTTATAATTTCTGGGTGCATGCGACGAAGTTCATCTCAACGGTCAGGTCCAGCCTCACTTGGTCCGACCGTCATGCTTTTGAAGTATTGGTAGCTTTGTCACAGCGTTTCATTTCCTAATTACTGCACTCGGAGTAACATCTTAATGCCTTTTAAGGTGCATTTTTAGCAGTCTTCACCACCACTTTTTTAAAGTGCAAGAATGATGTATGCCAGAGCGGTGCCGTTTTGCATACACATGGAATGGCTCGAACCACGCCAAATTTTATTTGAACCATCTCAGAATGGATTTGAGCTATATCAATGGTTTTCAAGAAGACACAAATTACAATTAGAGCAACAGGACACACTGGAGGCATGTCGAGAAATGACCAACAGTCAATATTTTCGTTCTTACCTGTCTTCTGTACCGTGTACCCTTGTGGTACATCGACCCTCTCAATTATTAACCGCTTAACCGGTGTGTTTTGCAATCAGTACTGGGCTGGTGCCTCCAATAAAAGTGTCACGCTTGCCAAAGGCAGTTACATCCAAAGAATTGCTGGACTGTCTCTGACAGTCAGACATGCCCGGATAGTGGTGTCAATCAGGGCACCGTCCGCTACCACGAGTGCATCTGATCATAACGTCAAGTTGTGCACAAAGTTAGGGACTCTGCCGAACAATGTGGACGATCATGCTTGCGTATGCTTTATTTTGCAAACAATGTAGTCCGCCCCCCCTCCCTCCCGGAAAAATTGAACGTTACCGTTGTTTGGTATTCCGAGTCCGAAGATCCAGTTCACCCTCAGTTATTAGTTTATGCTATATTTCTGAATAGAACACACATGCATAATTTGTGTTAACTGACATTACCTACATTTTGCTATAGATGCCTAAATGTATATATGATTGTATGATGCAGATATGAGTGTAAATGTATATATGATTGAGCCATAATTATTCACATTAACGGAGTGTCACAAACCACTTGTTTCATGTTGCGCATCGCAGCTGGTCACAACACACCCCTGCCGTGATGTGTCGAGGTGCGCATGTTTGAGGTGCAGCGTGTGTCGTCAGCGTGCTGTCCACGCGCTCCATCCGCCTTTGATGACGTCAAATAGTAATCCTCGCCCGCCATGTGTCGGCAGTTCGTGCCTTTTCTGGCTGCGAAGGGTACGCGAGTAAGGTACGACTAAAGTCGGAGAGTTTGTCTAAAGTCGGAGAGTTTGTCTAAAGTCGGAGAGTTTGTCTAAAGTCGGAGAGTTTGTCTAAAGTCGGAGTGTTTGTCCAAAGTCGGAGAGTTTGTCCAAAGTCGGAGAGTTTGTCCAAAGTCGGATAGTTTATCCCTAGAGTCGGATAGTTTGTCTAAAGTGGGAAAGTTTATCAAAAGTCGGAGAGTTCCCCTAAAGTCGGAGAGTTTGTCTAAAGTGGGAGAGTTTGTCCAAAGTCGGAGAGTTTGTCCAAAGTCGGAGAACTTGTCCAAAGTCGGAGAACTTGTCTAAAGTCGCAGAGTTTGTCTAAAGTCGGAGAGTGGTCTAAAGTCGGAGAGTTTATCTAAAGTTTGAGAGTTTGTCTAACGTCGGGTAGTTTATCTAAAGTCGAGGAGCTTGTCTAAAGTCGGCCAGTTTATCTAAAGTTTGAGAGTTTGTCTAAAGTCGGATAGTTTATCTAAAGTCGAAGAGTTTGTCTAAAGTCGGAGAGTTTATCTAAAGTCGGAGAGTTTATCCAGAGTCGGAGCGGGTGCCGTCTCTATCCACAGTGGCGGACGATCGCCGCAGGAAAATGGCTGTGGGACGCTTCCGCCACACACCGTACGGTGGCGCCGCCGTCGAATTTGACGAGGAGGCGGCGCAGTCGGAGTTCATCCCACCGGCTCATTAGCGCTCAGCTCAGCTTCTAGGAGCGCTCAGCTCAGCTTCTAGGAGCTTCTAGGTTCGCGCTAGGAGAGGCATGCTGTGGACTGCACTGGAAGGAGCAGGATCTTTCTGTTGGCGATGAGCTATTGATATCGCAATAGGATTCGTATTTTGCGCACTCGGCATCTGCGGCGGTCAAGTAACGTGCTTGATAGACGATAAATATATGTGTATCGTGTTTGAGTGCTCAGTATGGTTTTCCACGTTCCCGTCTGCACCTACCGCACCTGCCTTCGAACGTTGGAACCATACCAAGCATTCCAAAGGGCGAAATCCCCGGCATGTTGCAGTGCTGGACACCAGTGGATGGTCTGGTTCGGGTGTTCGGGTGTCCGGGTCGGGGTCGGGTGTTCGGGTGTTCGTGGTCGGGTGTTCGGGTGTTCTGGGTGGGGTCGGGGTCGGGGTCGGGTGTTCGGGGTCGGGTGTTCGGGGTCGGGTGTTCTGGGTCGGGTGTTCGGGTGTTCGGGTGTTCGGGGTCGGGTGTTCGGGGTCGGGTGTTCGGGGTCGGGTGTTCGGGGTCGGGTGTTCGGGGTCGGGTGTTCGGGGTCGGGTGTTCGGGTGTTCGGGTGGTGGTCCAGCAGGCTTTGAATAGGGATGGCCAACAACCACTCAGTCTAGAATTGGCGGTAAGACAGATTGGTAAAAATAGTATGGTGATGAACGGTAAGTTGTATATCACTTGAGTGAAAAATATACTACATCGAAGAACAGGTTCTTCCTCGGTCAGCTCCGGCACAGCTCTACTCTGAAGAGCACCCGTTCACGTCAGCAGCGAGAGCATACTTAGAAGACGGCTGAAATGTTCTAAGGAACAGAGCCGTGGCATTAACCCGCGCCGTCTTTCCGGTCAGATCCTCACAACGCGTCTCGGCGGGGGGGGGTTAGTAACCCCCTCTAAAATCCAAACTAAGCATCGCACGAAAACGAAAGAGGTGTCATCGAAAAGCGCTCGACGGGTAGGGTCCGGGTCCGCCCCCAAAACAACTTCCCCCAAAAGTGACGTCACCAGGGGGCTAGATTTTCACGACTTTTCACGACTTACATTATGTTCTTGGCTCTGGGGAGTTCATTTTGGGGATATATGAAAAAACAAAATTAATTTGGAATGAGAAAAGGACAGCGAAATCGACCACGTTTATAATTTTTTGCCCCCAAAAATAAACTTTTATTTTTTTGAAATTTCAAAATTTTGAGTTTTCAAGTTTTCTTTAATTTTCCTTTTTCAATGAGTAGAGAAGACCGAGAAACGTTGTTGGAAGTCAACTTGTCCCAATAAAATGCTTACTTTAGCCAGAATCCTCTATTTGAACTGCAATTTGGCAAATACGCAAAATTTATATGTAGTCAAAAACGGGAAAAAATGAAAAATTCCACTCGTACGTTTTGTTGCATCCCTAAAGATAAGCAAACGCTGCAAGTTTCATTAAAATATCTGTATCCGTTAAAGCGTGATGACTGGTTGAACATTTTTTTAGGTGACCTCACCTGACCTTGACTAACTCGTTGACCTTAGATGATCTGACTTAAACATTTTGAAACCTCATGCCAAATTGACGTGGGAAAAGGTATGCCAAATTTGGGCGCGCTGCCACGCGCCGTTCGTCCACTATCCGCGAAAAGCCTGAGGGGGCGGTTGAAGACCCCCAAGACGGGACGGGTTAAAGATCCGTTTCGGTGAGCCTCTCCCACACCATCTGGACGAACGGTTACGCCGAGGGTCGCAGACGCACAAGCGGCAGCTGTACGGTAAGCTGTCTCGCCTCTGCTCCCTGAGCGCATTCAACGAAGCTGGCAAAGTGAACATCATTAACAGCATAGTAAGCCGCATACTAAGTGATGCAGAGATGCGAGCTAACCATGTATCGAACAGTGTACCAGACATGCATTGTGTTGGCTGCTTTGTGACATTCCGAAGAGGTTCGGAAGTCGGAGGGATGAAAAGTGAACTTTTCGTCCATCCAATAAAAAATGTTTGAGCATTTCTTTAAATGCTCAAACATGTTTTCAGTCTCGACCCACATCTTGTTCACCAGATGAAGTCACTAAAGCCGAAGCGTTGAGAGATGTCCTTGGATGTGTGATGAAAGTACTAATTTTACGCTGAATTGATGCATAACCTACCGTTCATCATCATATTATTTTTGTCAACGACTCATTGGTTGGGTGAAGGGTCCGCGAGAGGGCCTTACACAGGGCGTCTGATCTTTGGGCTGCATCGTGCGGATAGTAACTTCCGAAGAAGAAGTGAGAATCTAGGTATGTGTGTCCATATATCCATGTATCCATGTATTCATCTATGTATGTGTGTATTTATTTATCTTTGTACTACCACGGGGTCAAGAAAAATGGCCAGCGGCACCATCTGCGGAGCCGAGGGAGGCTAGGTGGAGTTCATGAAAGTACGCAGGGTAGGAAAACTAGCTGATGGTAGAAAAGCTAGCTGAAGCATTGCACGTCCAATCTTATGTCAATGCTGATGTATGTTTTAGACGACGACCATACCAGGCGATAGAATGCCTTATGGCACACGTGCGGACTCGTACTTGAGTTGAGAGTCCCCCGCTCCTCCTTCTCGATGATTATTTGGGTTTTAGGGTGCTTCAAGCCAAGCTGCTGGTGTTAAATTTCAGTGAAGTGCGATGATGCCACAATTACGCGACAACTGGGGATGAACGTCAGTTTTCGCCGTGTAGCTATTGACTCCGTTTGAAGAGGAAATAAACAGCGAAGTTCTCGGGCAATACCCGCCCACTTATTTCATCGCCGCTGGCCTTCGGACATGGGGTTCCTTCAAGTTATTGGCTAACGTGATGACCGATGACGTCATTGGCCAACGTGATAGCCGGCTGACAACTGACTTGGCGCGAGTTTGTCAGCAAGAAGGCTCCAGGCCCAAGGTGTGCTACGGTTAACAATCTTTCGACCAACGTCGGGAAAGCTTGGATATAGGAAGCTTCCCATTGCTAGGTGAAGATGCCTTTGCCTCCGGAAAGAATGTTGAATTACGTCCTAGCTCAGCAGTTACTATAAATGCAAAGCATTTTCAGTAACTTCTGAGTCACGGTGCAGTTACTCTGCAGTTACCGTGCACAGCTGGTGTAGGTGTTCGTGTATATACATATAAATACATATATATATATATATATATATATATATATATATATATATATATATATATATATATATATATATATATATATATATATATATATATATATATATATATATATATATATATATATATATATATATATATGTATTATATATGTGTGTGTGTGTGTAGGTGTATGTGTGTGTGTGTGTGTGTGTGTGTATATGTGTGTGCATGTGTAAGTGTATATGTGTGTGTATGTGTAAGTGTATGTGTGTGTATGTGTATGTGTGTGTTACAAATATCAAGCATAAGCTCTGTGGCGGTGAGCCACCTCCAGTTACGCGCCGTCTGAGCTGGTTGTAATTAAGCAAGCGGACTATCAGGAAGACAAGCAAGGCATCCTACCCTACTGCGGAGCTGATGGCCCCGGGAATCCTTTCGTCTCCCCGACGCGCCGCCGCCGGTGACCTCGGTACGGGGTCAGCGGCGACCTCGGCGCCGGGTCAGCGGAATCCCGCGCTCGCCGCTGCGCCGGCGGCGCTGCCAGACCGTCTCGGAGCTGCCAGATGGTCCCGGAGCTGCCAGCTGGTGACGTGGGCGCCGCCGGCGGCGGAAGGGTCGCATCGGTCGCGGTCACCGGCTCGCATCTGCCGGTCGGTGAACCAGACAGGGTGACAGCGGCGCGACGGTACCGGACGATCTGGGACAGCCGGGTAGTGGTGCCAATCAGGCCACCGTCCGCTACCACGTCAGGCGATCTCGGACGACGGGATAGTGGTGCCAATCACCGTGTAGTGATACCAATCAGGTTGGCTGCGGGTGAGCTCGGTAAATGCCGCCGGTTGTGAGATTCGAACCCACAATCTTGCGACCAAGAGTCTGACGCTCTATCAACTGAGCCACCGTCAATCAACGCATCGACTGCTAAAAACGTTGGCTGTACCTACGTGGCAGTCAGAATGCTAGACAGCAAAATAGTCGTTCCGGATTTATAGTACTGTGTGTGAGGGCAGAGGGGGTGGGGGTGGGGGTAGCTAGATTCTTTCCATGCAACGCCATTGATGTAGATCTCAATTTCATCGCAATTCAAGGCACGTAGCGACTCGTGGGGAGACTGCCGTTCGGTGGTGACGTACGAGAGTCCGACCGCAGGTGTCCACGAGAGCCACGGCCAATGGAACAAATCGAATGTTGTCTTCACGCGTTGCCACCCCATGACCGCTCCTCAATAAACTCCCCAGCTCACTCTGCGCGCTTCACGTCCAACGCTTCAAAATGAGCGCCGACAGGAGCCACGCCTCAACTCCGCCACCCACGTCTCCACACAGTCCAGTCTCCGGCAACGGGTGACGTCACCGTGACGTGGTGACGCCAGCCACTCAGGTATGGTGACGTGTGACGTCACTGGTGACGTCACCATCATACCTGATGACGTCATCAGGTGATGTGGTGGTGACGTCACCAGGCGTGCCAGCCACTTCGCTAGGTATGACGATGACGTCACCAGGCGTCACGGTGACGTCACGGCCGATAGCGAGTGCTGTCGGTCGGCCAGACGTAATCGATTGATTATGCCCACACGAAACGGGTCCGCCGGCGTCGTCGCCGGTCCGGGGTTTATTTTCGGTCTGTCTGAAGAGAGGCCCCCGTCGCCGTCGACGAGCCGTCGGCACGAGGGCGGCCGCAGCGGTTTGGCTTGGCACCGGCGAGTGGACAGGTCTGACCGCTAAATGGGCCGGCGATTGTGGGGTAGACTGACGGCCACCACCGGGCGATTGTGGGGTAGACTGACGGTCACCACCGGGCGATTGTGGGGTAGACTGACGGTCACCACCGGGCGATTGTGGAGAGGCTGACGGTCACCACCGGGCGATTGTGGGGTAGACTGACGGTCACCACCGGGCGATTGTGGGGTAGTCCACCGGGGATTGTGGGGTAGACTGACGGTCACCACCGGGCGATTGTGGGGTAGACTGACGGTCACCACCGGGCGATTGTGGGGTAGACTGACGGTCACCACCGGGCGATTGTGGGGTAGACTGACGGCCACCACCGGGCGATTGTGGGGTAGACTGACGGTCACCACCGGGCGATTGTGGGGTAGACTGACGGTCACCACCGGGTGATTGTGGTAGCTGGGGCGATTGTGGGGTAGACTGACGGTCACCACCGGGCGATTGTGGGGTAGACTGACGGTCACCACCGGGCGATTGTGGGGTAGACTGACGGTCACCACCGGGTGACGGCACCGGGGATTGTGGGGTAGACTGACGGTCACCACCGGGCGATTGTGGGGTAGACTGACGGTCACCACCGGGCGATTGTGGGGGTAGACTGACGGTCACCACCGGGCGATTGTGTGACGGTACCACCGGGCATTGTGGGGTAGACTGACGGCCACCACCGGGCGATTGTGGAGAGGCTGACGGTCAGCAGCCAGGTGATTGTGGGGAGGCTGACAGCCGCCACCCGGTCTTCATCCGACAGTCACAGGTGGCGTCAGTGGGTGTGCTGCGGGTGGGGGCAGGACTGGTAGGACTAGCACCTCCACAAGACTGACTGACGGCCTGTCTCCACTGAGCCAGAGCTTCAGCCAAGACTGGCTGAAGAGCCTTCCTCCCCAGAGCTCCACCTCTGACGCTGCTTGAAGTTCCCATATCCCCCAGTAACCACTTCGCATTTGGACTTTGTCCGCAGCGCAGGCCCCTGGAGGGGACGATCTGCGCACTGCCCTTAGAGACGGTTCCCGACGCGGCGCCCTCGGCAGCCCCGCGGCCGCCCTTCTCCTGGCCGTCGCGGAGCTCTGGAGATGTTGGTGCGTGTTGGCGTAGCCACACGCCTTCGCATCGCATCATAGCAAGTGGTTCTGATATTGCCATTCTCATAGGAAGTGGTTCTGAGGTTGCCGTTTTACCACATGCTCTGGTGTGGTGGCACCATCTGGCGTGGGCAAGGTGCTGGCTCAGCTGCCAGCTCACCTTATGACACCGCATGACATCACATAACACTGCATGACACCGTGTGACATCGCATGGCGCCGCACAGCATCGTATGACACCGAATGACACCGTACGTTCGCGTGCCATGTTCTGATGCAGCGTCATCGAGTCACGAAGGTACAGCCAGTGGCATCATACAGCACAGCCATCAATGTGTGGACAGTAGCAACAATAGCACGGCTACGTGTCTCAACATTCGGACAGACCGGACTACCGGAACCGCATGCATTCCTACTTTGCAGCGAGCTGTCCGAGGTATGCATTTGCACTTCCCACTCGTGACTTCCGACCGCGCCGCCTGCGCCTGTTTCATTCGTCTCGTGAGCGGCACCAGTTCCCAGATGCGACGCGAGCACGCACAGACCGCCTCAGTTCTGACCCCCCACCACCACCCCCAGTCCCAGCCCATCATCTGCGCCTCCCGGATGTTACACGAGCTCGCACAGAACGCCTCAGTTCTGATGCGCCCCCCCACCACCACCACCACCCCAGTCCCAGCCCATCATCTGTGTCTCCCGGACGTTACGCAAGGTCGCACAGAACGCCTCAGTTCTGATGCCCCCACCCCACCACCACCGCCCCCAGTCCCAGCCCATCATCTGCGTCACGTGCGCCTCGTTCATGGCCCGCCGGCGACTGAAGCCACTCTGGCAGGGATCAGTGTCACAGGGTGCTGGCGGTCACACAGACTGGCGCCGCATCCAAACACAACAGTGGCAGCCGCCCACATAATGGCCATCCGTCAGATTGCGTTCCAAAACATTGCACTCCTAGTCTGAACCTCTGCAAGTCATGCGCTGGGCAGCAGGAACAAAGCCAATGGAGAGGGTGGGTGTGGAGGTCAAATAGTATATTTGTCTTCTGCTCTCATCAGCAAGATATGGGGTTTTGATCGTTCAATTTGGAGGCTAAAGAGCCAAACCAGATCGAGCTCGGAGTGAACACAGTGCATGATAATCCCCTCACTGCTGTTCCCTCGTCTATATGATCCTGGTTGAGATACGTGGCAGGACGTAGTCGCGATGGAGCTTATGAGGCACGCTGGAGTGCTGCATCAAAGTTGAAACGAATAGGCTGGGCATTGTTCCTGTGGTGTTGGCTCCGAAGAAATTGTTTCCAAGTGCGACCTCCCTTCATACATGCTTTACGACTCTCTGTTGGTACAGAAACAAAACATAGCACGTCGTATATGGTCAACAGACTGGAATACGAAAAACAATCGGTTTTTATGCAAATGATTGTCATAAAATATTCCGGTCGTACTGATTTAATTACGCATTATAAGTACGCACACACAAACGTAAGTAGGCAGTGTAATCCTATGCCTCATTAAGTATTATTCTTGTCGAGAGTAATGCTTAAGTGTGGATATTATCATGGATAAGAAATTAATGCAGCTGACAGATATGTTATTACAACGCTATACAAAATGTCCCAGGCATGAATGATACACTATCTTGGCGTTCTCGGTTAATATATTGTTAACGTATGCTCTTTCACATTTCTTCGTTTTTCACTAGCTTCCTTAGCTTAGCCTCAGTAATCTTAGCTTAATTTCTTACCTGAACATAGCTTGCAAGCTTCGACTATGCCTATAGGTTAGATTCACTTTTTCTTGTTGGCTTGGTTATTATTTTGGGAAGTAGCTTGGTAGTACCTAAGTCAGATAAACTTAAGTACATTTGACTCACTGCCAAAATCGTCACCTTCAGGTTAGCTGCATGCAAAAGCACGTTCAAAATTATGTCAGCTTTCCTGCGTATCCACGGAGACATGAGCGCGATCCCGGAGGGTACATTTGATAAACGTTCGAAGAACAACTTCAGCGACAACTGCAGCGGACTGTCGACACGGGACAGGTCTCGACCTCCTGCTTGCATGTCTCTCGGAATTCACCAAGATATGGCTCAATATGCCGACATTAGCAACGCACCGAGTTGGCCGGCGTCAGCTTCCGCCTAGTGGAGTCAGACGTTCCTCGAATTGTTGACCAGAAGCCCCGCTCTACACTTCGCTGGTGGAATGCTTGGGCAACTACCTGTTGCAAACTACCTGCTCCTACCTCTGCTGGCATTGCATGTGCCTACCTCTGTTGGCACTACGTGCTCCTACCTCTGTCGGTACAACGTGCTTCTATCACTGACCAAGCTCCTACCTCTGCTGGTACTACATGCTCCTACCTTTGCTGGTACTACGTTATTCTACCTCTGCTTAGTGGTACTCCAGTCTGGTCCAGGCATGGCCTGGCTCTTATCCAACAATGGGGGAAATGTGGAATTTTCTGGCGTGGTGAATTTTGAGGTTTGAACGTTTTAGAATTGTTCATAAAGATATATAGCCTCAGACATTGTTTCGTCCCAGCGTTTCGCAATCCAAGCCACCGAAGTGCATTGCGGCACAGCAGCGCTTAGGCGCATGCGCCAGAGACATCTACAAGGCAAGGGCTTAACTAATGGTTTGCCCGAAGGCCTGCTCGACCAGGAGCGCATCTTCACAACTGTAGTGCATGGGGCAGAAACAGGATGTGGAGGGGGGCATGCCACACTGCGCTAGTGTGTGGAATGGCCGACGAAAATTGCATGGCTAGTACCAATTAATCTCCCATAGGGATAGTGGTCAATATCATGAAAAATGAACGGACTGTCAGACATGGCACCCTAGCCATGTCTGACCTGCAAGCATGCCTTGTGTGCGCTATTCTGGACTTGGTAGAAGTTTTATCAATATTTTGGCGAGCAATGCTAATGTGTGAGTAGAGTACCCGGGATTTGCATGCCAAGAATAGTTAATATCGTGGTGCAGCCGTCGTGCACTGCCTCAGTTACCCTCAGCTGGCATCCAACCTCGTGATGGGAGAGAAGCAATTAAACTGAATAATGGGCATTCTGCTGGCTTGGTTCTGCCAACGCAAGGTTCCCTTATAACCTGTGTGCAAAGTTGAAATCCCCAGCAGTCGAATAGACGGCCAAGATTTGTCCGGCCTACAATCCTAGGCTCCCTAGGCTCCTGAGCTCATTCTCGGCGAGAGTCTCTCGGCCTGCCCGGATTGTCTGTGTCTGCCGTCCGGCCTATGCTTATCCGACGGCTGATCCTATCCGGCCAGCCTATGTCTGCCCGGCTGGCATTATGTCTGTCCGGCTGGTCCTACACGATCGGTCCTACCCGATCGGTCCTACCCGATCGGTCCTACCCGATCGGTCCTACCCGATCGGTCCTACACGATCGGTCCTACGCGATCGGTCCTACCCGATCGGTCCTACACGATCGGTCCTACACGATCGGTCCTACACGATCGGTCCTACCTGGCTTGTCCTATCCGACTGGTCCTACCCGACTGGTCTCACCCGGCTGGCCTTTGTCTTCACAGGTGGCCTGTATCTGCCGAGCAGACCCTGTATCTACCCGGCAGACCCTGTGCATGCCCGGCAGACCCTGTGTCTGCCGGGCAGACCCTGTGTATGCCCGGCAGACCCTGTATCTGCTAGGCAGACCCTGTTTCTGCCGGGCAGATCCTGTGTCTGCCGGGCAGACCCTGTATCTGCCGGGCAGACCCTGTTTCTGCCGGGCAGACCCTGTGTATGCCCGGCAGATCCTGTGTATGCCCGGGCAGAACCTGAGTCTGCCCAGCAGACTCTGTATCTACCCAACCAGTCGTGACCCTGAAGGACTGACCCGGTACTCAGCCCAAGCTGGTGATGTCCTGGCTTTGAACGGTGATCTACATAACCCTAGGCGTCCCACTCTTAACTATTACAGTATAACTATGTGCCCACTCAAAAGCTTAGCAGAAAAGTTGCAAACAGAAATGTTCTCATGTATCGAGCAAGAGTGCCATACAGATGGACGCAATGGTGAACCACCCATGCCGAATGCTTTTGATTTGGATGATTAAGGTGTATGCTAAATCAAGATCGAAACTTGCGAATAAGCACTTCATCCAGTTTATTTGATTCATCGATCACTCTTTCGACTCAAGTCGGATCATGCAGATGACGCTGATTAATGGGAACGCCTTCATTCAGTTTCGAAAACATTTTCGCAGTGCCGCTGGGGAAAACTGGAAAACATCTTCGGATTGCTGTTTGTTTGTTTGTTTATTTGGACTTAAGGGCGCCTAAGCTGCTAGTGACTATCTATCCCCTAACTTAGAGCTGCATAGTCACTTTTGCCTAACACGCATTTTTCATGTGACTCAAAGGTTCCGTAGTTTGCAGCTTACTGAAGTAGCGAGGTGTACCAGGGTGCAGTTGCCTGGCCACACCAGACACCCGCACGGGGGCAAAGCGAAAAGTGCATGTCGTACCGTTAGGATTGCTAGACAGCTGACACACTGGTCTTCCGTTGCCGCAGAGACGGTATTGTCGAGTAGCATGTGTGTGGCTGATGCTGCGCATTCTATACAAGTTCACTTCGTTCTTCCTAGATCCGTGACGGTGCGATAGCCGCTTCTATTATATATCTCTAAGGTGTGTTTCTATTGCAGGCGGCTTACTGTTGGCCTGTTCGTTCCAGCTCCTCTGCCACCTTACATTCAAGTATTCTGAAATTCCCGTGCCGTGGTCTCTGGCTGGAAGTAGGAATACACGTGCCCGGGGGTTCTGGGCTGCCAATTTCGCCGCGGAATGGGCACACAGTGAACTCCGGCATGGCCCGGCAGCCAGTGTAAACGAACGCTTTCCCCATCTCGGTGCGGACAAGTGGGGCCTGTTGGAACGTGGGGCCAACGCGCGCTACGCCTGCTCGCATACAAAAGGCTAGCACGTGCCACAAACGTCCACGTGTGAACGGCTAGCACATGTTATGCCTACCCACAGGTGAAGGGCTAGTGCGTGTCGCTCCCATCCACATGTGAAAGGGACACACCTGTCCATATGTTAATGGCTAGCACGTGCTACGTCCACTCAACGCTAGCACGAACGAGCGTCACGACCGCAGTCACGAAACGCCACGAACGTCATGTCACAATTATGCACAGATGTAATTGCATTAGGCTCGCATACCTCACTGCATTGCTCAGAGAAGCCATGCCATGAACCGTGCTGTAAAAATTATAATTTTGAGAATCGCTTTTTTAGGTTCATTCCTGGCTATTAGTGACCGCCAGCGATGTGACGTCTTGCAAGTGACACGCGTGGGCACCACAAAGCGCCAATAATACCAACTAGCTATGCTTCACATTTACCAATGCCGTGAATCTACCGAGCATGTATATATATCCAGGCTACTCAACACATACATACCCAACAGACATATATGCCTCTGAAGCACAAATAATCAGCCGATCGAACACACGTAGGAATGCGAAGTAGACGTACATAAAGCGCGACAAAATTAATGAACCAAAAACCGAGGTGTCAACATCAAAGGCTCACGTTATGAAATGCGGCGGCTGGCAAAACACAACATGCACATTACAGACATAGCCGCGGGCAATCCACGTCATCACCGGAGACGAGGCTGGAGCCAGGTGGCGATTAGTATGATTCACAGGCAATGGGGCGGCGCCGGCGGGCCGCTTTTTGCCGGCCGCACGCACAACAGAACACGGCCGAGCTGGTGCTCAGCCGGGCGCGACGACCGGTTTGGCGCGCAATGACCTGTCACCCGCGCAAACGATGTGTGTGTTTGTGTCGACGTGCGCGCCGCCGCCGGCCGCCGCCAGCCATCAGTTACGCGGCGCTTCTGGTCGGTTAAACGCGCCGCTTTGCGGGGACGTTAGGCGCGCAGTCGACGAGACGACGCGCGCGCGCGCGCCGCAAAAAAACGCGCCTGATAGATGGCGAGTTACGTTTCTGCCAAACAGGTGGCGCGCGTCGAGGTCGACGCGTGCCAGCCGCCGGCGGCCGAACAGGCGAACAACAGCGGGTCAGACCGGCGAGCGGCCGGCTTCCGAGCCGCTCCGTCGGCGCCGACGCCCGGGACCCGCAGAGAGGAACGCCGCCGGCCGGCCGGCGTGGCAGTCGACACGCGGCGGCCGTTCGCCGACCGCTGTACTGGCGGTGGACGCCATTGTTTTATTCGCGGCCGGCCGGACAGCGGCGCCTTGGAGCGGCGCCATGGACAATGTTTACCGGCGGGGGCGCGGCTGCCGGCGACCGGTGCCACGAGCTGGCGCGGCCCGAGGGGGGCGGAGGGGGGCGTCTCACGTCCTGTCCGCGCTCCCGAGAATTGCCGGCCTCATTCGGGCGATCGTGCGTCACTTTGCGCCACTTACGCGACGCAAAAACGCTCACTTTGCTGAGCTTCGTCGGTGTGGCCAGAACAGGTTCTAAATGGAGTAAAAATTGAAATGGACAAAGCCCGGTAGGCACTTCATGATGTAAGACGATTCAATTGCCACTGTTCCCGCCACTTCCCACTGTTCCCGCCATTTGCCACTGTTCCCGCCATTTGCCATCGCCCCCGACACTTGCCACCATTCCCGCCACCACTTTATCGCTGACTTTATCTTTCCGACTGTTTAACGGATTTAACGCGGAGCTTGTCTTGGCACCGAAATGAAAACCTATCAAACCGATGCATGTGCTTGCCTCCGATTCGATTTGGTAGTACTTCAGCTCTGTTTGCTTGATCTCTTGTTTTAAGTATGAAAGCCTGATCATACTTCGTTCATGGTCCGATGAAGGCTTCAGAAATTCGCAAAGGAATGAAACAAACATGAAAGGTAATTGCTACCTTGCCGTAAGAGAAGTTGCAAGTGTGCGTTAGTTTCCTTTAACCCAGATTTCCTTTCGGATTGCATCTGCAATTGTATGCCTGTGCTCCATTGCTTTTCTAACTTATACGCTCGTGCAGTGTAGACGTTCCCGCAGTTTCCGCAGTGCAGTCGCAAATAATTGAACAAAAGTATTAAAACCGCTACCTAAGTGCGGGGGTGTCGAATGACACCTAATTCTGCCACGCTTGCTGTTCACCACGTGAACATTATTCATGCGATTACTTCTTCGTCATTGTTTGTTTTTCTTTTCTGGTCGGGCCAAGTGACGGGTCGATATAGACAAACGAACAATCGATGGTAGACATAGAAACAGTCGATGACAAACATACAAACAGTCGATTATAGACATAGAAACAGTCGATGGTAGACATAGAAACAGTCGATTAATATACATAGAAACAGTCGATGGTTGAATAGAAACAGTCGATAATAGACATAGAAACAGTCGATGATGGACATAGGAATAGTCGATGAATAACATAGGAACGGCGGTATAGAGCGGGAGCAAGCATAGTGACCTCCTTCACACTTCAGGAACCTGAAATATTAACCTTACGGTCTTGACATGGAAATAATTGACCTAAATATGATTTAACCAGCTACTTTGGATGTTTCGTCACCCTTGGAAGCGATGTTCGCATCATGAAGTGTTCTCCTAAACAAGGTCAGTTCAAGTGTACACGGTAAGTGTTACGAGCGAGGATGAAGCCAAAGGGAGGACTGCCGTGTGTGTGCGATAAAGCCTCATCGGAGCTGCCCGGCCACAATCCGGTGTGACTCGACCAGACCCAGCCCGACCCAGCTCGACCTGGGCCGACCCGACCCGACCCGACCCGACCCGACTGTCAGGTCGACCCAGCTCGACCCGACCCGACCCGATCCGACTGTCAGATCGACCCAGCCCGACCTGGCACGACCCGACCCGACTCGACCCGACTATCGCAGCGACCCGGCTCGACTCGACCCGACCTGACTATTAGAGCGATCACAATGCTCTTACAATCGTTTTGCTATCTTTTGTTGTTGAAACTTTCAAGCCCAAATTCTTTCACTCAGAATTCTTTGTTCCTTTGTTTGTTCATTTTCAATTGCACAGGTTTTCGCCACGATATTATTTTAATTACACGCAATTTCAATTCAAAGAACGCGCGTTATGTCGTCCCGAGATGAGAGCGCGCCGACTGGCCTCTTGCCTGCGACATTCCCGGCGGGTAATGGCCACCAGCGGTACCGACAGGCGACCGGGCGTCTCCGGCGCGCCCGGCTCGCACGCACGCACGGCCGCAAAAACCCGAGCAGCGATCGAGCCGCGCGACCTGCGCCGGCCACGTGGCGCTCGAAATCAGGCCCGACTTCCGCCGCAAAAACGCCGCCGGCGACCAAAAACGCGCCAACGCCGACAAGTGGGCCGGCCGGCCGGCGCGCGCTTCTGCCGGCCGTCGCGCGCGCTCGACGCCGATGGCCTTGGGCTCGCTCCAGTTGCGGGCGTTTTTGCCACGCCGGAAGTGGCGCGAAGTGCGTCGCGGTTGCGGCGATTCCGGAATCGCGCGCACCCGTTGGCTGGTGGGAGCTGGCGTGGCGCTGTTGCGCACGCACCGTCGAGTATTCAGGCTGGGCCCCTTGTGGTGCGGCATGGTGGGGAGTAGTTTGATGGTGTAGCACGGTCTGGTGTGGGGTGGTGGTGTGGGGTCTGGTGGGGAGTGGGATACGGTGTGATGGAGTGGGGGGTGTGATGGGTTGTGGTATGGGGTGGTTTTACTGTTCTCTCCAGATGCCATGCAATGTCTTTAATAAAACTGCTCTCAACATGCAGTGATGCTGCCCTGGTAGGTGATTGTCAGCTCCACTGGGTTCCAAGCTGCGGTAGCCCATTCGGCCTCTCGATCTCATCCTTCACCAGCTCTCGGATATACTCTAGAGAGCAGGGTTATCTCTTACAGCGACGTTGGTGCAGGACGTGAGTGTAGGTACCTGTGTGAAGCTACATGGGCGTCACTTCGTATTTTGTATGTACAAAGGGCTGACTTTCCCCTGGTTCCCTCAATCATTGATTTAGATCCCTGAATCGTCAAGTTGGCCGCCCTAATCAGGCTGAAGCTTAACCATTAGATATAAGGGCGTACACTACAAAGAAAAGACTTTCGGAGCAGCTTTGGCCATCAAAATGGTCATTTTCCCACCCCACACCAACTTCATAAAGTGACTACCATGTGCAGGTAGCCACCCCAGCACCAGACGTGGGCGCAGGTAGACACCCCCGCACCAGACGTGGGCGCAGGTAGACACCTCCCGCACCAGACGTGGGCGCAGGTAGACACCTCCTGCACCAGACGTGGGCGCAGGTAGACACCCCCGCACCAGACGTGGGCACAGGTAGATACCCCCCGCACCAGACGTGGGCGCAGGACTGCACAGGGGTAGCCACCCCAGCACCAGACGTGGGCGCAGGTAGACACCCCCGCACCAGACGTGGGCGCAGGTAGACACCTCCTGCACCAGACGTGGGCGCAGGTAGACACCCCTGCACCAGACGTGGGCGCAGGTAGACACCTCCTGCACCAGACGTGGGCGCAGGTAGACACCCTGCACCAGACGTGGGCGCAGGTAGGCACCTCCTGCACCAGACGTGGGCAGGGACACCCCCGCACCAGACGTGGGCGCAGGTAGACACCTCCTGCACCAGACGTGGGCGCAGGTAGACACCTCCTGCACCAGACGTTGGCGCAGGTAGACACCTCCTGCACCAGACGTGGGCCCTCGTAGACACCTCTGCACCAGACGTGGGCTCATGTAGACACCTGCACCAGACGTGGGCGCAGGTAGACACCCCTGCACCAGACGTGGGCGCAGGTAGACACCTCCTGCACCAGACGTGGGCGCAGGTAGACACCTCCTGCACCAGACGTGGGCGCAGGTAGACACCTCCTGCACCAGACGTGGGCGCAGGTAGACACCTGCACCAGTCGTGGGCGCATGTAGACACCTCCTGCGCCGGCACCAGATGCGTGCAGGCCGACATCTGCCGCACCGGGGTGGCCCGCCACCGCCCGCACCGAGTCGGGGGAGGAGGAGGAGCAGTGCCGTGTTTACTGGCAGCCGGTGGCCTTGGGCGCACGAGCCGTGCCGGGGCATAAACTGCGACCCGGCCCTGCCTGCAGGGGGGGGCGGCAGGAGAGCGCAGACATCCCGTCTGCTTCAACAGTGACTCAGGCACTTCCTCCGGCCGGCGCAGCACAAAGACGGCCATGGCATATGGAAGCCAGCGCACGTGGCGCGGTCCATTGGTGGCCTCGTATGTCCTACGAAGTGTGGGATTCGGCATCCTGTCCTATGACAGTGGCTGTAATATTAAACAGGGATTCGTGGTTGTATGATGCACACCTAACAACCAATCCATGAATATACCCACCCATGAATATGGTGGTGGATTTGAGCTTGAGGGCGCGTCGACTGGATCGGTCATTTTGCATCCATAATATATCCACCAATCAATTAATTGCATTCTTCCTTAGCACAAACGCTAAAGCTAAAGAGATAAAGCTCAAATATATCTGTCTATTCTAAGCTGATATGAATACAGGACATAACTGCCATTCGTCAACGCAATGCGTGTACCCGTCATGAGCACGTGCAATCGTCACAATCAGTATCCCATCCACAAGTCCTTCACCCACGCCCTCCGCCCACGCCCCAAACCCACGCCCTCCGCCAGAAGTACATCAAATCCCACCAGCCATGTCGGTAAAGTGTCGCACAATGTGTACAACGTACATATTTATTTATTTCGCAATGCATTCCCTCCACGTGCAGTGGCTGTTATGGAGAGTCTGGGCATAACTCACAGATATTTACAAAGAAAGGATAGATTTGTGGTCAATAGTGGGAGCAGATGCGCAACAAACATTCGTGCGCCAACATAATACAGTACCCATACCACTCTCCGCACTACATACACCGAACTTGCAACACGCTGTACGGCGCAGCATGCTGTGCATAGGCAGAGCACGCGATGTTTATCAACTTGCACTGTATGGAATGGTGCTGCTACGTGATGCACATGCACGCATGCTGCACATCCGGCAGCTGGATGTAGTCAGCTGACTGGGAGTGCGGCCTCACCGTCTGTTGCACACTTGTCTCGGCCGCTCCCGCGTCACTGTTCAGGTGACAGTGTGAAGTTCTTCCTGTTCTTCCCGCTAAAGCTGTGAAGTTATAGCGCTGTGAAATTCTTAGGTGAAGTGAAATGTGTCTGGACAGACTGCTCGGGAGCTCCGATACTGTACGGTGAAGTGATTCCACCCTCGCCAATAATGCCCGCCATGGTGTTGTACGGTGAAGTGAGCTTACCCTCGCCAATATCACCAACTCCGGTGTTGTGCGGTGAAGTCAGCTCATCCTCACCAATAACACCAGCTTTGGTGTTGTACGATGAAGTGAGCTCACCCTCACCAACAACACCAGCTCTGGTGTTGCTGAATACCTTGTACGGCGTCGAGCTATCTTCAACCACAGCTCCGTAGTTCTTGCTCGCGTCACAGCGCGGCGGTTTGAGAACCTCCAGTGGGTTTGGAAGGCACCGCCAGTGAATCTTCCCTACAAACATGGGCGAGCGACTTCGGAATACCATTTTTGACATAAACAAACATTCGCACGTGCGCAGCCGATCGAGCCGCCGGCAGGGCAGGAAAGAGGGCAGAGGAGGAGGAGGAGGAAGCAGAGGATGAGGAGGATGAGAGGGCAAAGGAAGCGTAAGAGGTTGAGGGAAGAGACGAAAACCGAGAAGCTGAGACAGTGGAGGAGGTGATGCGACGGGATGGATTAGAAGTTGAAGAGGAAAATGTAGAGGAAAGAGAAAAAGATAGAGGAAGTGTAAGACCATAGGCAGCGTCAGCGAGTGCAGCGCAGTAAACAGTTGAGACGCACAGCCAAACCTGGAGATCTTTAACTAAACCAGCGTGGGTTCAGATTGCTATTTCCAAGATATACTTCTAGATTGAATAGGGGAAGTGACAAGCTAACATTAGCAGGGTGCCAAACCAAGGCGGTCAGGGAGCCCAGACCCGCCGGGGATCTCCAGCTATGCACATAGAACATAAAAATAGTAGATTTATGAAACTTCCATCCCATCTTTTTCACAGGTAGATCAGTCTACACTGATTGTTGCCTTTTCCACTGCTTTTGAAAGCCAGACACACCCAAATGTGAGTTTCTGATATCATGCGGTTTCTGATGCCAAGTCAGTCTGTCTAAATACCGACATCCAATCCAATCGAATACAGGCCGGGCGGCGAGTGACTAGCTCCGACAAATACACCAGGATGTGCACGTGCAAGGGACAAGGGAATTCCGATTATGATCACTGGAAATGACAATTTTTTTCGCATGCCGGTGGATCCCGGATGGGTCTGTGGTACGGAACATCCTGTTCTGTTGCTCTTATAATATCATGTTTTCATGTTGTATTTACAATGTTTTCAATCGGAAAAGACGTCCTCATAATAAGGACCTGGATTCCCTGGCTTGGTGAGAGACCCCCAGCCTTGACTTTTAAGTAAATCTGGAACAAATCATCACATTTGGTCGGCTGTGCGGACACGCTCAGCAGTAACCATGAAGGCAGTAACCATGACGGCAGTAACCCTGACGGCAGTAACCATGAAGGCAGTAACCATGACGGCAGTAACCCTGACGGCAGTAACCATGACGGCAGTAACCATGAAGGCAGTAACCATGACGGCAGTAACCATGACGGCAGTAACCATGACGGCAGTAACCATGACGGCAGTAACATGACTGCAGTAACCATGACGGCAGTAACCATGACGGCAGTAACCATGACGGCAGTAACCATGACGGCAGTAACCATGACGGCAGTAACCATGACGGCAGTAACCATGACGGCAGTAACCATGATTACCAAATCCGATTTGTGTAACTTGAACGACTCTGCGTTCGCACCAAACACGCTCAACACGAGCTTATGGATTGATCGGTGGAAGTGTACCACCATCACGATACGTTGATACGCGATGAGTCGCGATTGCTGCTGTCACAGTTGCTGCATTGCTGCAGCAACTGTGACAGCAATGCAGCAATGCAGTTGCTGCAGCAATGCAGCAACTGTGACAGCAGCAATGCTTCACAGCCTAATGGACCTGTTTTCGGAGCATCACTAATTGCAGAGATAATCCGGTAATCGACGAATCCAGAAAGCACTTAATGGACTTCGCAGCAGCTGCGCCGCAGAGAAGATCCAGCAAAACCCGGTGGCCTCCTGCCACGGTGGGGCCAATCGGAGGTGCATCGTAGCGTCCACAGCTCACAGCCTCCACAGCTCATAACCTCTACATGTTGAAAATGTCAACGTCGCAACACTTCCTTTTCATTCGGCGTGGTTGGCCACTGGGCTGGGCGCCGATTTGGACTGAGTCCACATCGAGTGACCCGCGCCCAGGTCGATCAGCATCGGGCGGAACCACACCGCTGGCGACCTCAGCCGTGCTCTCTGGGCGGCGATGGTTGCGCGGAAGCCAGATGTACTGCTGATGATCGGTCTCTGGTGTGACCGCCGTCCGTAGTCGGCTATGGCTTCGAAACATGTCCGCAGTTCGCCTGGTGAACGGTGATCAGCAGCGCTCTCCACGCGAACGCACCGGCTATGGCTTCGAAACACGCTCGCTACACACCTGGTGGACGGTGATCAGCAGGGCTGGTCTGATCTCACGCCCTCAAGCAGACGAGCTGGTAGATCTGCCGATCCCCTCCTGGTCGAGAGGTGAAGGATGATTGACTCGTATTGCGTGGACTCAGTTTAGAAACGAGATTTTCTTCATCTGATTTGTTCGCGAGTGGTTGATTGATTATTTGGGTTTAAGGGCGCGCCGACTGCGAGGTCATTTCGCGAGTGAGGGGGCGGTCCGCCGAGTATGGTGCCTCCCACCAGGCACGCTCCCTTTCCCAGGGGACTGCGACACTTCTGATGACTTCCACCATGAGTGCTCTCCCACGAAAAGACTGCGACACTTCCGATGCCTCACATCAGTAACAATGTAACACATTGTTACTGATGTAACAACGTAATGCAACAGTAACAAATAACAATTCTGATACCTCACGTTCTGATGCCATCCACCTGGTATGGTGCCCCTCCCCCTCCCGCTCGACGAGACTGCGACACCGCCGTCGCCGCCGGTGTCGTCAACAAGTCGTCCACAACACCTGCCCGGATGATCAGCGGCCAGCGAAAATAGGCTCCGAGACAGCAAAGACGGCCGACAACAGCGCGACGATCGTCGTCGCCGTGTCGAGGGGTGATGTGTGCTGGAGGGGGAGGGGGCGAACCAGACACCCGCACCTGCCGCTGGGCGTGAAGCTGGGATGTGACATCATCGGAGGTCGAGATGCCGCCACTGGAGAAATTCGGTTTTTGTTTATTGGGGTTTAGGGACGCATTGGCTGCATCGATCGTGCAGCTCCTCACTGGAGAACTTGACAAACATTTTGTGTGCTGGGGGCGTACACTACCTACACAGATCCGTTGCATTTATTTTCATGAAGGTGAACGCTGCCCTCTCCTACACCTCTCGGAGGCCGAGATGCCGCCACTCGAGAACTTCGCAAACATTTTGTGTGCTGGGGGCGTACAATAGCCACACAGATCCATTGTATTTATTTTTGTGAAGGTGAACGTACATTTGCAGAAATTCGACAACTTGGGTGGAAATTGACAGCTGTTAAAATGATCTAAGCTGTGGCAATACGTCACATATGATGGGATGTGTCTATCTAGTGCTGTCAGCTTGCAGAGCGGGTCGGTCCGGATCACTTTCAAGATTTGACCGCAAACGTCGATGTAGCTCAGAGTTCTGTTGCTGGTGACTAATTAGGTAGTCAAAAGAGTAGCTTGCGGTGGAAACGATAAGGGCCTTGTGACCATGCCACTAATGAAGGCCGACGCCTGTATCCACTTCTGATCCGTCCGTGGGAGTGATGGTGCGGCCGGAATAAGTCGAGAGAATGTGCTCCAATGAACGCGAAGTCAACGGCATGCGAAATGCGTCGCTTCTCGATGAAGGACGATGTCATGTTGATTGCTGGAAAGGTCAATGCCCGTGAAGGAATATGCGCCAGTGCATGGCGCGCAATGCTCTACTTGATGCTTTACTCATAGTGGTCTATTTCCAATGTTCTTCAATAGCATCCTCACCCTAACACAGCAGGACGATCCTGACACAGTCTGATGCAGTCTGTCGGCCTCATGGAGGAGGGCCACTCGCACGTGGCGGGAAGAAAACGGCCGGCTGGGACCCAGGTACCGGGAGCTGGCGAATTTTGCATGCGAAACGAAAACCTATTTTTTCGGCTTGTTGACAGCAGGGGATCGCATGCCTCCGTCGGAAGCCTTTCAGTGGTAATGTATGATCAGAAGCTGCGGACGCACTACCAGATGATTACAACGCATTACTTCTCCACAAGATGTGGCGGCGTGCACTGGAAATGGAAATAACCTAGAAAATAGTTGTACAGCGAATTGCATCAGTTCATGCACGTACCGGAGTGGGAGAACAAATACAGAACTTTCCACCTGTAGCTAGACTTTCCCATGGTCTCATCACCACTCACCATTCCCCATCCAGAATAGCAATCCGCCACCTCCGCGAGGAATGGCCGGAGCGCTTCGATCTAAGGCCGGCCGGCCGGCGGGCATCCCACGCACACGTCTCGCCCGCATCACCCGAACAGCGAAACCGAACCTAATTGCACCCAGATGAATGCCTTTCTTGTGTTGGTTCTCCGTGTTCAGCAGGCGCGAGAGGTATTTCAGTGGGCGGACCAGACTGGCGATTGATGGACATCGGGCCTGCCGGGTGCCGGTCTGTGCCCGTCCCCCCTCCCAGCAGGCCGTGTAGCCATGGCAACAGGGCGTGCCGATGCCAGCTGGTCTCTCGGGCGACTGTCGGACGTGCTCGGCGAGAATCCCCGAAGAGTTGGCGCGGCTGGCACGCTCGGCCACGTCGTCGCTCCGAACGGCGGAGGGCCGCGGGCTACTGTCGGTCTATGTGGCTGTCGGTGGGCCGCGGGCTATTGTCGGTCTGTGTCGCTGTAGGAGAGCCGCGGGCTATTGTCGGTCTGTGTGGCTGTCGGTGGGCCGCGGGCTACTGTCGGTCTGTGGGGCTGTCGGTGGGCCGCGGGCTACTGTCGGTCTGTGTGGCTGTCGGTGGGCCGCGGGCTACTGTTGGTCTGTGTGGCTGTCGGTGGGCCGTGGGCTATTGTCGGTCTGTGTGGCTGTCGGTGGGCCGCGGGCTATTGTCCGTCTGTGTGGCTGTCGGTGGGCCGCGGGCTACTGTCGGTAAATGTTGCGCTGTCGGTGGGCAGCGGGCTACTGTTGGTCTGTGTGTCTGTCGGTGGGCAGCGGGCTACTGTCGGTAAATGTGGGGCTGTCGGTGGGCAGCGGGCTACTGTCGGTCTGTGTGGCTGTCGGTGGGCCGCGGGCTATTGTCTGTCTGTGTGGCTGTCGGTGGGCCGCGGGCTATTGTCGGTCTGTGTGGCTGTCGGTGGGCCGAGGGCTATTGTTGGTCTGTGTGGCTGATGGAGGCTGTGCACGGGCACTTCACACGCGCAAAAAGTGGCCCACAGGTTCAGCTTCCTCCCGTGGCTGTATCGCGTCACAGGTCTGAACCACTCAGCCTGAACCACTCAGTCTAAACCACTCAGCTTGAACCACTCAGCTGGAACCGCTCAGCCTCAATCAATCAGCCTCAACCACTCAGCCTGAAGAACTCAGCCTGAACCACTTGGCATGAACCACTCAGCATGATCCACTCAGCCTGAACCAACAGCCTGAACTACTCAGCCTGGACTACTCAGCCTGAACCACTCAGCCTGAACCACTCTGCTTGAATCACTCAACCTAAACTACCAAGTGGCGTGTGCGTAACCGAGATTGTCACGAATCTGACGCGTTCGAATGACATGGACAAGTCGTGAACTGCTGATTGCCATTGCCATGTGGACTGTTGATTTCCATGTGGACGTAGACGTGGACGTGGACGTGGGATGCCCCCGTCCACGTCCCTTTTACGGAGTAAGACGAGTGCTACTTCATATATTAAATCCCAGCAGCACACCATGCCGGCTCTAAAACCGGCTGATGAAAGCAATCAAGCGAATTGGAATCAATTTACTCTGATGTCATCAGCGACAGCTAAAGCAATACAGCCTTAGATGACTCAGTGACTGTCTCAATAGGAATGCATTGTATTCCAGCGTTCCGCAGCGCTGCCAGCACCAACACGCCACCTAGAAACAGGGAAATGTAATTGTTTTCTCTCAATATCTATCGGTCGTTTTTTGACGCGCCTCGGTTCGACTTCGCTATTGTTTCCATTGGCTGGGTCGGTTGTTTAAACTGGGGTTAGGCAGCTGTCGTATTTGTTATTAACGACAGCATGGATACACCGAATTTCCAAACCAAAGGGAACAACATCTAGTAGATTCCAGACCTAGACTGTGGAGATGGTATATGACGAAATATCTGGTGCATTCCCGGGGACCTAGACTGTGGAGATGGCATGGGGCCGAATATATAGTGCATGACCGAGGACCTAGTCTGTGGAGATGGTATGTGACCAAATATCCGATGCATGACCGGGGAACTAGACTGCGAAGACAATATGTTACCAAATTCCTGATGCATGACCGGGGACCTGGACTGCGGAGACGATATGTCACCAAATGTCTGATGCACGACAAAACCCAACAAGCTAATTTACATCATGCGCGTGATTCTAGCCCTCCATGTAGGTTCTCAGCGCGACCGAGCCGCTGCAGATTACTGGAAGGCGTGCATGTTGCGCTTTATTTGCGCCTAGTTTGTCGCATCTAGGCTCTGCCCAAGTGTGTGCACACTGCCTCAGGGCGGCGGCGATGCCGGAGGGTGCACGCTGATTCACGGATGGATCTAGGCTTTCATTAAGGGGTGGGTGATGTTTTGAAGGGGCGCCTTTTCACCTGGATGGGCGCCTTCGGCTAGAAAATTCGCTGAGCGAGGGGGAGAGCGGTGTACCCGACCTTTCCACAGATGCATCTGTTCCAATCGGGGGGGGGGGGAATATCGACCGAATATTTTGTGGAACTCTGGGAGGAGGTGCACCCGACCTTCACAGGGGTACTCCTCTGTCAGCTGTGGTGGGCTCCCATCTCTATCGGAGGGCCTTTCATGGAGGTACCGTATGGTCTCCGCTTTCGCCCCCTCTTGAACTCCTCCCTGCGCTGACTAACCCCAGCGAACGTCCCCGGCTAATTCTCCGCACATCACTAGCGCCCCTTACAAGTTGGGGTCGCGCTCGCCACACAGTACACGGCCAGTGTACATTCTCTGGCAGCGAAACTGCTGTCACATATACTGTGGTATACTTTGAGGGCCTGGAAATGAGACCTGCACAGCACATTCAAAGTGCCAACAAAGCGTCAATACGCAGCTTTCAGCGTTCTCCGACGGTTTCTCTGACTTCTGAAGACCTTCATGGAGGACTAGACTCACATTCCGAACGCAAATTAACTCTCCGGGTAAATTCATCACAGACCAGTGATAAATGATCAAATACAATTTCCTTAGACTAGTTCACCCGCTGTGATACTTGGTCGGTGTGCCGCTGCGGGCCATTTCATACTCCGATGGTGCCGAATGTAACGCCCAATGACAATGCTGAATGTAGCATGGAGGACCAGAGTTTTATCCAACTGTGAATGGTTCGAGGTGGTCGACCGACTAGACACTGTGTTCCACAGTTTGAGGAGCAGATAGGTGCCAAATAAGCCAACTACATAATTATAGTCCAAGGAGTTCCTCTCGTCACTTGAAACAAATGAAAAATTATTCAAATTAAGTCTTTATAAAAAATAGATGCTAAAAATATTAAAAATAATTAAATATATAAAAAGTCTTTAGAACAAAACGACCGATATGTGTTCATAAAAACGCAATATACGTAATCAACACATCCTCAGTCTTCGAATGCTACGAAGCTCGCCTTCGTTCCTCTCCGAGCCCCTCAAACAGAACGTGACGACTAGTGGACAGCGAGTTGCCCTCGAACACTGTACCAATACACACTCTCGCCGGTCCAGGGTGTCTAAAGGTGCCTCGTGCTAACAATTGCAAACGTTAGGAACCGTTTCTTTCTTGTATTAGGTACGCCAAACAGTTAACTGCAGATGTGATTAAGCTATTCCGTTAGGCAAACAGGATGGCCATTATTTCGTTGCCCACATATTGTTGGTGGCTTAGCTTTGGAAGAAAAGGAGCACATATGGTTTTTTAACTGAAGCAGGAAAAATATGTGTTTTCACCTTGTTCACTGCGAACACTTGTCCCCCGCCTTTTTTACGGCAAGCGATGTCATTTGCTACTCAGGGTTCGGACATAAATGTCACGAGCTAAAGTACATCTTCCCAGCCAGGTTAATCCAGCATTTGTTCGAAGCAACACGTAGACGTCTCACGGCCTTGAACCGATGCGATGCATTTGTAGGCCGCGCTCCTGAATAAAACAGCACGAGCGCAAAGACAGAGACGAACACCCGCGCTGCTTGTCTCCTTCCTCACGGGAATGGGTTTCCTTAGTTGGTCACCGCTGAGAGAGGACCATTCGGTGCACACCTTCCAGACTGCGCTACCGAGCAATGCAACTCTGACTGAATGCTCTGACTGGTGACTGATGCTCGGAGACTGTGTCTCTGATGGCCAGCATTCCCCGCCGAGACCTGTCTGTGCCGACCCCCCCCCCCATTTCCAGGGTCGCCTTGAGATGCCAGGGATGCCTCCGAGCGCCGCTTCCACCTGTTGTGGCGACCCGGGGAGGGGACATCACTTGCAGAGCCGTCGCCAAAAAGGTCGTCTAACGAGCGGCGCGTGCCAAATAGAGCCGGGGCGATGGTCCCTGTGAGCACGGCACTCTCGGTTACAGTGGAGCACCACGGCACGAATACCAATACAGTGGAGCACCACGGCACCAATACCAATACAGTGGAGCACCGCAATACCAATACAGTGGAGCACCACGGCACCAATACCAATACAGTGGAGCACCACGGCACGAATACCAATACAGTGGAGCACCACGGCACCAATACCAATACAGTGGAGCACCACGGCACCAATACCAATACAGTGGAGCACCACGGCACGAATACCAATACAGTGGAGCACCACGGCACCAATACCAATACAGTGGAGCACCACGGCACCAATACCAATACAGTGGAGCACCACGGCACGAATACCAATACAGTGGAGCACCACGGCCTCTGGTGGCGTCAGAGCTCAGAGTGGCGCTGTCTCCGCTCAGCACTGTGTGTATGTTTCACAAACATTGGTGGGTGCACATTATATGCTTGGCCATACAGGAGTTTTGAGTGAATCTAACGGACACAAATACAAATAATATTGTTGAGCTGGAGGAATGGGTGCACTCTGCAGACTTCTTGGCCACTTTGCGGATGCGTAAGTAAGCTTGGTAGGTGCACCAATTTGCTCTGTGAGCGTATGTGCACCCACAAAGAGATACCAGGTTACACCTCTATCTTCGGTAGAGGCGTCTGCAGTGAGTTCAGACGACTGCAGCCAACGCCAGGATAGCCCAGTGGAACATGATGAAGGATGCAACTGCAGATATGCCCCCAGGCTATCTCGAAGAATGTCCCGTCCATCACACGGAAGAGACCCAGGCTCGTGTCGAGTTCTCATCAAATGAATATGTGGGCTAAGGAAGCTCGAGAAGAGTCATGGCTCAGAGGGACCTTGCTTCGTCATGAACAGCGGGGAGGGGCGGGGGAGGCACAGCTAGAACCTGGCATCACGATGCCAGACTGAGTGGAATCGTCAACAGATCCGGTAATGATGTGCGGCGTGACGTTTGACCATGACATCTAGACGTGTCATCATCATATGTCACGCTAACCTCAACATGCCGCTTCACATTTGACCGCTGCCAAAACAAACACGCAGCTTCCTGTCACGCCACAATCGCATGGCGAAGACAGATAATTATGGCATGGATATGGGTGTGGGTGCAGTCTTGATCGCTGGTCCCAGAGTACAGCACCAGATGTTGCCAATCACGGCTGGAGGTTTCTCACGAAGCCAAGCGGGTCCAAGTCCTTATTTTGTCCTTATTTTCAGATTGAATAGAGAAAATGAGAACTTGGCATTAGCAGGGTCACAAATCTGGGGTCAAAATCCCCTCGATCCATCCATCTCCAGCTATGCTGCCAATACTGCAGCAGCATTCAGGCGCTCGGTTTTCCGCCAGGTGCTCCCCCCCTCGGCGGCCCGCTGGCGCCGCCTCTGCGCCTGCGCCGGTGCCAAGCGCGAGGCTCCCAACTAGGCTAAGCTGTCGGCTGGCGCCGGACGTGCCAACCGTCTCCAAAAGCCGGCATCGTCGGCGGTCGGCGCCGACGTCGGCGGGCGCGCGCGCGCGCGGCGCGACGCGACGCCAGCGCCGCCGCCGGCCGCCGGCGCAAGCTGCCGGTCGCGCCGGAAGCGGTGCTGTGTTTGCCCGGCGGGTCGCACGTGTGCCGCCGCCGTCGGGCAGCCGCGCGTCGGCGCCGACGAGGGCTGGATGGATGCTGCCGTCGCGATTTGTCGGCAGACGCGGAGCGCGACGATGATTTGGCAGCGGCACGCACGGAACTGCGCACACCAAAAGGCTCCCTGCTCTTTCGTCTGGAATCGATCGACATTGCTAGAAATATGGCAAGCGAAGAAGGCAACAGGCTACTGGACACGTGGCTTGTTGTTTGAACCGCTTACATAACGTTTCAAACCGATGCCGATAACGATGCAATGCTGGCAACGGTAACATGTTGATAACGATACCATACTAATAGCGATACCATACCGATAATACCACCCCGACAATGAAACATACCGACAACGTGTCCAACTAATTGCAGAGCGTCCAAGTGCATTTGCTCCTCTAGGATGCCTTAAGTTACTAGCTCTGTGTACCCAAGGCTGTCATCCGTTATTGCCACATTATTTTTACCCCCACACATGTCTTCTATCAACGTTGGGACATAATTCAGCTAAAGTTAATCTTGAGGGTGGCACCAATGCACCTTCAGAACCGTTCGATGCGCCTGGATTTCCCGACATGACCTGACCTAGTATTGTTTACCTGTGTGTTGACCTTGCTGGTGACCTGGGTTCGCTGACATGGCCTGCCCTAGTAGTGTTTGCATGCGTGTTTACCTAGTTGGTGGCCTGGATTCGCCGACGTGACCTGCCCTAGTAGTGTTTGCCCGCGTGTTTACGCAGCTGGTGACCTGAATTCGCCGACATGACCTGCCCTAGTAGTGTTTGCATGCGTGTTTACGCAGCTGGTGGCCTGGATTCGCCGACATGACCTGCCCTAGTAGTGTCTACCTGCGTGCTTACCCAGCTGACAGCGCAAGCGATTACCATGCCAACAGCTCGCCACCGTAGGTCTGTCTGAGGCTGATTCACACACACACACGCGCGCGCGCGCAGTGACACAGAGCACAGAGCCGTGTCAGCTCGGCGCCTCGCTGGTGAGTGGCCGGAGCAGCGATGACCACGTGTCGGACGTGATTAAACGGCCGCGCTGGCGGGCCGACAGGCGGCTGGCTCGGCACCATTCGGTCAAGTCAGCTCGGGCAATGCGGCGCAGTCTACCACTCGGCGGCAACACGGTCCAGTCAGCGCAGGGAAATGCGGCGCAGTCTACCACTCGGCGGCAAACCAGTCAGCGCAGGGCAATGCGGCGCAGTTACCACTCGGCCACACGGTCCAGTCAGCGCAGGCAATCGGCGCATACCATGCGGCGCAGTCAGTAGGCAATGCGGCGCAGTCTACCACTCGGCACCATTCGGTCCAGTCAGCGCAGGGCAATGCGGCGCAGTCTACCACTCGGCGGCACCACTCGGTCCAGTCAGCTCAGACAATGCGGCGCAGTCTACCACTCGGCGGCAACTCGGTCCAGTCAGCGCAGGCAATGCGGCGCAGTCTACCACTCGGCGGCAACACGGTCCAGTCAGCTCAGGCAATGCGGCGCAGTCTACCACTCGGCGGCTACATATTGGTGCCAGATCGCCACCACCGTAGTCCACCAGCACCATAGTCCACCACCAGCACCATGGTTCACCACCAGCACCATAGTCCACCACCAGCACCATGGTTCACCACCAGCACCATAGTCCACCACCAGCACCATGGTTCACCACCAGCACCATAGTCCACCACCGCCATTGTCCACCAGCACTATAGTCCACCTCACAATAGTCCACCAGGACCATAGTCCACCGGCACCGCAGTCCACCAGCACCATAGTCCACCAGCAGGACCATAGTCCACCGCCAGAACCATTGTTCACCAGCACCATTGTCCACCAGCACCATTGTCCACCAACACCTCAGCCTCTCGCTCGGCTTGATATTAGACAAACGCGCCACGCAAATACGTCGACACAACATCGGTTCCGCATCGGAACAGAAGCTGACCGGCGACGACTACCCCGCCGCCGGAGTTATCTCCCAGCTCATGTCTTCTATCTCTTAGCTCGTGTCGTTTGACCAGTCTGCATGTCGCCCCGCACGCGCCAGGGTCGCGACCCAGGCGCGAGCTCTCCTGACGAGGATCCGAACTATCGCCGCTTCGTCGTTAAATGAACTGTTGGTGTGTATGCGTGGGTGTATTTGTTCTTAATGAGTGTCAACCATTTCCAATATGTGCGCTTTTGACGAGACAAGGGAGAAGCCCACGCAGGTGGATCTGGTCGAAATGCAGATCCACCTTTACTTCTATCCCGCAATTGTTTTATTTTCCAGGGTGCCGGGGGAGCAGACAGAACGCCGCGGAAGGCTGTCGAGACCCCGGAATGGTTGTCAATGTGTCGGGGTGGGGGAGGGGGCTTGCCAGTGCGCTGGAGAGGCCTGTCAGCATCCCGGAAGCACTGTCAAGGCGCTGGGGAGGCCAGTCAGGGTGCCGAGAGGCCTGTCCGGACCTCGGAAGGGCCGTGAAGGTGCCGGAGAGGCCTGTCAGGGCGCCGGGGGTGGAGGTGGAGGTGGGGGTGGGGGGGGGGGCGGGGGTTGAGGCTGTCGGGTACGACTCGCCTGCTCGAGCCGAGCTGGACTGGTGCCGGATGGTAGTCGTCCAACACGAATGACGTAGGTTCGGTAGTGGAGTTGCGGGTGCGAAAGAGGTGTCTGAGCGCAGCATAAGCAGCTGAATATAAGCCCACAAGCAGTGAACTCGGTCCGACCTCTGCAGCCAGAGGTGGGTCTGTGGCGGTCGTGATAAATCTCCTAGCCCGGTGGCGGGTCTGTTGCGACAGATCTCCTGGCCCAGTGGTGGGTCTCGGACAGCCGAGACAGATCTCCTGGCCCGGCGGTGGGTCTGGTACAGATCTCCTGGCCCAATAGCGGGTCTGTGGCGGCCGGGACAGATCTCCAGGGGGTTTGTGACAGTCCCGACAGATCTCCTGACCCGGCGGTGGGTCTGGTGGCGGGTCTGGTGCAGATCTCCTGGCCCAGTGGTGGGTCTGGTGGCAGCCGGGACAGATCTCCTGGCCCGGTGGCGGGTCTATGGAGATCTCCTGGCCCGGTGGCGGGTCTGGTGACAGCCGGGACAGATCTCCTGGCCCGGCGGTGGGTCTGGTGACGGGTCTGGTGCAGATCTCCTGGCCCGGCGGTGGGTCTGGTGACGGGTCTGGTGCAGATCTCCTGGCCCGGTGGCGGGTCTGGTGCAGATCTCCTGGCCCGGTGGCGGGTCTGGTGCAGATCTCCTGGCCCGGCGGTGGGTCTGGTGGCGGGTCTGGTGCAGATCTCCTGGCCCGGCGGTGGGTCTGGTGACAGCCGGGACAGATCTCCTGGCCCGGCGGTGGGTCTGGCGGCGGGTCTGGTGCAGATCTCCTGGCCCGGCGGTGGGTCTGGTGACGGGTCTGGTGCAGGTCCCTGGCCCGGCGGTGGGTGGCCGGGACAGATCTCCTGGCCCGGCGGTGGCGGGCGTCTCCTGGCCCGGTGGCGGGTCTGGTGCAGATCTCCTGGCCCGGCGGTGGGTCTGGCGGCGAGTCTGGTGCAGATCTCCTGGCCCGGCGGTGGGTGCCGGACGGGACGAGCCGTCGCCAGAGACCGGTGGCAGGTCGTCTGTATGGAGATGCTACGCCGCACGGCGCCGCGTCGCCCGCCTCAGGCCGAGCCCCAAGGTAAATGGGCCATTGCTCGCCGGAGACCACCGACAAGGAGATCCCAGTGGAAATGGAGCAACACAGGTGGTGAGTCTGGCCGTGAGATGTGCACACTGCACAGGTCATGTGGCGCAGGCATGGTCGTGAAGTTGCGCGCCTCATCAAGCCAAGTTCTACTTCTCTAGCATGGCAGACATGCATTACAAAAGACCGACTAAGTTCCACTTCAGCAGCTTAGTAAACATGTGTTACAGGAGACGGACTAAGCTCCACTTAGGCAGCTTAGTAGACACGTGTCACATGAGATCGACTAAGTCCTACTTCAGCAGCTTAGTAGACGCATCTCACACCCAACTGACATAGGAAGTGCGGCTTGCTTAAGCCCCTAGATACTTCTTTGGCTCTCAATGCATTTAATAGTTCGTTTGTTTGTTTTCAAGTTGTTCCGTCTTGAAACGGAAATCCCAAAAAAGAGAAGAGAAACCGCGTACCGTTGAGGAAGTCATAGCTACACCAGATGGTACCTACCTACCCAACAAGGCTTGTATTTCGCCCGCATATGCGCATAAATCGGCCTTAGAGACACACCAGTCCCGGGGACCCAGTCTGCGAAGACGGTATGCCACAAAATATCTGATGCATGACCGGGGAACTAGACTGCGGAGACGCTATGTCACCAAATGTCTGATGTATGACCGGCGACCTGGACTGCGGAATCGATGTCACGAAATGCCTGCCAACCAAAGTACCCACCAAGGTACCCACCAAGGTACCCACCAAGGTACCCACCAAGGTACCCACCAAGGTACCCACCAAGGTACCCACCAAGGTACCCACCAAGGTACCCACCAAGGTACCCACCAAAGTACCCACCAAGGTACCCACCAAGGTACCCACCAAGGTACCCACCAAGGTACCCACCAAGGTACCCACCAAGGTACCCACCAAGGTGCCCACCAAGGTACCGCCTGTGCTACTGCAGTCTGCCACGTACAAACAAAGCCTGCTGCATTTCACAGTTTGTCTGGAAGCGCTGGCTAGCTGCATCACAGTCACAGATCGGTTCGCGTGTTCTGTCCCTACCAGTGACGCGGTCAGGCAGCGAGTCCTGGGAGTCACAGAACCCACAGCTGCACACACTGCCTGCGGATAGTGCTGGACACGTGGTGATCTGCAGGACGCCTCTGGTTGAGGATCTCCCTCCCTGGAGTCTGCATCCTGTAGATAGTGCTGGACGAATGGTGATCTGAAGGACGCCTCTGGTTCAGAATCTCCCCTCCCCTGGAGTCTGCTTCCTGTAGATAGTGCTGGACGAGTGGTGATCTGCAGGACGCCTCTGGTTGAGGATCTCCCCTCCCCTGGAGTCTGCTTCCTGTAGATAGTGCTGGACACGGGGTGATCTGCAGGACGCCTCTGGTTGAGGATCTCCCCTCCCCTGGAGTCTGCTTCCTGTAGATAGTGCTGGACGAGTGGTGATCTGCAGGACGCCTCTGGTTGAGGATCTCCCCTCCCCGGAGTTTGCTGCCTGGGCGCGCCCATGACCCGCTTAGCGCTTCGAGGAAGCCGTCGGCTCGTCCCGACACGACACGTGCGGCGCATGCGCCCGCCATCTTGGCCGCACGTGGCACGTGGTCCGACGACGACGTGCAGCTTGGTCAGGGCTTATGTATGACACGAACTCGCGGCTGGCAGTCGGCCCGACAAATGGGAGCCGGGCTGGGTAGGGGTAGCAGCACCACGGCTGTCCAACTGGACAGGAGTAGCAGTACTACGGCTGCCCAACTAGACAGGGGTAGCAGTACTACGGCTATTCAACTGGACATGGGTAGCAGCATCACGGCTGTACAATTAGACAGGGGTAGCAGCACAACGAAGGACATGGCTGCCCAACTAGATAGAGGTAGCAGTACTACGGCTGTTCAACTGGACATGGGCAGCAGCATCACGGCTGTACAATTAGACAGGGGTAGCAGCACCATGGCTGTCCAACTAGACAGGGGTAGCGGCACCACGGCTCCCCAACTTGACAGGGTAGCAGTAGCACGGTTGTCCAACTGGACAGGAGTAGCAGCACTGCCATCCAGCTGTCAGGTCAGATGAACAAACAGCACCTGGTGATGGTTCTACCATGGCAAAATCGGTTGTCAAGATATCGTTTAGCTCAGGACCTCGTGGCCGCCTTAATGGAGATCCACAGTTCGTCCTCACCCCATCAGATCCACAGCCTGTCCTCACCCCATCAGATCCACAGCCTGTCCTATTTGCTCTCGATCAGCCTGTCCTGACCCCATCAGATCCACAGTTCGTCCTCACCCCATCAGATCCACAGCCTGTCCTCACCCCATCAGATCCACAGCCTGTCCTCACCCCATCAGATCCACAGCTCGTCCTCACGTCCTCAGATCCATAGCTCGTCCTGACCTCATCAGATCCGCAGCTCGTCCACAAATGTTGCTGTAGATTATCGGTCCAAGGTAGGGGCGGATGTGCGAGATGACATGCAATGATGTTATTCGACGCAGGGTGTTTCCGTGTAAAATGAGGTGATTCAGTGTGCGATTAAACGGTGGGGTATGAGCTGAGGTGCTGTAACTTGATGTGACGTGATGTGACGTGAAGTGATGTAACGTGATGTGGGGTTATTCAATGTGAAATGAGGTGATGCAGTGTGAGATGAAGTGATACAGTGTGAGATGAGGTGAGAAAATTACACATGAGATGATGTAATATCGTAAAAGATCAAGATATGTGGTGTAATATGAGGTGAGATGTAATACCGTTGAAGATGAAGCTTTGCGGTGAGAGTTGAAGTCGTGTAGTGTGCGGTGGTGTGGTGTGACGTGAGGTGAGGTGAGGTGAGATAATTTTGTGTAGGGTTGGTGAGGAGATGTCACGAGATGTGAAATAATGCAGTGCGAGGTGATGTCGCGTGAGGTGAGGTAATGCAACATGAGGTCAGATGGTGTGGCATATAGTGAGGTCAGGTGAGGTAAGGTGGCGTGAGATGAGGTGGTGTTAGGTGGTACAGTGGGTGCGAGGTGATACGAGGCAGTGTGGGGTGGAATGAGTTGAGGTGGTATGAGGTCAGGTGATATGAGGTCAGGTGGTATGAGGTCAGGTGGCATGAGGTCAGGTGGCATGAGGTCAGGTGGTATGAGGTCAGGTGGTATGAGGTCAGGTGGTATGAGCTGAGGTACTGCCGTGCAGAGGAAGACTGTAATCAATGGCATATGTTCTGTTTCTTTCTAATGACATCTTTTCTGCTTTTGCAATTCAGTTGGAACTGAATTGGTAGCATTGGTAGCAATGCTACCAACAAGTTAGTACTGCAACCAGCGACAGAAATGCTACCAATTGGTAGCAATTGGTAGCAGTTTGTCACTATCTGACTGCACGTCAGGGTAGCACGAAACGAGCTGTCGCACATATTGTACCTGCGCATAGATCATGAACTTGCAGGCGCATTGTGTACAAAGTATCCTTGGTGGAAAAGACCAAAATTTAGTGTATGCGGAGGCGGCCTGGAGGGATATCCGTACTTTTGCTCGAAGCACATTTATCGCTTGACCTATGGCGTGCACTGGATATTTGGTACCCAGGAGGTGTCTTTGACCCGCACACAAGCGTGTACCGCGGTTGTCAGCAGTGGGCCCATGCATCTATGTAACTATCTCCATGTACGCCTGTAAACTAGCTCGATGTGCGCTTGGTAACTATCACTATAAATGTCGGACGACAATATCTATGCATCTATTCGTTAGGCTTAAGGAAGGGAAATATGCAGGTGGACCTTGACTTGTGCGGCCAGGTTCTGTTCCATGACGCGGCTCCTACAAAGCCATACGATTTCACAGTCTTACATCGCCAAGCAGAGTCAGCCAAGGCTGCATAAAATACAGCCGGCCTCATTTCCGTAGGATGCTTTGGGAGTCGGCAGAGAGCCAATTGAAGGATGGAATGTGGGAAGGCGTCCCATTGTTTTTCGACCGTCTGCACTACTCGTGTCTTTGTGGTCACCCGCCACCTGCCACCTGCCACTTGCTACCTGCCACCCGCCACCTTCCACCTGCCACCTGTCACCTGCCAGAGACGCCACCGACCACCGACCACCGACCACGGACCACCGACCACCGACACCACGACCGCAACGGACCACCGACCACCGACCACCGACCACCGACCACCGACCACCGACCACCGACCACCGACCACCGACCACCGACCAATGACCACCGACCACTGACCACCGACCACCGACCACCGACCACCGACCAATGACCACTGACCACCGACCACTGACCACTGACCACCGACCACCGACCACTACCACCGACCACCGACCACCGACCACCGACCACCGACCACCGACCACCGACCATCGACCACCGACCACCGACCACCGACCACCGACCACCGACTATTGACTACCAACCACCGACCATCGACCACCGACCACCGACCACCGACCACCGACCACCGACCACCGACCATCGACCATCGACCACCGACCATCGACCAATGACCACCGACCACCACCGACCACCGACCACCGACTATTGACTACCAACCACCGACCATCGACCACCGACCACCGACCACCGACCACCGACCATCGACCATCGACCATCGACCATCGACCACGACCATGACCACCGACCACCGACCACCGACTACTGACTACCAACCACCGACCATCGACCACCGACCATCGACCACCGACCACCGACCATCGACCATCGACCACCGACCACCGATCACCGACCACCGACCACCGACCACAGGCCGACCACAGGCCGACCACAGGCCGACCACAGGCCGACCACAACCCGACCACAACCCGACCACAGGCCGACCACAGGCCGACCACAGGCCGACCACAGGCCGACCACAACCCCACCACAACCCGACCACAGTCCGACCACAGGCCGACCACAGGCCAACCACAGGCTGCCCACAACCCCACCACAACCCGACCACAACCCGACCACAGGCCGACCTGAAGACAGCCGCGGTGCCCGTCAGACCGAGGGTCGCCGTCGCGCGTGCCAGCCAGCCGGCAGCATACCGGACGGTTTTTGTTGCCGGTGGGCCGGCGAAAAACGGCGGCCGGCGCGAGTCGCCACCGCGCAACAGTCGCGCCGGCGACACGGCCCATCTGGTTAGTGGCTGCGCCCGCCAGTCGGACGCGTCCGCCGCGTCCCCGTCCCAGCTGTGTCACTTAGCGGTCCGGGTGTGTTGTGGCTCACCGTACATCTCAGCCCTGCGCCGCCGGTAGCGCAGCTCTTAGGCCCCACAGTCCCACTGCCTTGGTATTCCCGCGTTTGGTAGTAGATTTAGTAAATCGTACATATACCGTATATATATATATATATATATATATATATATATATATATATATATATATATATATATATTTGTGTGCGTGCATGGAAGCAAACTCACCACGCTCAGTTTGCCAATGATACTAAAGGTTACTTTCTTCGTCCTGCCAACGTTTGAGTTCGATCCTCAATACGAACAGTGCTTTTCATTATTCGACCCGGGGGCGTTTGGCTACCTAAGATCAACACTGATAAAGCAGTTACACCGGGGAATCGAGAGTTCACAGCACTGAGAGCGGCAGTCTAAACTCTGCGATAGAACTGGCATTGTCGAGTCACGGTGGAAGGCTCACGGCCATCAAAATCACACCCCTGCTACTCCACCAGAGGCGAATCTTCGTGCCCCCACCCCCACCTCTCGACAACCTCCGTGCGATATCTTGCTCTACACGTTCACTCAATGCACAGATCTGATGGTGCTGAGGGAGGTATCCATGCCGCTAAACATCCACCAAACAGAGTAAGGCGCTGGGCGAGGTATCCATGCCGTTAAACATCCGCCGCACAGTGCAAGGCGCTGAGCAAGGCCTTTCTGACGCTAAGCGTCCACCGAACAGTAGAAGACGTTGTGCCAAGTCTCCCTGCCGCTAAACATCCACCGAACAGAGCAAGGCGCTGAGCGAGATCTCCCTGCTGTTAAACATCCATCGAACAGAGCAAGGCGCTGAGCGAGGTCTCCCTGCTGTTAAACATCCATCGAACAGAGCAAGGCGCTGAGCGAGGTCTCTGCCGTTAAACATCCACCGAACAGTGTAAAGCGCTGAGTGAAGTCTCCTTCCGCTAAACATCCATCGAACAGAACAAGGCGCTGAGCGAGATCTCTGCCGCTAAACATCCACCGAACAGAGCAAGGCGCTGAGCGAGGTCTCCTGCCGCTAAACATCCACCGAACAGAACAAGGCGCTGAGCGAGGTCTCTGCCGCTAAACATCCACCGAACAGTGTAAAGCGCTGAGCGAAGTCTCCTTCCGCTAAACATCCACCGAACAGAGCAAGGCGCTGAGCGAGGTCTCTGCCGCTAAACATTCACCGAACAGAGCAAGGCGCTGAGCGAGATCTCCCTGCTGTTAAACATCCATCGAACAGAGCAAGGCGCTGAGCTAGGTCTCCCTACCGCTAAACATCCACCGAACAGTGTAAAGCGCTGAGCGAAGTCCTCCTACCGCTAAACATCTATCGAACAGTGCAAGGCGCTGAGCGAGGTCTCCCTGCCGCTAAACATCCACCGAACAGAACAAGGCGCTGAGCGAGATCTCCCTGCTGTTAAACATCCATCGAACAGAGCAAGGCGCTGAGCGAGGTCTCCCTGCCGCTAAACATCCACCGAACAGTGCAAGGCGCTGAGCGAAGTCTCCCTACCGCTAAACATCCACCGAACAGTGCAAGGCGCTGAGCGAGGTCTCCCTGCCGCTAAACATCCACCGAACAGTGCCAGTGTTTCGGTGTCTGCGCGAGACAGCTGCCTGGGGCCGGAGTCAGCCATCAGTTGGCGACGGCCGCGTCATTAGTCGCCTCACGCCCGCGCCATTGTTGTCACTCGCGCGCCACTCTCGTCACTCGCACATAACTCGACCCGGCGCCACTCCGCCCCCCCCGGCCCCCGAGCAGCCCACCGAAAACACCAACACCTGGCGGCGTCTGGGGCGCCGGTGTCGGCTCTGTCTGGCCGGCCCTGTTCTGCCCTGATCTGGCATTGTTCTGCTCTGGTTCTGTTCTGCTCTGCCCTGCTCTGGCCCTGTTCTGCTCTGGTTCTGTTCTGCTCTGCTGTTCTTCCCTGCTCTGGCCCTGTTCTGTTCTGGTTCTGTTCTGATCTGCTCTGTTCTGCCCTGCTCTGGCCCTGTAATGCTTCCCCTGTTCTGCTCTGCCACTTTTCAGTCCTGTCCTGTTCCGCCATGCCTACTCTGTTGTGACCAAGCAATATCTTTTCAGATAAGGGATAATACAAATATGGTATAATTTGGAATTTAGATAATTTTCATGAAATATGTTTAGAGTTTAATTTATAATTAAACATGATAGAAATAGCGTCGACTTCCACGCATGCAGCCATTATTTTCGCAGGGTGGATAGGATCATGCAAGGGTGAATGTACCTTTCTAAGGATTAAAAGTGAATGGAAAGTTGGTCTACAAACCGCACGGGAAGACTGCTGGAATTGTCTCGCTTAGGGCGTTTCCGATTAATGCTCATGGGGACGATACGATCCAGTCGCTGCGAAGGGAGAGGTAGCGGGCAGTGGGGGGGGGGGGGGGAGGGACTTGCCAGAGCTTCCGTTTAATCACAATACTCACCAATTGTTGTTCAATGAGCGCGGCAGGGTGGGCCGACGCACGTGATACACTTGTCAGCGCACACGCCGGAGTAGGGCTCTCAGCCCATAAAGAGCGACGTGACAGCTAGCCGCCACGGGAGAGCTCGGAGGCGACTTTTTGCCGCCGTCTTCTCCACACAAAGGCAAAACACGCCGACAGACCGACACGCAAGCAAACAAATGCAAGTCTATCGGCAGACAAATCTACAGCCGCCAAACTGGCTGCTCTTGGCAAAGAGCGATGCGAAATGCCGGGCGATTACCGCTGGTCGGGTGGAGCGGAGCTACTGGACGTCAAACAGCACGCAGCAGAAAGTGGCTCAGTATGACAGCCGAGCGCTTGGGTAGATCAAACGGTGTCAGGCGAACTGTGCGTGCGCATTCAGCTGTTGATCAGAGGCGTATCCAGCCGCTGCTGTTGGGGGTGTTCCGGACCATGGGCGCACATTGTGATCAGAGGCGTGCTCATTTTGGTGTTGGTGGTGCCCTGGAGCATAAGCGCACATTGTGGTCAAAGGCGTGTCCAGCCGCTGCTGTTCGGGGTATTTTGGAGCATGGGCGCACATTGTGGTCAGAGGCGTGTCCAGTCACTGCTATTGGGGGTGTTCTTGAAATGGGCGCACATTGTGACCAGAAGCGTGTCCAGCCACTGCTATTGAGGGGTGTTCTTGGACATGGGCGCACATTGTGGCCAGAGACGTGTACAGCCACTGCTGTTGGGGGAGGGCGTCTGGAGCAGGGGCGCACATTCTGGCCAGAGGCATGTCCAGTCGCTGATGGGGGGATGTTCTGGAGCACGGGCGCACATCGTGACCCGTGCATTTGGAGGCAGTACACGCGACATGGCCCACCGGAAGCTGCGCACGCGCTTCGCCCGTGTGTCAAATGCTGGACCATCTTCGTCATGTCCCCGGTCCCCCCCCACCCCTCACCCCCGCACTGGGCGTGGGCGCACGGCCGCGCACCGCCAAATGGCGGGAATGGTTGGCATTTCCCCGCGCAGGTGACTCATTCAGAAACAACACGTTGGTGCGTCACAGCCACGATCGGTGAAACAAATGTCAGCAGCTGTGTCTGTCGAGAGCCTCAATCTGAGCCATTTTATCGGCGTGGCAGACTTCACTGCACTGGCTATTGCGCTTCCTCCTGTTTATACTTTCTCCTCCTCCTGCTGCTCTGGCGCTTCCCCTTCTGAGCGTCCGCCGCGCTCATAAGGAAACACACAGCCCTTTGTGACGCACAAATATAAAAGCCAAAGCCAGCTGAATGTGCTGCGTGGTCTCGCAGGGTTGCCGAAAATGCATGTTTGGAGGTAAGATCCAACCATGAAAAATTAAAAAATAAAAAAAAAAAAAAATGAAAAAGGAAGACAAAGAAAAAAGAAAAAAAAGAAAAGGAAAAAGAAGAAAAAGGACAAAAAGAAAATGAAGAAAAAAAAAACGAAAAACGAAAAAAGGACAATGAGGCAGGAAAAGAAAAGGAAAAAAACAAAGGCACCTTGCATGCCAAAAGTTCTTGCAAGAATGATGTGCATTTGCCCGCAAACCAAGGAACCAAGGAAGGAGTTTTTTTAGAGCGATAAGAGGGAACAGAGACGGGGATGCCACTCGATACGTCCCCGGCGGAGAAATCTGGAACCACATAAGTGGGTACTAAAGCCGGTAAATACTTGACCAAATCGATTAGAAAAAAGGTGAATCGTGCACAATGGTGGCAGCCAGGTAACATGGTGTATGCACTGCATGGAGAACTCGTATCGAGGTGTTCACACTGTTTTATGAATACATATATATATATATATATATTGCGGCTGTACTGATAGTACGCCCAATGCATTATCCCCATAACTGTGTTGCAGCTGAAGGCAGGTCGAACTTTGCACTAGTTAACATAGCAGATACAGGCACACAATTTGGCGGCCTAAAGCCGATGCAGGAGAAACTTCAAATAATTCAGCGGACAGCTGTGTCAGAGTCACGTCTTAATTCTATTCGTGTTATGTTGTACGATAGTGTTAATCCCAACGCCCAGCAATAAGGATGCATGCCTGTCTAGGTACATTCACATGCTGTTTTGGCTTCAAATGGAGGAGGTTTGCATGCAGTGAGTGCTAAATACTAACTTTTCAGCGGAATCTTCCCATGTAATTCACATAAAGAGTGCAATGCCCTTGGTTGCGCCCTAGCTCGCCCCTATCTCCCGTTTCCCCTAGCTCCCGTCGCCCCTAGCTGCCGGATCTTCTAGAAACGTCTGCTCTGCTGAATTATCATTATCTGCTCCGGTGCTTCAGATATAGGCGGGGAGGGGGTAGTACAACAGTCAGTGCAACCCCCTGTCCAGCCCCAGGCCAAGAAGTTTAGGTAATTTACCGCGGCCTTCGGGAGTGTCCATAGAAAACGTGGTGTGCGCAAGTTCCTTGACGGACGGCTTTAGCTTCCACTGTCCGTGCCACATACACACACACCGAGCAGGACGGGCTGTACAGGACAGGACAGACGGTACAGGACGGGTTGTACAGCTCGCTGGCTGGCATCCGTGTTCTCTTGGGTGGACCCTCAAGCGATGTCTTGTCGGCGTATGTGAAGACTTGGATATCGGGCGGATGGTTTGGAAGCACACTGAGTTCAGGGCTTCTGCACCTTGTGCCCGACCACCTCGGTGGGCCGTCCGTGAGACCCCTGGCTGAGCAAGCCCCGCCCCTGACCGATCCTCAACACCAATCATCGCCGGTCTGAGCTGGTTGCCGATGTCTGGTGTGTGCATTACTTATCATTTACGCCAGCGACAGTTCGAAAACGCGTTTTAATTTCACTGAAAATCTTGTGGACTACCAGCACACTCGTGAAATGATCGCCTCAATGGGAAAGTCGCTGGCGTCTGCGCAGCGTGGTCAGACCAATCCGGGCGGCCACCACAAGTGACGTCACCGGTGGTGACGTCACTTGTGGCCGTGAGCAGAAGTCAACAAATCGCTTGTCGACTATCCCTTTCGCAGACGGCCCTGGCTCAAGGGAACGACATGGTTTTTGTCGATCGTGCTTAGCAATATAGGGTAAACTGAGCTCTTTTACGTTGGATTTTGCATATACTTAATAGGCAAGCCAACATCAGCAGGATAACACATTGCTGAGTTGTCACCATGGAGTACACTGCCTAACCAACGTGTTTTGTTTTGCAATAAAATGCAATTATTACCGATATTTGGTGCTTGCCCAGCAAAAAATAGACCAGAGGAAGCGGTGGCCTCGATGTTTGAAAATTGCAGTCCATGTACACATGCAGGCACGAATGAAAACGGAGTGGAATTTGCAAGCTTCTTTGGAAAATTGCAACATATTTTGCACGTGCAGCTTTTCATGTGCTCCATCAGGGCATTCGATACCATATTGTCTTGTGTTCTGCAACAAGAGCAGTGCAGTGGACAAACGAAATGCGTGCCGCTTACTCTGAAAGCGCTGTTGTTGTTTTTTTCTTCACACCATCCGTGTCACACTTGCCACACTCGGTCGCCAGCTTCCCATGCACTTTGATCAGCAAAATCTCCCCACTGCCACATTGGCGCAATACAGATGTCGCCACTGATCATGTGCGAAGGTCGCAGGCCACGGAGGCGGATATTCGAAGGCGATCTGAAGATCCGCTCAGTGCCGGACGCTTCATACAAGATTGGGCCGCCCCGCCAAATCTCCCCGCCAAACCCGCGAAGAGCGTCGTCCGACCACGAGATACCCGATGACAAAACGTCTCCGGAAGGCGTCCGCACGCGCCAAACCGCCGGGCACTTCCGGCGGCGGCGGCGCGCGCTATGTTCGCGCCAGAAGTCAGGCAGCGCGCGCCAGCAGTCGGCCGCGGCGCGGCGCCGCTAAATATACGGGCCTCCGCGTCCGTCGGCCCGTCCGCCTGTCCGCCCGCGCGGCCCGCGCCTCCCGCCGGAATTTGGCGCGCCGGCCGGCTGACCTTCAGGTGGCGCGCCGCCGATTGTTCGCGCCAAATCCGCGGCCGCGCGCGCGCGATGCACGCTGCCATGCAGCCGCTCCAGGCCGGCCGGATTAAATCCAAATAGACGGCGGCTGGCAGCGGGCGTGGCTGAGTCACCTGGCAGGGGCGAGGGGGGCCCGTACCGCCCACTCCGGCCACCGTCCTGTCGGAAAATGTTTACCGGCCGGCGGGGGCGCGCCCGCCGGCGGCGCCCCCCCCCCACCCCGACCACGCCGATGCCGCGCCACGCGACTTCCCGCCATTTTACGATGTGGAGCACTCGCGCCATTCCAGGCGCTCGCCGTCACGTGACGACTGCAACAGCCCTCCGGCGAGACCCGGACCCGGCCGCCGCTCTGCGTCCGTGTCCGACAGATGTGCGCAAAACAAATCCTGCCGCAGCCCCGGTCGCGGAACTCCAGTGCTGAGCAAATCCAGCGACAAAATCCCCGCGCCCGCGCTACCGAACACGGAAGTATAAACATAGGCAGCCAATACATCCTGGATAGCAGGTGAGTGATTGTTGAGGCACGCCGCTGCCCAACTGACACAGATGGAACAGATGCTGTGGATGACACAGCAGGGGCGGATGCTGTGAATGACAGCAGGAACAAATGCTGTGGATGACCGCATAGGCGACACTGGATGACACAGCAGGAGCGGACGCTGCGGATGACACAGCAGGAGCCGATGCTGCGGGTGAGCAGGAACAGATGCTGTGGGTAATGCATCGGTCAGGTGAGATTTGCGATGTTCTTGGTGATCCGCCAGGGACAGATTGGTTGTATATGCATGCGACTACCCGGAAGAGAAGCCCCACATCATTCCACACCAGCCATGGATTCAAAACCTCACACCTGTCTCGACAGAGTTCCTAGCATCCGCCACCGTAAAATAGTAATGTTCGTCGAAACATTTTCGGAAGTTCAGTTGCATAATTGCTGGTAATCTGTTCTGAACACTTTTTTTCAGGCTGCCGAAGTCCCACGCTCCTGGCACACGACATCATATGATGGCATACCTCGAGTGAATACAATCATTGATCGATTGTGAATTTGTCAGGCGTTGGCTCCAAACGACACCACGCTATTCTTGGCTTCGGAAGCTGCGGGAAGAACCGTCTCGATACATAGGGTGGCATATTCATATATATATATATATATATATATATATATATATATATATATACATTTATCTTGGAAGTCCTATGATGCATGCTGGAAGGCACATGGCGCGTGCAGTAGATCACATAATATATGTTGAAGGGCCTATGATTCATGCTGAAATTCCATGATATATGTTCGATTTCAATGATATATGCTGGAGGTCACAAAACACATGTTGGTAGTTCGCATGGCGACCAGAAGTACGATCTGAGCAAACACAACCGGAGTGGCCAGACGTAGTGATTAAGCGGACATTCGGGACAGCGCGCCAGACCGATTGCGACACCCGTGCAACTGGATGACGGACGTGGCTGTCTGTCAGATGTCTCTCGTGCGGCAGAAGCGGTGCGCCTGTCACACGGCCCATCTGTCACGCGGCGCTGCCAATTAAATGGCGCGTGGAAGGTCGTCCAGCTGTGGGTGGAAGTAGGACGCGCACCTGTCCCGTCACTGCCGCCGCGATGTCTGCCAGTGGGCCACCTCCCATGGTGCATGGTAAAGGTGTCCTATGGAGGATTGGGATATATTAAGTGGCATATAATGTATGCTGGAGGTCCCATGATATAATATATACATATATATACATATTAATAAATGCATATATGCATATGTATATATATATATATATATATACACATATATATATATATATATATATATATATATATATATATATATATATATATATATATATATATATATATATATATATATATATATATATATATGTATACATACATATTAATATATGTATATATATATGTATATATGAGATCTATATTTATATATACATATATGTATATATTTATATGTATATATCTACATATATGTACATATATATATGTATACATTATATATAATGCATGTTGAAGGGCCTATGACACGCGCTGGAGGTCCTATATCAACGCGTTGGTGGCATTCGCATCACATTAGCCGACGGCTATATTGTTGGAATGAATGCTCACGGACGTCATGTGTAATCAAGTAAAGCGCATGTCGCGCCCCCGTGCGACAAGAGTGCAACAGTGATCACCATTTGTTGCAGCCGCCACACGTGTGTAAAGGTCACCTCCAGTCAGGTGTCTGGAGGGCATGTTTTGTGTCCAGGAACGGTTGACTGGGCGATTATATAAAGGCTGTAAAAGCTAGGCGATTATCTGGGCTGATGGGTGCATCACCTGGTGGCGGTTGTAAAACACTCGTATGTATGCATGGGAATGTGTGGAAGTTGAGAAGACACTTTAGCAGCTAGGTTTGTCATAGTTGCGCATGAATATTTTGTCACGATGACTCGCAACAAAGAGCACGTCCACATGTTGGTGATGTACACGATTTCTTCGATTTTGACGCATCACCGTCAGATACAATCTTTGACATATATGTATATACATACATACATATATAAATATATATATATATATATATATATATATATATATATATATATATATATATATATATATATATATGGATGTATGGATGTATGGATGTGTGAATGTATCAATATATATACAAACAGAAAATACAACAAAACGAATGCGCTGAATGACGACAGCAGTGCCTACAATTGGCAGTCACTGAGAACTGGGTTGCAAACAATGAATACCCAAACACCCTGCAGACGCCAATGGGGACATTCAAGTGCAAGAAACGTAATTTATGTTCGGTATTTTCAGGGTATGAGGTGCACCAACTGGTGGTTAACGTCTGCATCATTTTGCTATTTGATACCTTTTTGCTTTCTCATTAGGTTTCGATAAGACAAGCATCTGTGATGCTGCGCGCGCGGTCCAAGTTTGCATGTTCGCTGTCGGATGCACTTCTCTGCCCGGAGATGTAAGCGGCTATTCGGGCCATGGATGAATGTTACTGTGTCGGGCGGGCGTCTGATCACTGTAGCTGCGCCTGACTGGCACACATCAGCAGCACCAGCCGTCTGAGCGCTGTGCCGGGCACACATCAGCAGTAACAGCAGGGCTGCCGTGGATGTGCCGGGCACACAGCAGCAGTAACAGCAGGGCTGCCGTGGATGTGCCGGGCACACAGCAGCAGCACAGCGCTGCCGTGGACAGCAGTAACAGCAGGGCTGCCGTGGATGTGCCGGGCACACAGCAGCAGTAACAGCAGGGCTGCCGTGGATGTGCCGGGCACACAGCAGCAGTAACAGCAGGGCTGCCGTGGATGTGCCGGGCACACAGCAGCAGTAACAGCAGGGCTGCCGTGGATGTGCCGGGCACACAGCAGCAGTGTCACCAGCATGTATCACACAGTAACAGTGTCGACAGGGCTGCCGTTGGATCGGCCGCCACGAGCACACCAATCCGATGGCGGCCCCACCAGTGGGTGATGTCGGAGCCGAGTATTGTCACGTCACATCCGCGACGTGTGACCATCGGGCCGACAACGCCACGACCTGGCCTCGTCGGGCCGACAACGTCACGATCTGGCCTCGTCGGGCCGACAACGCCACGACCTGACCTCGTCGGGCCGACAACGCCACGACCTCTGGCCCGACAACGTCACGACCTGGCCTCGTCGGGCCGACAACCGACAACGTCACAATCTGGCCTCGTCGGGCCGACAACGCCACGACCTGGCCTCGTCGGGCCGACAACGTCACGATCTGGCCTCGTCGGGCCGACAACGTCACGACCTGGCCTCGTCGGGCCGACAACGCCACGATCTGGCCTCGTTGGGCCGCACACCTGGCCCGCCAAACTGGCCTCGTCGGGCCGACACCCTCGTCACGACCTGCTCGTCGGGCCGACAACGCCACGATCTGGCCTCGTCGGGCCGACAACGCCACGACCTGGCCTCGTCGGGCCGACAACGCCACGACCTGGCCTCGTCGGGCCGACAACGCCACGACCTGGCCTCGTCGGGCCGACAACGCCACGATCTGGCCTCGTCGGGCCGACAACGCCACGACCTGGCCTCGTCGGGCCGACAACGCCACGACCTGGCCTCGTCGGGCCGACAACGCCACGACCTGGCCTCGTCGGGCCGACAACGTCAGTTGGGCCGACAACGCCACGACCTGGCCTCGTCGGGCCGACAACGCCACGACCTGGCCTCGTCGGGCCGACAACGCCACGACCTGGCCTCGTTGGGCCGATATACAAATGAGGCTGGGTGCGGGCGCGCCCGGTGAGTAATGCGGCGCGCTGTCGTTCGGCTGGTACCGTGGAGAGGTAGCAAACTGCACTTCCGCACACGTGTCGACGGCCGACGGCCGGCTACACGCGCCACTTCTGTTCGGCAGAGCGGCAGAGTGTGCACCCGCCCCTCGCAGATAGATTCTCGCTCGCCCCTCGCAGATAGATCACGCTTCATATTTTCCGATGTCTCTGCACAGTGCTCTGGAGGTAATTGTTGTCGAATGAGGTCGACCTTTGTCGTTTTACTTCAAGACGACACGAGTTGGAAACAAAGGTATTGGTTATTTCTCAACCAACTAACAACCGCATGGAAATATTGTTGCTGGCCACTGGCAAGTTCGATGCAACAACATCCCGGGTGTGATTCTTGTCTGTCTGATTGTGCTTCAGCATGCACCTACCAGGATGGCCATTGGATATGACCCTGTAAATAGCAGATCAGAGATCAGCCGGCCATTGGGTAGGGCCCCGATGACGTCAGATCAGCCAGAGTCCACCGCCCATTGGCCAGGATCCTGCAGATGTCAGATCAGCAAGGATCCACCTGTCCATAGCTTCACCACCTTAACTATATCAAGGTTATACAGAGATGAATGAACATGGTTTCATATGAGAAGAAGAAGAAGAATAACCTTGCGTTCTTTTACGGCGCGTTCAACCGCTAGGTTATATAGCGTCGTCAACCTCTCACGCCGATTGGTCGTGGGTGGACTCGGTAAACGCCGTCGGTTGTGAGATTTGAGCCCACGATCTTGCGATCAAGAGTCCGACGCTCTACCAACTAAGCTACCGCGGCCCCTTTCATATGATAATGTGGTGGATATGTCGAATAAACTTTGCACTTGAGCACGTGCATTTGAACACTCGAAGTGCCGGAAAAAAAGGAGATACACTCACTGACAAGATGGACGCGACTAGCGCAACACTTTGAGTTTACAAAGCTGGGCGTTGTAGGGCATGTGAATGATAAAAGTAGTGAGGTCAGCTACCGTGCGAACCACTGCCTCGGGGCACCCACACCACTCCCGGAAGGAGTGTGGACGCACATAGTTGTTTCCGGTGGCTGTTCTATGTCACCTCCATTGTTTCTCCAAATCCCACTTACTCCCCGCCCGGCGCCTGGGTTCAGACCCCACGTGCCTTCCTGTGCCGTGCTCCATCCCTTCTGGCAGAGGACCTTCTCGAGAGGGTTCCTTCTTGTTTGGAGTTGCCTGTGACATAATCTTGGCTTTCGTGGAAAATTGGATCGGAATGATTGCGTAGGCGTGGGTCCAGGTGCCTGTTTGTGTGAGGTTGCTGATGTTCACAGGTAAAACAATGCCACGTTATTACTTTAGAGTAATTTGTGACTGGATTCAAGTTCGCTCCCAGGCCTGGATGTGCAGTGCTGGGAATGACGTGTAATGTGCTGTAATGTAGCTTGAGTTGTGCTGTGAGATAATGTGTACCATGCTATGGGATGACTTGCGCTGTGCTGGGGATGATCTTACTGTGCTGTGAGGTAGCTTGTGCTATGAGATTATTTGTGCTATGCTGTGTAATGACTTTCGCCGTGTTGTGGGATAACTTGTACTGGACTGTGGGACGACTTTTGCTATGCTGAAGAGAGAGAGAGAAGAGAGAAAGAGAGAAGAGAGAGAGAGAGAGAGAGAGAGAGAGAGAGAGGGGAGAGAGAGAGAGAGAGAGAGAGAGAGAGAGAGAAAGAGAACGAGAAAGAGAGAGAGAGAGAGAGAGAGAGAGAGAGGAGCGAGATATAAAAATTAGATTTGGTGTCTTGAGCAGAATAATACTTCAGTGCCTCCGAACGCTCATTGCATCTGAATTGCATGCAGCTGGACCGATATAAGTCCTTGTTTTCATGTTCGATGGGCGCACAAATCGCATCCGCTATCCGACTACACAGTGCGGCACGACGAGCGCGGTGGCGGCAGACGAGCCGCAGACGAGGCGGCAGACGAGCGGCGTCTGTTCCGCCGCCGGCGGCCGCCACCGGCCCGGGCGCGTGACCCCGTCGACCTCGTTAGACTGCCGTCGGCACCGACGGGCCAGGGCCGCACGCGTCGGGCCCGACTGCGCCGCAGGTGCGTACGATGCGGCGACTGCAGCTGGCCCAGATCGGCGGCGGAACCGCCGCGTGGCGCGTCACAATGCGGGCACGCTGCGGGGGCCGGTGGCGGCCGGGGGGAGGGGGTGTGTGTGTGTGGGGGGGGGGTCGGATGTTTGCGGTGTGCTGATGTGACGTGAAGGAATCCCCCGTACAAAATTTTGATAAAGGATGTGGATGCCAATCTAAGCGCGAAAGATATGCAAACTTATCCGCGAGAGACGAGACTTCGGCAAAATCACGCCTTAAAAATGTACGGACCGATGCTAGAGTTTTCTTAGCGATGTACGCATTGTTATCCGGTGTTGATGAAGCTGGTGGGGGAGGTTCTACTTCACTGACTGTAGAAATTAACCGACTTTTTGTCTTCAGAGCTAGGCTCTGCAATGCTTTTCATTATGGTCAGGTCAGGTCAGCGGCCAGGTGGACGTCACTGGAGGTCAAGTAAATGTGTGGAATCATTGGTTGTCAATGATTCCACACATTTTGTATTGTATTGTGTGCAGACACAAAGCCTACTCAGCATCACAGTCAAGTGCACTCATGTTCATCGCACGTGGCATTTGCCATCCACCCTGCTGACACCCTCATCAGGCATCTGAGGCCAAGTGGAAGATCAAACTATGCACAAGGAGTTGCCTGCATTCAATACCTGATCCAATGGTGGATACGGGTGGGCATTGGGGACATGTGCCCTCGTGGAAAGGCAACGCCACTCCGACCGTGAAAGGCGCATTTGCAGGAAGGCTCGAGTCCATCCGATTCCCCCTCCCCGCTCAACGGATTTTTTTCAGCAAGAAACGTACATTTCTGAGGAATAGGTGAAAATGCGATCCTTCACTACGCTCGAATGCACCCGTTTGACCGCCGAAGATGCCCCTCCGAAGAAATGCTCCCTCTCCGATGACAATTCCAGGATCCGTCCCTGACATAACCTGACATAAGATGGCGGGACAAATACACCCGCTCTGAGCAAGCCTCTTCAGGAGAAAGCTCTTTGTTTGGAAGCCATGAACATTCGGTAGTTTTACCGTGGATCACATTTTTCCATGTCAAACCAGTCAGTGACGGCACGGCTACATTGGGAACCCTTCCTGTAATCTTTTCAGAATTTCCGTTAATTTTTTTTGCGCAGGAAATGCACTTCTGTGGTAGTTTATTCAGCAACGAACAAGTCACTTCCTAGCTCTGCTTTCAAAATATACGTTTCGATTTGGCGAGTGTCGGTGACGCTGAAGCACCACCTGCTAGCGATAAACCTGTGCTCGTGCATGGACAGCGAAATGGCCTTCGAAGGATGCACGTGCTGGACGTTAAACGCCGACCGACATTTCCCCGAACGCTGCGTAAGCGAAGGCTGAACATCATCCGCTCCACTTTCGTTTCACTGTACACAGATCCCACGTGGTGTAATAATGACGCCCATCTTGACAATGACCTGAAGCTAACAGTGTGGCCATCAAGCTATCCTGATGACAATGAAGTGTCGCCTGTCAAGTGCGCTCCAAAACCACAGCTTCGGCGCTGTCTCTAACACGAGACCGTCATTACATCCTCCGACGCAATATATGCCAGGACTGTCCTTAACCCGAGCCCCGACGCCGTCCGTCAGACAGGGCCGTTCTACCACGACCTCGACGTCGTCTCTAGGATAGGACTGTCTTTAACACAAACTTCGACGTCATATCTAGGTTAGAACGTCTTTTGCACGACCTTCGACGCTGCCCCTAGGCTAGGACTGCCCTCGACACGACCTCCAATGCCATCTATAGGCTAGGGCTGCCTTAAACCCAAACTTCTACGCCATCCCTCGGCTATGACTGTCTTTTGCGGAGCCTCCAACGCCGTCTCTAAGCTAGGACTGTCTTTAGCACGATCGCCGACGCTGACTCTAGGCTAGGAATGTCTTTAGCACGATCTCCAACGCTGTATCTAAGCTAGGACTGTTTCTAACACGGCCCCGATGCCGTCTCCAGGCTAGGCCCGTCTTTAACACGACCGCGGACGCCATCTTCATCCTAGAGCCGTCCTGCGCGACCCCCGACGCCGTCTGCGGCGGCGACGCGAAAGGCCGCATACTCGAGAAGGCAGCCAAACAAATAAACATTGCAAAGGCCGGCGGAGAGGGACGGTCTGGCCGGCGGCCACGGCCACCGGGCGGCCGCTCGGCGTCCCACCTGGCGCGGACTTGGAGCGATTTCTTCCGCCGCCGCCGCCGCCGCCGCCGCGCCGCCGCCGCCGCCGCCGCCGCCGCCCCGCCGCCGCCGCCGCCGCCGCCGCCGCCGCCGCCGCCGCCGCCGCCGCCGCCGCTGCTGCTGCTGCCGTCGCCGCGGGCAAGATGGCGGCGCGCGGCGGCGGCAGCGGCGCGCACCTGCTGCGGCCTGAGTGGCCGCCGGGCAGTGGGCGCGGGCCGCCGCCGCCGCCCCAGATATAGAAATAGCCGCCGGCGCCGGCCGCGTACGGCAATGCGGTCGGCGGCGGCAGCGGCAAAGGCGGCGGCGGCGGCGGCGGCGGCAAAGGTGGCGGACGGCGGCGGCGGCGGCGGAGACAGGTGGCGGCGGCGGCGGTGGCGGCGGCGGCGGCGGCGGGGCGTCGCGCTCTGTCCCCCGGGCAGCAAGTGTCTTCGCGACGGCTCACGGCCACTAAGCTCTTAAAGGGAGTTGATGTTGTTCGGTTTGTTTCTTGTTTTGTTTTTCCTTGTTTGTTGAATGTTTTTCTTTCTTCAAAAGTGATCTTAATTGATACAATGCGCTCCACAAGTCAGCTGAGGTCACATCGTGCACACGTTTTGGGCAGATGAGGAGTGTTCGGCCACCTTGAGGGCTCGCCTTCGGGCGAACAGGTCTAACTGACACTGGACAGCTTTAATGATGGGAAGGCAAGTACGTGAACTTAATGGTGCCAAGGTTAGTACGTGGACTTAGTGGTAGCAAGTCAAGTACGTGGACTTAGTGGTGGAACGATATGTACGTGGACTATGCCAACCATCAATCATGCTTTTGATGGCAATCAATACGCTTGCGGCGATCTGCATTATCTGCGCGATTACAACTTTTCTTCACCTAGAATATACAAGAAAGAATGAGGAAAAACGCATGTTAATTTTGTGCAAGGCGCTATTTCTTTTATATGTTGGTTTCATTCACATAATTTCCCCGGTGATTACTGCAGCATAAGATAAGAGAAGCATCTAGGCATGCTCCGAAGGAAGAGTTTCGTCTTCATATCAAGCAAAGTATAATGTTCTTGCGAGAGAGTGATGTTTTAAGCACCAGATCTTAACGAGCCTGAGCTGTAATAATTGGACAAAGAAGCCGCATCTATTCGGAGGGCAGAACGAGACAAATTAGTAATCTAGGGACAAAGCCGAGTGAATATGTTTCCCAACGATGGTGAATCAAAGAGATCCGGATTAAAAACATGGTATTAGACGCTATATGGAGTTTGCATTGTGGAGGAGCTATATCGTTTGCTTGCAGGAATTCTCGTTTGATTAATACAAAGTCAATTATCTCTATTATGAGGTAAATGCTCTGGATGTGGCAAGATAAATTTCTGGTAGAAGATTGAATTATACGAATTGCATGTTTACGATATCCGCAATAATCTTGTTATGCGACATATTCTATGTTAACACGGACATTGCAAATGCATGTGAAATACCAAACAGAATGTTTATGAAGGGTAATTAAATATTTATTGGCAAACAAGAAATAGTTTTTGCTGCCTGTGGCATGGGATTTTCGAGCCATGCAGGCCTATCGTGATTACTGTTGCAAAAACTCGTTTGTCTGAGCGTAAAATGTCGCGAATTGATATAAACAAACCCAAAGTGCCGCACCTACCTATAAGAAGAGGATAGGGAAATGCACGTCCGCAGACAGGTATCGAACTTGCAAGTCTCACAAAGGGTAGGTTCTTACAAACATGACAGTGCGTAGCCCCGTATGTAATAAACTGGTCAGATGTCTTCCATGTCAGTTTGATGTAGTATGGGTTTGAATTTCGGCGAGTTATCGCCGTCGCGAGAAATTTCGGAGATCGCCATGGAACGAACCTGACATTATGGCCGTGGTGTTTACCATTCTATTACTGGATGTCTTTGTATTCAGAATGCGCTAAAGATTTCATTTTCTCAAGTATTTTACCACATGCTCTCTAGTTCTTCCAGCCAACTGCACTGCGGCGTTAATAGTTAAATGTCCGCGCTTGACTAGCAATGCACAAAATGCGCATGCATGCTCGTGTTCGTCGTGATTACTGTATGACTACACATTTGCCCCAAATGGATTCAAAATTTATTGTTGCATCTCCATACATGGTGGCTGTAAAACGTATCTGAACGTTAATGGAATTGCAGCCAGTATGAATTTGTTTAGGGTGCAAGAATGTATCGCTAAATCACCAAGCCCGACCGCACCTCTCCACACGTACCTTTTCACTTACATCCACATCCACATATATATATATATATATATATATATATATATATATTATTTATTTTATATATATATATATATATGTATGCAAATAGACGAAGAAACAATGAAAGAGCAAATAGAAATAGAGAACAACGTATCAAAGACAACTAAAAAGAGAAAACTCACGTGTGAACCACAATTGTTGGGCTTCGTGTGATTCAAAACGTACACATTCATTGTGCTTGGAGACACACGTACCTATTCCGGATTTGTTTACGACTAGAAGGAACAGGTGAAATGACGAGTGGAATGCACATATCAAATGATCCAAATGAACCACCGGTCCACTCCATTCCAAACCCTGCTCAATACTTGATACGATACGAGATACTAGAAACTCGATAATTGATGTGCTCAAGAGCTTTCTAATGAACCTGGTAGTGCCACTGGAAGCACTGTCTTGTATGGTCATATCCATCCAGTGAAGTGTGGCGGTCCCGGCGTTCCGCCTAACAATACGTCGGTAGACAAGCCCGCATTACATGGGTGCACTGCGGCACGGTATGCCAGTGCAGGCGGACCGCCAGCAGGCTTGAACGGTCGGCCGCAGGAGCGTGGTGGTCTGCCGGGCGGCCGGACAATGGCAGGGGACATGAGCACTCAGGGGTGTCGATTCTTGAAAAACATTGGGGGGGGGGGGCGAAGTGCCAACGCACGTACTCCCCCATAACCAAAAACACATCGGATTTCGCACACTATATTTTCAGATCTCAGAAATTCTGAGTTTGTATTCGACGATGTGTATGTTTATGTTTATTCAGCTTACTCACGAATGAGGAAAATCGTCCAATAACTGGTGAAGTCACACAATTAAAAGAGCGGTACACAGTACATGTCAACATAACAACTCTGAGTAATGGCATGCGACTGCAGTTTCATACAGTGGGCTCGGATATATCGTCGTCGTCACCGTCCGCGCCTTCCCCTCACTCCACAAACCAACAAGCGTACACACCGGCATAAAAGTAAAAATTGTTTCAGATGATTAGATGCAGGCTAAAACACACCGGCCTTGATGGAGTATCGGAGCACAGCAGACCTGAACTGTGACGACAATCGGTGAAAGTATTTCTTTGGCGTCTAACATTAGTGAGGGGCGAAGCCAAAGTTGTGATTGGGCGAGTTCAGTGTCGGGGAGAATATTTTCATTCACACCTGTGACATCAGAATACCACTTTGCATTTTCAAGTGAATCTGTAGCACTTTACAACGGGGCAATTCATTGTCGAATAACACCATTAAACGTCCAAATGGAAAACACGGAGAAAAATTTTGTGAAGAGGATCATGCTACAGATGGAAAAAAAATCCAGGAAAAGCACGTTTTCTGCCACCATTAAGTCCATTGTGGCGAACCAGGGCCGCAGAACACACCGTCTACTGTGGCGGACGAGTGCCCAGGAGCATGTTGGCTAGGTTAGGTTGGGTTAGGTTATACAAAAATTAAAGAAGGAAATATACTGCTTGACATTTTTCAGATGCATATGTTGGTTACCTTTCTCAAAATGGAGGTAAGGTTAGTGCTTTGTTTCATTTGTTTTTTGTGTTTTTTTATTTGTTATCCTATGTCATCTAATTCAAAGCCCTTTTTGGTGATATTTTGCTCACCACCTGAAAAGTAGGCATTTGTATAGAAAATGAGTGGTCAATCATCTTAGTCACATTCATAAACATTGCATTGAAATGATACATTCCAAGAATTATAGAACGTCTTAAAACACCAATTTACCAAAATGATTGCACACAGCAAGTTCATCACACCTCTAAACATTGCATTAAAAAAAATCGGAGAAATCGGAAATTACCTTAAGCTGTAAATTTGCCGATACGTGTGCCAACCACTGACATAAATGCAACATTGGGTGCCAAAATCCTAGGCAGAGAAAGCAAAGAGCAGTAGAATACACATATAAATAAATGCAAACTAAACCAACTCTTCTTGAAGACAAATATGGTAGTTATGTGGTATTAACATTGAAACCCTGACCACAAATCAGAAAAAAAGACATGGACTAGACTTGTTGAAGCGTGCCTACCAACTTCTTCATCTGCAGTTCCTTTGGGAAATAAATATCAGCAAATCGTTTTAAAACCACATTAAATATCAGCAAGTTGTTTCATAACCATATCAATCTGCATATATATATATACATATACATATATATATATATATATATGTGTGTGTGTGTGTGTGTGTGTGTGTGTGTGTATCAAAAGGTATGAAGTACAAAAAACGAATCAGATCGACGTCGCATGAGTTTGGCTACCGGGTTCAACACTGCGCGCAATTGCACCACAACTGTCTTACCTCTGCCATATTTGTTGATCGCAACCGCAAATTGAAATTTAGACTCTGTGATTTATGTAACTGAACATATTATCCTTGGATGCCACGAATTTGGATCTTCTGAAGAACGGCCATTTCATTTATTTGGTGATTAGATCTGACCTTTTGTAACTACTCTTGTAAGCTATGGCTTAGTACCTGCCTGCTTGCTTTCTTCAAGAATAAAAATTATAATAGTGTGCATGCAGCTTCTTGCTCACTTTTTCTTTCATGGTATCATAAGCTGTCAGATACATTGGGTATTTGGTGTGATGCCCATATCATTATTGAATATATGCACATTGTCATTGGGCATACAGGTGGGTTGGTAAACATCAAGCTTATGGTGTGATGGGTTGGCTCTGAACATAAATGTAGTCTGTATATCCTCTATCTCAATGACTGATTGTTGTTGATGACTGGATTATGTGCATGTTTGACACTGACCAGAAATTAAGAATAGAATGAATTCAGTTCAAGTTCCATATGCATGTGCTTTTGCTATTGGTCATGTGTGCAAGCATCATTATGGCAATGCAATTGTTGTCTGGTGGCTTTGCTAATTTTTTTATCTCACAACATCTGGTTTAAAATGCATCACCATCACCTAATCACAACATTTTATGATGTAAGCTATGCTTGTGAAGTGGAAAGAAATCCAACTTCCTTGTTTTTTCCACACAATATTACATTTTTCAGCAAGAAGTGGATAGTCAGTCCACTATCTAATCCAAATCTGTTCCATTTCATTACAGTGTGTTGGTTGACATAAACTAAGTATTCTAAGTAGCGTGGTGCTATTCATTTTCCTTTAGCTTTCTTAGCATAAACATAGCAGTGTTTATTGGGGGCCCAAATCAACATTAAGGGGGCCATGGCTCCACAAAAGGATACAAATCGACACCCCTGAATCCATCAGCATCTGCTAATCTCAGCATTTTATGATGCAAGTTGTACTTCCACAGTGGAGGGAAATCCAGTTATTTTGTTGTTTTTTGCACAATTTTCAATTTTGCAGCAAAAGGTCTGTCCACTGTCTAAGCCTAATATTTAATTTACATTACAAAATACTCTGGTTAATATCAACTAAGTTTTCTATGCAGCATGATGTTTTCTTCTCTTTTTCCTCTTTTTCTTTTCTTTCCTTTAGCTTTCTTATGAACATAAAAACACCATGGCTTATGGGCAGAAATCAACATTGGATGTGGGGTGGGGGGCAAGATCAACATTGGTGGGGCCATGGCCCCCACAAAAGGATACAAATTGACGCCCCTGTGAGCACTGGTTAAAGCCTGGGAATTGTTCGGTTGAGGGGGGCGAGGCATGTTGGAGTCGTTTGTTTTCAAGCACTGTCTGCAGAGTTAGTGTTAGAAACCATCCAAAGTTGACGGGGAGGAAAGCAGCTCCCGCTCTATGCACCAGAGGAAGGAAAGGAAGGAGGAAGCATGTATTACAGTTGTTCCGCGGGTTTATGTATATATACATATATATATATATATATATATATATATATATATATATATATATATATATATATATATATATATATATGCATCAACAAAAGAATCGGCATCTGTGTATGCATCCCAATAATAGCGCATAGATAGTTGATGATGAAAAGGCTGTGGATATGGATCCGCGAGAACAAAACCTGCTTCTATCCGGCTGGTGTACGCGGACGTCTTCTGAGAACACGTTTGCACTTGCAGGCCTACATCAATTCCAGGACTACCCGACACACGACAGGACTGGTGTGGTCGGAGTCACTGTTGGGGCGGCTCACGGAGAGGGGCCAATACTTCGATAGCTGCAGAATAAGCCTGGGTCAGGTGACAGATGACCCACGAACGCCAGCTCAGTGTCAGTCTGAGTATCCTCCCGGGGAGCGAGGCGAGACGCAGTAAGCTCTCCGCCAGGGAATGGGGCGAAGCGGCGTGAGCATCTCGCTTGTCATCTCGCTTGTCTCGCTTGTCGACCCAGGCGAGGCGTATGAGTCAGTGAGCGTCCCGCCAGGGAGCGAGACTAGACGGCACGAGTCGTGTGAGTCAGCTGAGTCGTCGGAGTCAGCTGTGGTCCCAGCTGCCGCCGGCGCGCCAACAGAAGCTCGCGGCGGGTAGTCTGACGCGGTGACCACGTGACACACGGAGCTTCCGCGAAGACCACGTGACACACAGAGGGAGCCGACCTCAGCCGGCGGGTGACGCCGATGCTCTACAGAACGGTCTTTGTACGGGTCAGGGCGTGGCGGTGGGAGCGGCATCTCCCACCTCAGCCGAGCTCTGTTCTAGGAGCGATGCGATACGAGACGAGGGAAGGCGGAGGGCATGGAAATAAATGATGGATGATGGGGAGGTGGAGGGAAGATGTAGGTTTGGTGAGGTAATTGATGGGAGATGTGTGGAGACGACGAACTGAGAGCAGACTTCGGCTGGGGGTCTGACCGACATGTTCCGCAAGTCACAGGGAGTATGCGGAACACGCGATGCTCCTGTAAAGCCTCCGCACCCATCCGAACTCGGCATACTTGTCTTTTTGCAGCCAATCGGTGTCATGATCATAAAGATGGCGACACATCAAATCCACTTCTTTCCTGTTCATTTTCGAGTACACCGAACCTGGGCAGATAGCTGCTCAGTTGAACGACCAAGGTAACTAGGAACATCTCTGTTTTTATATTTTGACTCGGGTTTCGGCGTTAGTATCTACTGTCTTGTAGTGAATCAGTGGTTCCGACATTTGGCATGAGTTGCAATTCCGGCGTGCATAATTTCCGATTGCCTTAAAATGTGCCCTCAACATAGCAGCATTCAGGGAAACCCGGCTTGTCGCTGGTTGGCTGGTTAGTCGGCTGTTTAGTCGGTTGGTTAGTCGGTTGGTTAGTCAGCTGCTTAATCGGTCGGTTGGCTAGTTGAGCTTCACAGCACATCAGCTGGAATTGGCGGAAGATTACTGAACGCCGCCGGAAATGTCCGGCCCGATGCAGCTATCTTGGCGCATGTTCCCTCAATCGGCGCAATATTTACTTAATCAGGTGGCGCTAATGGGTCAACCACTGGAGATGCCGCCAGACGCCAGACACCGACAGCTGGAGCCAACCGTGACAGGGTTATGTGCGGCTATCAGCAGAAGGATCTCACTAAATAATCAGCTCACTTCACGCCAGCCGAACCAAGCCTCAGCACACAACGTGAGCACGTATTGCGGCAGGGTTTTGGCATGATGCAAAACAGGACTCTCGGTCATTCGTTTTTTAAGTTTGCCTTGTAGAGGATGAGTCACGGCAACAATTAGGCGATTTGGTGTGAATCGTCTCAGTAGCATCCACCACACAGACGTTTTAATATTGCTTCTCTTTTGTGCTGCTTTTCAAGAACAGCGGGCTAATTGATTGGCAGGTCATTTCCATCACAAAACAAAGCAACAACACATCATGACACCATTGCATGAAAAATTGTGACTATTCATGCGCACCAAATAAGTCGTAATAGCAAGTAGTCACGTTTGATCCAATTATTGACCCTTGAAGTCATCGCTCACTTGCGAGGCATCGAGATCACACAGTGCGTGGTAAGCCTTAACATTCCACACGATTGATTCACGAATCAGCGGAGCATCGTCCAAAGAAGTCGATGAGCGGCGGCCGACGAGGGGAAAGGTCTCGCTGACGTCACGGTCGATCGGTTTCAGCTGGGCTCGTTAGAGAAGGCCACGTTTCCACACCTGTGTGCCGCGCACCGACTGGGCAAGCAAACACGACCGGGATCGGTTACATCAGCTTTTTCCCGGTGTTGGCGCGGCGCCCCGGGACAGAGCTGAATACCTCTGAATGCCAGCGGCAGCATCAGCAGCAGCATCGGCGGCGGCATCGGCGGCAGCTTCGTCACGTCGCCGTGCCCCGGAGGCTGGTGCAGCACGGGTGGCAACACCAGTGGAACTTTCCAAAGTCGTCGGAGAATTTCAGGTGATTTCCTTTTGGTTCAGGTGATTGCCCTTTTAGTTTTTAGGTCAGTACACGTGACGTACAGACGTTTGCTGTCCAGCGGACCGTAGTGCCGACAAGCGGGATATTTCGGAATATACGAGCATATGAAGGAATATGTGAAGACGCTCAGAGGGGAACTTCATGAAATAATCGAAGCTTGAAAGAGATTGCTTAGCTTCGAAAATAAAACCTCCGCATAGATGCATTCGGCATGCTAGTTACACATGTAAATTTGGTGCCTAATATTCATACAAGGCTACTGCCTTGCAACATCAGTGAAGCACCCATTATTCATGAGATGCTCATGTGAAACGCCACATGTAGCTTAAAGCAACGCATGGTGCAACTCGCCAGGCGTTATGTAATAGAGACAGATAAACTACAAATTCGCTAATGCAGAATCCAGTTTCTTTTTATTGAACCTTGTTCCGCCATTTCAGAGGTTAAGTCAGCGAAAATGTAAAAGATGGTCACATAAATAAATGCACCTCAAGCGATGCAATCGCATACCAAGGAACACGTTTTACATCCATCAGCCCTCTCATTTGAACGGTAGATGCATCACTTACCTTAATGCGTTTAGTAGTATGAGACGGGAAGTATTTCACTTGTCACCTCTGGTTCAAAGGTGCCTGCCCAGGAACAACATTTGCACAGGGCTACTCGGAAACGTGGTCTCCTCCCATCTCTAAGTCGGTGGTTGAGTATCATTGAGTGATTTCTGGGCCGCATGTGTTGGTGGTATATTTTGGCGGGGTATGGTACACTAACAGGGAGAGAGCTTCGCCGTAAATAGTGCAGGTGCTGCAATGAATAAAAGACACAATGGCGAGGTGGTGGTAAATAATTGTTCCCTTTCATGCTTTTCCCGCAATAGTAATGATGGGACCGGACCAGAGATCTGGTCTTCTGGGAAATGTGAAAATCAGTGATACCAAGGGTGGCATTTTATAATATGATTGGGGGAGAGGGCTCAAGCAGCTTAGACTCACTTTGATCTTTACGCACTTCTAGGCTAGATAATTAAGACTTGAGAGTGGAAATGATTCGGGCAGAGGAGCTCGAGCCCCCACCTATCTCCACAAAACCAGAACTACATAGAAAGTTCCACACCTGGCCAATACCAAGCAGCATCGGCTCGGCCACGGACAACTGTGCAGGCGATATTCCCGGCTATGGATGCGTTTCTTAAACGCAACGGCTATGGGCGTAATGTTATCATTTACAAATTCTGAGGGATCTGTCGGCCTGAACTCCAGTGGTGGCGAAAAGAATGACTGGCACATGGGTGGCGTTTCAAATGCGAAAATCTGCTGGTAAGTTTGGCATTGGCGGCCCATCAAAGTTCAGAGTTTGGTTTTGCACCCAGCCCGATTGTCGGTGCCGCCAAACGGCGGATGAGCACCAGAATATAGTTCCACAAGACAAGCCTAAAAGTAGCAATATTTGCCTTGCATCCGTGCATATGACAAAGAAATAGACATATGATGGCAAGCTAACTTGATAAATGAATTTCACAACCACACTTTATGGAGATAAAGTCGCTAAACTTGCAACTATATTCTTTGTGAATGCACTCGTGAGCATTGGGACGCGCTTGTCGCGGAAGCGTATTTCAGAGTTCTTGAATGACATAAAAACATAACGACAAAAAATATTAGTGCAACTATGAGCCACAAGGGCCCTTCTTGGTTGCACTCTGTACACTCAACCAGTTACCCACCGAATCCGTCGATCAGCCCTCCCTGTAGTACCGAAAAGCAAACCCTCTATTCTTATAATGATTGTCTATGCTGTTTTTAAAGATGTTCATTGTGCTGCTACTTACAATGGTTTCAGGCAGCTGGTTCCAGTGTTCTACTACCCTGTTGGTGAAGAAAGACTGTCTTAACCTTGTTCTGCTGTGGCTACCTTTAATTTTGAATTGATGACCTCTAATTGCATCATTTCTGTTAAATTCAAAAATTTCCCCAAGATATCCCCTCTCCAGACCTTGGACAAATTTAAAGACCTCGATGAGATCTCCTCTCAACCTTCTATATCTAAGTGGAAACATATTCAATTTCTTCAATCTTTCCTCATATGCCAGGTTGCTTGTACTATTAACCATTTTTGTAGCCCTCTTTTGTACTCTCTCTAAAAGCCAACAATCTTTTTCATAGCTAGGAGACCAAGCTTGGATGCAGTATTCCAAATAAGGCCTGACATATGCACAGTAAAGCTTTCTGATGACTTCCTCACTTGTGTATGATACATTCCTATTCATTTCCCCAAACATTCTTAGTGCCTTCTTCCTGGCTTACTTGGTCTGTTCTGATGCCCCCAATTTTGTATTTAGAATACCACATAAATCCTTCTTCTGTTGAGTCACTGATAGCACTTGGCCACCCATCAAGCATGGAGCCTTCATATGCTGCTTACCTACATGCATAATTTTGAACTTATCAAAATTAAATTTCATTTGCCATTCTTCGGACCACTTCACAAGTTCGTGTAAGTACTTTTGCAGCGAGATATGCTCATTGTGACCTGTCATTGCCCTAAAGACCTTCATATCATCCGCAAATTGCAAACCCTTACTGCTTAGGCCACTTTCAATGTTATTTACAAATATAATGAACAGCAGTGGCCCCAGTACTGACCCCTGGGGGACTCCACTAAGAACATCTTGCCATGATGACTTTGTACCATTTAGCATTTCTCTTTGTTGTCTATCTGAAAGCCACAACTCTATCCATTTTAAGATGTTACCTGCAATACCATGGACCTGAAGCTGTATCGTTAACTTTGTATGGGGCACCTTGTCAAAGGCCTTACTAAAGTCAATATATGCTACATCAACCTGATTTCCCTGATCAAATTGTTCTGTGGCGAAGTTCAAAAGGTCCAAATGATTTGTGAGACACGATCGCCCTTTCCTAAACCCATGTTGGGTATCTTGAATCAATCTGTTTCCTTCCAGATAACTAACTATTCTATCCTTGATAATTGATTCGAGTACCTTGCAGACTAGGAATGTGAGACTTACTGGCCTTATCGTTTTCAACTTTTCCTCTTTCTCCTTTCTTGTAAATAGGAACTACATTTGCCCTTTTCCAATCTGTTGAAGTTTCATTTTGTGAAACAGATCTACAAAATATTATACTAAGTGGAAATGCCAGTTCCTTGTCAGCTTCCCGCAATGCACTAGCATACATTTCATCAGGTCCTGCTGCATTGTTTGGCTTTATTTTCCTGATATGATTGAAAACAAGATCACTATCAATGAAACCAACATCATTTATCCGATCACATGTCATCGAACTATGGTGTACGGTCGGCAGATTGGTCATACCTTCCAATGTAAACACTGATTTAAACTGCTTGCTCAGCTCCTCAACCATCTCACTAGCCTCACCCAATATAGTCCCATTTACTTCCAGTGGACCAGTTGTGCTAGAAACTTTACTCAGCTTGTAGAAACTAAAGAACTTTTTGCTGTCCCCATTACAGTTCCTAGCTAAACCCATCTCTTTTGCTCGCTTTGCTGCTCTGGTTTTTTGCTTCACGGTGTCCCTAGCTTTTCGATACGCCCTTTGATTTACGATATTTGAAGCTTCCTTAAGCACTCTAAATGCAGCTTTCTTAGCCCTAATTGCTATTATCAAGTCTGGTGTAATGGTGTAATGGTGTCAGGAACCCACCAGCCTCATTTATTTAGCTGGAGATTTCCAGATGTCTGCATTACCATTATTCCGACTCGTGTCGTGGTGCCTTTCCACACATCGCCATATGTGTGGAATTGAAATTGCATCAGGCCAATGCTGAACTTATAAAAGCCAGGTGGTGATCAGCCACTCTTGGGCGGTGCTCATCAAGCACGCCTGTTGACACTAAAAGCTTCACGCTCGGGTAGCGCGGTGCAGATGCGCACGACAAATCACGCCACAAATCACACGGCGGGTCATCACACTGCTGGGGGGTGGTGTGATCTCACGGGCTGCTGGTCAGAAGCGGCCCGGACCGCAATACGTGCACTACTGTGGAGCGGAGATCACCGGATATGATCAGGATGTGGGCTACTGATCAGAAGCGAAGCGGAACGCAATACATGCTCCACCGGGGAGCAGAGATCACCGGATATGGTCAGGATGTGGGCTGTTGGTGAGAAGCGTGGGGGGGGCAATACGTGTACCACCGGGGAGAGGAGATCACCGGATATAGTCAGGACGTGGGCTGTTGGTGAAAAGCGGGGGGGGAAAACGGGGCCCCGGGGGGGGGGGGAGTCAGGACGTGGGCTGTTGGTGAGAAGCGAGGTGGATCGCCATACATCAACCACTGAGGAGCGGATGTCACTGGATGGCTGCACACATGCTGACCCTGATGGACCTGATGCTGGACCCTCAGCTGGACCTGGTGGAGCATCTCGTCACATTTCTGTCTGTCTACTGACAGGGGCCGATCCAGGAATTTACACGGGGACACCTGTTCTCAGAGGGGCACATTCAACGGAAGAATTCGTCGCGCGCACGAGCACTTGAGCATACTGAAGAGCCTTTCCCTTGGCTGAAACATATGCTGAGCAGGGGAGGGGCGAATGCATTCAAGCTCATCCCGAAGCATGTGCCAACCAGAGGGTCTCCATAGAGGGGGGAGTACATATCCCCCTGTATCCGCCCATGTCTGCCATCAGCGATGTCGTTCTCCAGTAGCTCCCAACTATAGTGTCATACCATGCCATGCTATGCCATGTCATGTCATGCCGTATCGTGTCATGCCACCCCATGCCACCCCATGCCATCCCATGCCATGCTATGCCCTGCCATGCCATGCTACGCCATGCCGTGTCATGCAATGCCATACCATGTCATGCCATCGCATATCATGGCCGGATGGCATGCCATTCTCTGCGACAAACATCTGAACATCGCAATGAGGATGCCTCTGTCATTGGCTCCAATGGCAGGCATTTCTCGGGCAGCCAGCGGCGGCGCCACCTAGGCGTTGGCAGCCAGCCCCGAGACTGCGCTGGGTCCCCGAGCGGAACAGTGGCAGCATGCCATGTAATTAGTGAGGAGTGCGACCGAGTGGTGAAATGACCTGAACCCACCAAAGGGCGGGAGCGATGTCGGAGACGCCGGCTCGGGTCCGTACGTCTCCGAGAGTTGTCTCGGCACGCATTCTCTACCGGGAGGACGCCAAGCCTTGCTTCGGTGATCGTATCCGTGATGCGCGATTCTCTTGAGGCCTCGACCGGGTAAGGTGCAAAATGCATTTCTTCAAAATTGCAGTCCGCGTTGAGTCGGCTTCAAAAGCAGACGACCGCCACCGACAACCCACCACTGGCTAGGGGTGAGGCTGACGGCGATGGTATGGACAAGGAGGCGGCCGTTCACCATTGGCCAAGTCCGAGGCTGACGGTGACGTCATAAGGTGACGGCCGTCTGCCATCGGCCAGGGATGAGAATAACGGTGACGTCACATGGTGAAGGCTGACTGTCATTGGCCAGGGACGAGGCTGACGGTGACGTCACATGGTAACGGCCATTTGCCATTGGCCAGCACAATCCCAACTATATTACCTGAAACGAAGTTCGCGCCTCGCCGCGGCTGGAACCGAAAGGGGACGAGTGGCCTGAAGTTGCTCGTCTCACAATCGAAAGTTGTGGGTTAGTCTCACCTGTCGCTACTCTTTGCCGCGACCAATCGGCGTGAGATTGGCGACGCTACATGACTTAACGGTCGATGTGTCCTAAACCGATAACCAACCAACAAGGCTGGAACCGAAACTTGCGTACAAAACGCAATCAGTCCGATCGATTTTCCGCCAACAATGTCACTCTGACGTTCAGCTAGGCAAATTGTTCCTCGACTGGCAAACTAGACTGAATCGATTAGAAAGGCAACAAGGGGAAGCTTGTAAACATGCAGCTTCAGAGATGCTACTATGCAGTCATTCGCATCAACACTACTCCTAATGGAGATTGCCTTGCCCTTTTGACCGAAAAGTGCGCTCTTGGCCGGACTGTCACAAATTTAGCCTGAAAAATTACTTGCCTGTGCCAAAGGTGCCCATTGGGCCCAAAACTGCCCTTTTGGCCTAAAAGTGACATTTCCCTGTGCCCTTTCCTGTCCTATGCGGCATGGAAAATTCATGCCCCCCCCCCTGGTCAACAAACCTTCCAGTGTGCCCCGGGCCATAAAGTGCCCTTTTGGAGCCTGTCAAGTGCCCTTTTTGAGCCGCCCAAGTGCCCTTTTCGGTCCGCCCCCCCCCCCCAATGGAAAAATCCTGGGTGCGCGCCTGACGGGGATGTATGGAGACGCCATACGCACCGATGTCAGCAAGCATGCACACATGCTGACATGCACACATGCCGACATGTAGGCATGCAGACATACAGACAGACCAACAGTCAAGCAGACAGGACAGTTAAACAGTCAAACATACATACTGACCAACAGACAAACAGATATACAGACCAACAGGTCAAGCATACATACAGACCAACAGTTAAATTAGACATATAGATCAACGGATAAGCAGGCATACAGACCAACAGTCAAACAGACCAAAAGTCAAGCAGACAGACATAGTCAGACCAACAGCCAAACAGACAGTCGAACGGACAGACATAGAGACAGACCAACAGACAAACGAATGTGCAGACAATCAGGTCAAACAGACACACAGATCAACAGTCAAGCAGACCGACACACAGGTCGACCAACAGTCAGACAGTCAAGCAGACCGACATACAGGCAGACCGACAGCCAGACAGACAGTCAGGCGGACAGACAAAGACAGACAGGCAGGCAGGCAGGCAGACAGTCAGGCGGACAGACAAAGACAGACAGGCAGGCAGGCAGACAGTCAGGCGGACAGACAAAGACAGACAGGCAGGCAGGCAGACAGTCAGGCGGACAGACAAAGACAGACAGGCAGGCAGGCAGACAGTCAGGCGGACAGACAGAGACAGACTGGCCGCAATAAAGGCCAGAGCCGCGGCTGACGTGTGTCCAACCCGCCGTCAGACAGTGAGAGAGCGCTGACTCAGAAAACAAACTGGTGCTATTTTCTCTCCCCATAAGTCCAGAACCAGTCACGCCCGGCTCGCGGGGCGCGCCTTTGCCAAGTGGCGGGAGCGGGCGTGGCGGGTCGGCGTGGCGCGTCGCTGGCGCGAGTCTGACCGGCGGCCGTCACACGTGGCCACGCGTCACACCGTCTGATGTCGCCGCCAGACCCCACCCCCGGGCAGGAGACACGCGTCACACCGTCTGATGTCGCCGCCCGACCTCACCCCGGGCAGGAGACACGCGTCACACCGTCTGATGTCGCCGCCAGACCCCCGGGCAGGAGACAAGTCACACCGCTTGTCGCGACCCCGGGCAGAGAAAAGAACGTATGATGTCGCGCCCGACCCCGGGCAGGAGAGCGTAATTCGCCACCCCCGGGCAGGAGATACAAGTCCCAACGTCTGATGTCGCCGCCAGACCCCACCCCCGGGCAGGAGACACGCGTCACACCGTCTGATGTCGCCGCCCGACCCCACCCCGGGCAGGAGACACGCGTCACACCGTCTGATGTCGCCGCCCGACCCCCGGGCAGGAGACACGCGTCACACCGTCTGATGTCGCCGCCAGACCCCACCCCGGGCAGGAGACACGCGTCACACCGTCTGATGTCGCCGCCCGACCCCCGGGCAGGAGATACAAGTCCCAACGTCTGATGTCGCCGCCCGACCCCCGGGCAGGAGATACAAGTCCCAACGTATGATGTCGCCGCCCGACCCCCGGGCAGGAGACACGCGTCACACCATCTGATGTCGCCGCCCGACCCCCGGGCAAGAGACACGCGTCACACCGTCTGATGTCGCCGCCCGACCCCACCCCCGGGCAGGAGACACGCGTCACACCATCTGATGTCGCCGCCCGACCCCGGGCAGGAGATCGCGAACGCGTCACACCGTCTGATGTCGCCGCCCGACCCCACCCCCGGGCAGGAGACACGCGTCACACCGTCTGATGTCGCCGCCCGACCCCACCCCGGGCAGGAGACACGCGTCCACCATCTGATGTCCCCCACCCAGGAGACACGCGTCACACCGTCTGATGTCGCCGCCAGACCCACCCCCGGGCAGGAGACACGCGTCACACCGTCTGATGTCGCCGCCCGACCCCACCCCCGGGCAGGAGACACGCGTCACACCATCTGATGTCGCCGCCCGACCCCCGGGCAGGAGACACGCGTCACACCGTCTGATGTCGCCGCCCGACCCCACCCCCGGGCAGGAGACACGCGTCACACCATCTGATGTCGCCGCCCGACCCCCGGGCAGGAGATACAAGTCCCAACGTCTGATGTCGCCGCCAAACCGCACCCGGGCAGGAGATGTCACATCTGATGTCATCACCCCCGGGCATGAATCATGCGTCCCATCGTCTTATGTCGCCCCCCCCGCCCCCTCCCGGGCAGGAGATACACGTCCCAACGTCTGATGTCACCCCAGGCCGAAAACACGCGCCCCATCGTCTAATTGGCTGTGCAAAAACGAACTGATATTTTTCCTATCACGTGTTCCTTTATGAGTGTCGTTCCATTGATTGAACGAACACCGTGTGCTTGGCTGTCGGGCCCAGCGGTGACGTCAGAACGGTGTGATTGGGGGTGCGTTTGCAGCTCGGAGAATAATTTCCGTGAGGACGGAAAATTTTCCGTCCGGCGTCAGGAGCTCACAGCCGGATCCTGTCGGGTTTCCAAATATCGAACACAAATAGTGCGCTTGTGTGTCAGCTGTGGTGACCGTGCTGCACGCGTCGGGAGGTTGTTGGATGTGGTCAGGAATATTCTAGAGCCCGACACTTCCGACAAAGGGAAGATTGGTGCTATTTTACCCGGAGTGATGAATGTCTGCTTCATTGCTGGATAAGAGGAGCCGAATAGTGTTTTTGCCAGACACCAGGGGTCTGAACCCCTGGTTTGGTACCTTGGCAAAGTTGGTCCTTGCATAGTTACCAGTTTATTGTAGCCTAAGAATGTGTTCGTTTGATTTATCTGAGCTAAAAAATATCGCTATCATATACATCCAAACTGAAGCTGGAAAATTGCCAACATCTTCTCATTATCGAGTACCATCACTTTAATGGGTTGGTTGGTTATTGGGGTTTAAGGGCGCATCGACTGCAGAGGTCATGCAGCGCCCAACTTGAATGGGGCAAAACAACATGGCGCGTGCTGTGTGAACCTGTGTGCCATGAGTGCCGCTAATGCCAGTGACGTCACACAGATCCTTTAGATTTCTTCTGAAAATGTTCCGCAGGATCAGTAAAATTGTTCGGATCCTGTGAGCTTCGAACGGGGAATTAGCATACCTGATCCGAAAGTATGACGTCACACGGAACATCTTTCCACAGGATCCGAGCTGCAAATGCGACCTGGCTGTCGGACCTAGCGGTGACGTCAGAGCGGTGTGATTGGCTGTCGGGCCTAGCGGTGACGTCAGAGAGGTGTGATTGGCTGTCGGGTTCAGCGATGACGTCAGAGAGGTGTGATTGGCTGTCGGGTTCAGCGATGACGTCAGAGCGGTGTGATTGGCTGCAGGGCCCAGCGGTGACGTCGGTGCGCTTGATTGACGTGCCACATTGGCCAGTGTCCAGCACCAGCAACAGGGTCCAGGCTAGCACGGCACCCCGTACAAAACAACTATTGAGCAGACGTCGGCTGGCTGGCAGTGACGCGACGTGTAGGGTGTGGCTGTGCCACATGAAAATCCGTCGCATATATATATATATATATATATATATATATATATATATATATATATATATATATATATATATATATATATATATTATATATATATATATATACATATATATGCATAAATTATATATATGTATATATGCATATATGTATGTATATATATATGCATATATATACACGTACATGCATGCGCGTGTGTGTATGCTGCTTCGACGAGTTATTTGAAAGTCGGAACAAAAGATTCGTTCAAGGAAGAGAAATAAAATATAATTAATAGAATAGAACACGACCCATACAGAAACAAGTGAAAGCATCACTATCAATTTGCTTTGGCTTTGACAGCCTTAGGAATTTGGCAGCCTCAGTCATCTGGCAAACTTTGGCAGATGCCCACCTTACCCATGGTCTACTCGCCCCCCACGGCTGAGCGATGTAGCATGCGGTTGACATTGGCATCAACGTCATCAGCATACCACCTCCATTGGTTCAGTCGTCAAGGACACACCACCTCTGTTGGCTCAGTCGTCAAGGATCGCTCAGTCATCTGATCTTATCTTCATCTGATCTGATGCACCCCACAACCAAACAACGAACAAAAAGTTGAGCTCAGAGGCGGAAATCTGCCGTAATTAAGGAGAGAAACACAATTTGCTTGTCTTTAAGCTTCCATTCATACTACGAGCAGGGCATATTTCGGTTCTCAAGCTTCTCTCTACCTATATTTTCTCATCTTTGCTCACATACGCTATCTATGTCCACTTTCTTATGTTCTCTTATCTTCTCTGCGCTCCCGAGTGCACCATTAACATGTGACAACACAGATACCGAGACACACATTGGTTCGGGCGACATTAGCTACTCCTCCAACATTACTAGACCTCCCACCCGATGGAATCTACCCAGTAGATCCAAAGCTATCAGGCGGTATAGCGCGGAGGGATACAATAACACCCCCATCGATTTGGCTCGCCTTCGCCGCCTGAAATTAGCAAAGTGGTAATTAATTAGGTAAACATTTAAGATCAGATCTGGCAATGCAGGGTTCACTTTGACCCGGTCGATGTCTGTGATTGCTCCTAAGCCTTTCAAGATATCGCCTGGAAACTTGGCATGCTCTCACATGACTAACAGCCAATGTCAAGCGCCGTTTACCAGCCTACGGAGTTAAAAAGTTTGGACAGATTAGTTAGGTTATCACATCCTCCTTCAAATGTGGTCTTGCGGATCTTGACATTTTTTTCAATTTAATACTGAGCAATGCAGACATGATTAATATTGAACATAAGAGCCTACATATGAGGACAGCAAACGCTAAACATAGTTAAAAATGGCTTCAGGTCAGGCAATGAAGCTTCAATGGATTCTGCATCAGGAGTGTACAGGTGCACTATTGTCGATAAAGGAATAACAACCGGGAGTCTTAATCGTTCAGGATGGTGCCCTTTTGTTGGAAAATCGAAGTCAATATCGCTTCCGGAAACGTAGACATCACTTCAAATATTCCAAAAGTGTATGTACCATGTCCATTAAAAGAACCTAAGATAAATAAGAACACAACAAAATGAATGATTCAAGGTCATTTTGTCATTTGTCGAAAGTCATTTTGCACTTTGACTTCTGTTTTGAGGTGTGTAAGGCCACATAAGACCAACCCAGAACATTCAAATCATTGGTGTTGCAGTGGAGTTGTGGGCTAACCCAACAAGCATGATTTATTGCGATGATCACCCACTTCAACAGCTCATCAACTGCTCATCCCAATCTGCCCTTGGCCTGACCGTGCGTCCACAACCTTGGAGCGACAAGGTGGAAACAGACGCGTCTGGCGTGTATATTATCCACTGAAGTCATCACACCGCATTTGCTTCCGAGCTTCAGAACCGACGAAATGAAGAAGGGCACGCTGACTTTGACCCTTCTGACATGACATTGGTGGCAAACAGAATAGCAAAAATGTCAAATTTTTCAGTTTAGACGAAGGTGCTAAGTCATTTACGCATTAGTCTACTTTATAACCTGGAAATAAAGCTGGAAAGGAGGCTTCAAGCTAGCACTACTCGGCATGTAGGAAGTTTGTGTTAATCACTGCTTCACTCAGTGAAGCATTGCATATCCGCTGTCCAAACTATCACGATCGGCAAAGCAGCACGATGTCCTACGTGCAGCAACTTCATATTTCTCAATCACCAGCACAACAGCCGCGGGCGTCACTTTGTGGAACTTCAACGATCGAGGGGCAGTGCCCCACCCCACCCCACCCACGCTCGGAGTGTGTGCAAAGTGACACCCTTGACAACATCCTCACATCTCTCCAGTCTATGCCTCATGGTCTCATTTCATCAGCCCCATTCCCAGGCGTTGACCGGCCACGCGCCACTCAAGTTCACCAACTTCGTCTGTCCCACCTCACATTCCGCGTCAGCCTTCCGTTCCATCAACGTCACCAGCATGCTCTGCCGCATGGCGACCATGGCCGCACCACCGCCGCACCACCAATGCTCGATGGTCAGATCAGAGTCGGAGTCAACCGACGCCGGGTCAGCTGACTGCAGTCCCGGGTCAGCTGACTACAGTCCCGGGTCAGCCGACTACAGTCACGGGTCAGCTGACTACGGCCCCGGGTCAACTGGTCACTGCCCCGGGTCGGCTGACTACAGTCCCGGGCCAGCTGACTACAGTCCCGGGTCAGCTGACTACAGTCCCGGGTCAGCTGACCACAGTCCCAGATCAGCTGGTGGTAGCCCCGGGTCAGCTGACTACAGTCCCAGATCAGCTGGTGATAGCCCCTGGTCAGCTGACTACAGTCCCGGGTCAGCTGACTACAGTCCCGGGTCAGCTGACCACAGTCCCAGATCAGCTGGTGGTAGCCCCGGGTCAGCTGGGCACGGTACAGTCCTGGGTGCTGACTACAGTCCGGCGGCCGGTGTTGGTAGCCCCGGGTCAGCTGGGCACGGTCCTGGACCATCTGACTACAGTCCGGGGCCAGCTGGCCGCGGCCCCGGGTCGCCTGGCGCCGGCCGGCCGACGCACCTACCTCGACAGTGCGCGCAGTGGACGCCGCTCGCTGACCGGCCGCTCACGTCATCTCCGGCGCCGATCGGCATCGCGCCACCACATGTCGCACGTGGCGCACCCAGCTCACGCGGCGCCCGGCTCACGTGGCGGCGGCACGGCGGCGGCGCGGGCGCACGTGCGGCCGGCTGGTCACTGAACTCGCCACAGCATGGCGCGCGCGCACGGCCGGCCACTCACAGCGGCGTCGCGCCGCCGCCGCGCGCGCTGGCGCTGCTCGCCCGAGTCATGTCCGCACAGCGTCCACGGCACGTCCACGGCACGTCCACGGCACGTCCACGGCGCGTCCACTGCTCCACTGTCCCCCGGTCGGCGGCCGTGGACGTGCGGCGGTGGCCACCCAGCGCGCGGAGCCAGCACGTGCCGGTAGTGGTGCCGACCAGGTTGTCCGGTCCGGCACTGCGGCGGCGCGCCGCGCCAGGCGGGTATTTTTGGCGCGCCGCCCGCCGGCGCGCGCAACGCGCACAGGTGAGTGAAAATGGCAAGTGGTTCGCGGTGCGCCGGCGGCGCTGCCGTCAGGTGGCGTGCTCGGTGTTCGCGGTGACGCGCGCCTGAGGTGGGGGCCTGGCGACGCTTGGTCAGTCGATGCCTCTGGGTGTCGCAGGTGCTGACGGTGGTGGAGAAGCGGTCGTTGAGCCAAGTTGGGTGTTCCGACTGGCAAGAAGCGCGACTGGAGGCAGAATCTCTGGCGCTCGGTCAACGCCACCAACATCGTCAACGTCGCCAACACCGTCAACACCGTCAACACCGTCAACGCCGTCAACATCGTCAACACCGTCAACACCGTCAATGCGGACAGGCAATTTGTCGCCGGCTTGAGTGCGGAGACGTCGGTTGCGTGGGCGTCGCTGGAGTCACTAGCGGGGCCGGTCCTCCGCTTGAGATTCCCTTGGTGGGATCCGTGGAGGGGTCCTTGGTGGGGTCCTCGGCCGGGCCCTTGGTGGGATCCCTGGTGTATGTCATTGCCGGGCCAATGACACGGATCCTGGATGATCGTAATATTTTTTTTCGGCTCTGACAAACTTTCGCATGGCTTCCAACCGGATCGCTCTCGGGTATTATAAAACGATCCCGAAATGGATAACTATTGTGTTATTGTGTAAATTGGTATATTGTGGTATATTGTGGTATATTGTGGTATATTGTGGTATATTGTGGTATGTTATGGTATAGTGTGGTATATTGTGACGGCCGTATCGTCATAACATGCCAAACATTGAGCGCCTTTCCTATGCCACTTACGCATTCGAGAGAAGTGTTTACACACGAACAACGCATCCCACAACGTTCGAGTCCCAAGTCGGCTGCGTATCGTGGCCTCTCATCGCCACGGAGCAGATAGTGGTGGATAGAAAGGGAAGAACCAGGGCCATTATAGTAGCCTTCACCAATAGTTATAGACAGCGTACTTACGCAATAGTGTTAGACAGCGGGTATCGTGGCCTCTCATCGCCACGGAGCAGATAGTGGTGGATAGACAGCGAGGTACCATGGCCTCTCATCGCCACGGAGCAGATAGTGGTGGATAGACAGCGGGGTATCGTGGCCTCTCATCGCCACGGAGCAGATAGTGGTGGATAGACAGCGGGGTATCGTGGCCTCTCATCGCCACGGAGCAGATAGTGGTGGATAGACAGCGGGGTATCGTGGCCTCTCATCGCCACGGAGCAGATAGTGGTGGATAGACGGCGGGGTATCGTGGCCTCTCATCACCACGGAGCAGATAGTGGTGGGCAGCACATGCCGACAAGCGGCCTGCGGTTGGTCACCTCTTTTGTTCTGTACCTGCGGTAAGATGAGGACCAGTCTCTTAGGCGTGGCTCAGTTGCTAGTGGTTCACATTTGGTCTCCGCGTCCCAGCTGCTCTGCCTGTTATCGTACAGCAGGTATTGTATTCGACTGGAGGTAGGAAGATACGTGTTCGGGGCTTTGGTCAGCCGATGATATCTAGCGGTAGAGGCTCTGAGGGGCAGAAAGCGTTCAGTAATGAGAAATCGCTAAGAAAATCGATTAGCATCATATACCCAGCGAGACCTCCACACAAGAAAGCACACAGTTATCGCAACCAGCTCAGAGTTATACACGGAGAAATATACGGCAAGCAGGACTGGAGCTTTCTCTTCTTTGGTGCCGCCTGGGTCCCACAATCTCTCTCCTGGCGCCAACTTCTTGCTCTTTTAACATGGGACATCATGGAGTGTTCCCTATGAACCGAATTGGCAGCACTCACTGCATCCATGCGTTGGGCTGCATTAATCATTTTCAAACTCCTACACTCATGCAGGAAATGTAGCATATAAAAAGCTACCACACATGAAAGCACATTGCTCTAATGTCGTTCTTTGATCCATCGGTAAAATGTGAGTGCATCCTCGATTATTATATCGGTGCTTGGAGGCAGATTGGATGTTGTGCTTAGGCATCACTGCAATTGACAGCTCGAACGCAGGGTGAAGCACCAGATTAAAGGGGGGTATATAAGTAGTTGTTGCATGCGCATTATTCGGCACACTCTGGTTCTGACCTCTTCAAATAGAACACGAATCCGAACGCAGAACGGTACTGTCTGTTTAGCTACACGTCAACAGTGAGGTGGTCCATTTTCTCATGCGTCAACGGCCGAGTAGTCCATTTCATCAAACGCCAACGATAAAGTCCATTTCGCCGCACGTCAATGATGAATTCCATTTCACCAGACGTCAACGGTGACGTTAATTTAGTCATACTTCAATGGCGAAGTTATCCATTTCGCCACACGTCAAAGACGGAGTCGTTCACTTCGCAACACGTCAAAGGTGATATCGTCTATTTCGAGGTCAAAGGTGATGTCTTCCATTTTGCCACACGCAAACGGTAGAGCCGTCCATTTCGTCACACATCAACAATGAGGTCATCTATTTCGCCACACGTCCATAACGAAGTAGTCACATTGCTGAAAAAGTGTTAACGTGCGGTGCGAGAACGCCGTTTCGTACGTGACTTGCGCGGGAAGCCACAGTCACCTGAGTGCGCGCCGTAGTCCAGGCATTCCACGTCCACGTCAGAGGTGGTCGGTTGGATTCTGCTAGCGAGTCAGACATCGGTGAGGTTCTGGACGCCTCTGCAGCACTGGCAACATTGCTTTGAGCACGCTTCAAAAACACGCTGGCTTGTCGCGCGAACACTATCACATGCCAAAAGTGCGTAGTCCAGCTTAGACCGAACCGGAGGTCGATATTGCATCATCAATGCTTTGCGGTTAGTACGACACGAGGCCCGCAAAGCTACATTTTAGTCAGTTGAGAAACTTGTGACATTTCTCAGGGTACTTTGGTAGTCATTCAACAGGCAAACATGTTTGTCCGTTAATCGACGTCAGTTGAGAAACTTGTGACCTATCTTAGGGTACTTTGGTAGTTGTCCAACAAACATGTTTGTCCGTCGATCTACTACCAAAGAACACTTCAAGAAGCTTCGCCATCAGTTGGACGTGGGCTGGGCTCGGCATGCACGTCGGCGTCCAGTTCCCGACAACCTCGACGGCGGCAAAGGTGCACAGCGGCTGTTCTATCCGTCAAAAGGCCGAATCCCCGTCTGGACATGGCCTAGCGGGAGCTGTAACTGCCAGTGGTGACGTACTGGAGCCGGGCCAGCGGACTGCGAGGTCGGCGGCAAGATCGGCTGATGATGTGCGTTAGTGAAGTGTCAGCGCTACTCATAATGATGGCAAACAGACAACACTGGAAACACTCTGTGCAGTGACGGATCCAGGATTTGGCCAAGGGGCCATCCAGTTCTTGGTGTCCCATTGTAGCCTCTGAGTGTGCCCCTATCTTGAGATATTGTGTTCACGAGAGGGAGACGGGGGGGGCGAATACAGTGTGCTCCGAAAATTTCCTTACTATTACTGGCAACATCGTACCACAGATCGTGTTGATCTTCATGAGCTCCGTGGTATCCGGCAGTTTCGGCGCATATTTTTCGATCGATCCAAACTGTTTGAAGCTGATTAATCTTCTTCCTTGCGTAATGCTGATGTGGAGTTCACCACCTGGATCAAGGTGGGAGGAGGGAGAGGGGGCGGTTTGCTCCTCCGCGTAAGTGTGCGACTATTAGGTCGATTCTGTTGACAGCGGTGATCGAATGTTCAGCGAGTCGCATTGAGAGTAAATTACCCTGTTGATCCAGACGTCACTGATACCGTTACAAGGCTGCTCAAGTGAAAATATTTCCATTTCAAGGATTCCTATTGTCTTTCAAAAGTGGCCGGACCATTGTCGGAAATGAAGGCGTGAATAACATTTAAATATCGAAGCGTTTTATCCTCGGAATATTCCACTTCAGTCGTTGCGCAAGCATTTGGCTCCGTGCTTAAAAGGGCCGAATTTCAGCAAAAAAAGGTAAAGCTATTATTTAACGGTGTCGAATATGATACATGTCTGCAGTCTAAATAACATCGTCTAAGACTAAAGAGGGAGAAATGCGCCCCTTGCATCTGCTGAAGAATGTTTTATATTGCATCATCTTCACATTATGCTGACACCGGTACAAACAAATCCTTCAGCATGAGCAAATGGCAACTAAAATGACTATAATTGCTTGGGCCACACACGATGTAAAATGCAGATCTAATTAAGCCAGCGGGAAGCACCACTACAAACGCTGGGAGTCAAGTTGAATAAAAAATTATTTGTATTCGAATGACATGCCAAATTATGTAAATGATGCTGTCATGACCCATAAGTGACGAGTTAATAATTAATAAGTGCACGAAGTTCATACGTCGGTAGGGCATCCGCCAGATAAAATAGTACATATATATATATATATATGTGTGTGTGTGTTTGTGTGTATGCATGTATGTATGTATGTGTTGCTACAATTCCCATTGCTATAATCAGTTCTCGCCGATGAACTCAGCTTATCTTCTTCAGTTTTGTATCAGTAACTGACAGGCGTAAATGTTGAGGAACCCAAATCGCACATCAAACAACTTACTCTAATCGCGAACTAGCGCCAGGCATTCCATGCCACGCCATCCGCCACAAGAGCACTAATTTCCAGAAACCACATTACAACGGAGGGACCTGCTGCCCATCTGAACGCAGCACACAGACTCTGCGCCGGTGCACAGCGAGCAAGCCCACAACTGCGGTCTGCATCACCACTAGCCCGGACACCATCCCCGCCAGCTACCGGTCGTCACCATTGGCCCGCCCGCAATGCTTCGATTCCACTGGCCCGCCACCAACAGTCCAGCAACAGGCAGGTCCCAACCACGGCGTCGATCCCACCGGCACAGACATCAAGCTAGATCTATAACCTACAACAAACGCACGATCCCACCGATCCGCCGTGAGTCCGGAACCATCCTGGAGGACCCACCTGGCCGGGGGAAGCTTTGGAACACTACTCACCGCTCCACACTGCACACCGCTGATGTGACCCCGAGTGGCAGCTATCCACCAATGGAATTACAGCAATGCCGTGACGCATCAGCACGCTCGCTCTTGACCCAAGACATCCTGAACGCAATAAGCTAGGATCAAAAGCCATACTTGCTAAGCTAATTACCAAAGCGATTACACGGCTATCATGAGACTTCGACTTGTTGGTACAGCCTCAAACACTGCAGAGGAAGTGCTTCACAGTATATATGTATGCAATATATAATCATGCCAATTCATTTTTTCTGAGGACACTTTCCACAATACAAACGGGGCAACATGGTTTATGAACGATTTTAAAAACAAAATCACATAAATCCGAGTAGTACTGCCCTTTTAGAGGGAATCGGGGTGGCAAGGTACTTGTCGCCCTCCCTTGATGAAAATCCTGGGTGCACCGCTACTTACCATGCCTAAGTCTTTTCCTACGTCCACACATCGGTGAACAATGCTGACAATAATGGTGGTGCCGTTTATGACCCGTTGTAAAAGTGATTGGAGGGCGGACAAATAACACTAACTGTGGCATAAAGATCACAATGGATGGTGATCGACGACTCATTACAAAAAGTGATCGGAGTGAAGAGAAAGACCTTAAGTGCATGGCTATCAGGTACGGGGAAGACATGGGGGCATGAAACTTCATCGAATATAGTGCAAAATCTGAGAGGTACTCGAGAGAGGGAGGGAGACAAAAACATTATGAGTATGGAGGGGGACAAACGTAATGATGCACAAACTGACAGGACCGCACACACATCTGTGGAGGTCAAGCCTCCTGCAATAGCAGGCCTTTAGAAGGGAACAATCTGGGCATTGAATCCAATAATCCGATTTCGCCGCGTTGAAAACCATCTGATATTTTACGTCTGGATACGTACGATGCCAGGTTCCCCGAATTTCTCCTTCCCTACTTCTGGCAAAACTATCTGCTTCGGCACCAAACATTCAGACTCTTCGCGCAGCTAAATCTGCTTAGAAGAAAGCGGGGGAAATTATTCGACGACACTCAAAGAGGCGAACACGATCATTCCGACGGAAACTTTTTGTTTGCTTGCCAACTGCTGCTGCAAACTATAGTGGTGGTGGTAGTTATTGCCTTCCCACGTCCAGCGTTGTCATTTAGCGTCGCCAATCTCTCACGCCGATTGGTCGCGGACGAAGAGTAGCGACAGGTGAGACTCGAACCCACAACCTTTCGATTGTGAGACGAGAAACTTACCCCTGGACTACTCGTACCCCCGCAAGCTATAGCCATGCTACTGAACCAGACGCAGCAAGACCAGCGGAGAGCATGACCAGTTCAACATTGGGTCCACGTTGACACTGATTGGGACCACTCTACGGCCGGGTGGGCGGTCCGGTGTTTATTGACACCTGCTCAGCGAACAGGTGGGCCACCTGTCGACAGAGTGCAGCATCCTCTGCAGCGGCGCGTCCGCCGGCAGCTGCCCCTGCAGCACCGTCTCCAGCTGTGTCCGGACTGGTCGGCGAACAGGTGCGGTAAGTGCCACCGATTTGGTTCATAGGGAATGTTCCATGGTGTATCATGCTAAAAGAGCAATGAGTTGGGGCCGATGGTGATGATGGGCTGCGCGACCGATGCGCCCTTAAACTCTTAAACTCCAACGTGTATGACAGTGCTGGTGGTTATGTCGGCACTTGGTGACGCGCACAACCACATTGAGTGATGAAGCATCGCCAATGTATCGATTCGATTGACGGTATGTAGGAACAACGGCCCAAACGCAGCCCAGATTTGATGCGGTGACTGATCAGTTCACAGGAGACAGCGCCGGCGCTACATCAGTGTTACGCCCGTATCTAAGTACACGATTCAATGCCCTTGGTCCCGGTCTTGGGTTCTTTCCGCAACGGTTCCTGACCACACACTTGGCGGCCAATCGATACGAAGCGAATAGCCGCCGGTCACGAGGATTAGCCGACTACCACAGGGCCCGAACCCGGTGATTACTCGCTGGCCACAGCTGACACCCCGAGGATTACTCGCCGACCACAGCTTACCCCGAGGATTACCCGCCGACTACAGTTCAAGACCCCGAGTATTACTTACTGACCACAGCTTACGACCCCGATGACGACCCCCTCACTCCCATCGGTCCCTGAGCTGACTGCCCATGACCTGACCACTTCGGTGTGACAGCACATTGAAGTCGAGCCGTTCAGCGACTAGATGTGGTCAGGCTACAGACAGACGTGGCAGCAGGTTGGCAGGCCTCCGTCAACACCGTGCCAGACCTGTGTCTCTGTAGCCAGACCAACAGCTGGATCCAGACAGACGTGGCAGCAGGTTGGCAGGCCTCCGTCAACACCGTGCCAGACCTGTGTCTCTGTAGCCAGACCAACAGTTGGATCCAGACAGACGTAGCAGCAGGTTGGCAGGCCTCCGTCAATATCGGACCAGACCTGTGTCCCCGCAGCCAGCCCCATATCACACACCGCAGGCTGTCGACGACGTTTGTTGGTTGGTTATTTGGGCGTACGGGCGCATCGACTGCGTTGGTCATACAGCGCCCATTTGTCGACGACGTAGTCGGATCTCCCCTCCAGGACGCTCACGCAGGCTCCTGATATCAAACGACCGACAACAAAACCGCCCGTCAAAGACGTGACCGGATCCAGAAGAGCCAATCATCTGCCGGCAGGTGTTCCCAGTCGGTGTGTATTTTGACGTGGCGGAGGCACAACACAGGCCCAGTCACGCACTTCACCACACCTATCACATAACGCACAACAGGTCTGCGCACGTCACTCGTCGACGGCAGTGAAGGCAAACAAATAGTTCAGGCGAACGTTCCGACTGCCGGCCCCGTCAGTTTGGGCGAAGCGCACCCAAAATCCAAATAACTAACCAACCGGTCACCTCAGTAGCTGTACCATGCAGTATGGCTCAATTTCTACGCGCCGGTGCGTCAGCGATGTATCCATCCAGCGATGGATCGGCAAATATCCATGAAATAGAATGGAATATAATACTTCTGAACACCGAACAGACACCCCTCGAAAAAAAATATCGACAGCCTGTGGCATGAGTACTTATGGAGTTTTCATATGCAATTTTGAACCGTATTTTATTTATAATATCATGCTGATATTCACCATTATCGATCGTAACACACGAACACAACTCCAGGTAGAGGGATTATATGCTGTGGTCCGCTATAAAATCCCAGCTTATGATCTGAGGTGCTTCCACCGCTATCCTCAATATAAATAAGGTGTGTGAAAATCTTCATAAATTAGGTATGTGAAAATCTTCATAAATTAGGTATGTGAAAACAAGACGAAAGGTACACTCATGAGCACACTGACCGATCAAAATTGAGCTTGGGGAACTCATCGGGCATTTAAGCGACATCGCTTCCACGGCGAATTTCGACATCCATCTCACATCTAACAAAAACCATCCTTTTGCCGCTGCAGTGCATGCATCCAAATAGTAAACCAACATGTGAAACATTCATCTCACTCCGCTCATGATTGTGCTACTGATAATTCCGATATCGTTCACTTCATCTCAAATCGATGCGCCATGGACACGGCCGAACATTGGACAGGTATGTTTGCGTTCACTACCGTTAGGTTATGAACTAATCCGACCGATAACTGTGACAATAAATCAACACCACCATATTAAATCAGAGGTCGCCAACTTGCTCCATATCTTCCGAAATGGCCGCTGACTGGGCCCACGTCTTGCTGTCCTCCGGCACAGCATCTGTCGACTGCTGCCATCTGTTGTCGGCCCGCTCGCCCGGCTGATTATCGTTGGGCGGGTCCATCTCAGCACGAGGGGAGTCCGTTTTGAATATAATCTGCGGCACCGTCTGGACAGGTGCGTCCACTCCTTCAGCTGGTGCGTCCAGCACGGAGTAGACCTGCCACAATGGGTACTTGTAAAGCCTACCACAATGGGTACGCCACCTGCCACAATACATGCTTGAAAGCCTGTCACAATGGGTACTTCTAAAGCCTGTCACAATTGGTACTTCTAAAGCCTGACACCATAAACATTTATAAAGCCTGCCACAATGGACATTTCTAAGGCCTATCACAATGGACACTGTTAAAGCCTGCCACAATTGGTCCCTTTAAAACCTGTCACAATGGGTATGACATTAATGACACAACGTTTTTGACACAATATCACAATGGGTCCGGCATTTATGACAAACCCTCCCGCTGACGAGTAACCCCCCCCCGGCTGACCTTGTGTTGTCCGGCGGAGACGAGACGTACGGAGCCCTCCCTCCCCGCTGACTAGTAACCCCCGGCTGACCTTGTGTTGTCCGGCAAAGACGAGACGCACGGAGCCATCCCTCCCCGCTGACTAGTAACCCCCGGCTGACCTTGTGTTGTCCGGCAGAGACGAGACGCACTGAGCCATCCCTCCCCCGCTGACGAGTAACCCCCGGCTGACCTTGTGTTGTCCGGCAGAGACGAGACGTACGGAGCCCTCCCTCCCCCGCTGACGAGTAACCCCCGGCTGACCTTGTGTTGTCCGGCAGAGACGAGACGTACGGAGCCCTCCCTCCCCCCGCTGACGAGTAACCCCCGGCTGACCTTGTGTTGTCCGGCGGAGACGAGACGTACGGAGCCCTCCCTCCCCCGCTGACGAGGAACACCCCGGCTGACCTTGTGTTGTCCGGCGGAGACGAGACGCACGGAGCCCTCCCTCCCCCCGCTAACCCGCGGCTGACCTTGTGTTGTCCGGCGGAGACGAGACGCACGGAGCCCTCCCGCTCTTCTACTGTCGGCGCATCCACCACAAACACCGCCTGAGAAATAAAAACACACTGGGCTACATACACCAGGGGACGGTACGGTGTGCCGATGCAGTCGATGCGCCCCTAAACGCCAATAAACAAACGGTACGGTGTGCCCTTGTATCTTCTCCCCTTGCCACATCGCATGTTCCGAAGCCCTCCCACCCCAAAACAACTCATCGTCCTGGCTATTCGGCAGGATGAGTTCCAAACCACAATTCTCAAATTAGCAGTTACTGTGTCGATAGCACGACATGCGACATACGAGATGTGGCATATAACGAGATCCAAACCGATGCGACATACCCTGCCTTGACTCAGGCCACGGCCAGGACCCGACACAACCCGTCCCGGGTACACGGCACACGCACAACCACCACACTGAATATTCAACACAAGCCTGCCACTTCCGTATAATTTCGCAGCGGCCAAGTGCACCTGCGCCCCCGTCGCCCGAGTCCCGCCGGTGTCGTCGGCGCTGCGTTATGTCCCGCGTGACGTGTCACCGGTACCTCGTCGATGACGTAGTCGGTGCCGGTGCCGTGGCCGTAGTGCTGCACGTGCTGCAGCAGCGAGAGCCACCGCAGGAAGCCCAGGCCGCACACGCGACACTCGAACGGCTTCTTGTCCGAGTGGACGAACATGTGTGTCCTGTCGTATCGGCAGGCATTACGACTACTGTTACACTGTACTGTGCAATGTAACTGTGTACGACTGTACACAATATACATACATACATACAATATTTTATTTTTATATATACATATATATATATATATATATATATATATATATATATATATATATATATATATATATATATATATATATACAACATACAATACAACAGTCCAATGCTGTCCTCACCCCACTGACCTGACCCAGCCACCCACCTGAGGTTGTCCAGTCTGAGGAAGGCGCGCTGGCAGATGGAGCACTTGTACTGCTTGCCGGTGGCAGTGGCGGTGGCGGTGCCGGTGGCAGTGCCGGTGGTGGTGCCGGTGGCGGTGCCGGTGGCGGTGCCGGTGGCGGTGCCGATGGTAGTGTCGGTGGCAGTGTCGGGGGCAGTACCGGTGACGCGGGAAGCCCGCGGCAGGTGACCAGCTGCCGTGTGTGAGGTCGCTCGGCCGCCGCCGGTGTGTGCCGACGCCACGTGCGCCTCCATCTCGCGCACACGACGGAACGCCTTGCCGCAGGTGCCGCACTTGTGGCTCCGTTCCTGGACAGGCGCACACCTGATGACGTCACTGCGGCGCTACATCAACACGACATCTCGACGCGCTTGATAGCATGAAAGACCAAAAATCCCAGCTAAAGAGAGAAGAAAATTAGAATAGCCTTCAAACAGGAGAAAAAACACACAATTTCGAAAACAAATGCCACTCAACCGGGACGCAACATAAATAGTAAATGAAGCTTGCGCGCAACACGAATCCCTGCATATCCAGGTTTGGCATCCTTCACTTCATAATAGTTCGCATTTTATCCGCCAGGACCTCTGCTAGAAGTGTACTCCGGGACTCTTCAGGTCACATTTCAACAACTTGACCTGATTTCGAATTGGAACTTGAAACGCCATTATAGTATATAATTTGTATGTATGCATGTTGTATGTTTAAACATCAATTAGTGATACATACATACATAAAGAACGTTTTGACAGCCTAAAACTCAGTCTGACCTGGTGACCTAACCAGAAGTTATCTTATTGTATTTTGGATATCTTATTTGATCATTTATCATTCATCAACTTTTCGCTATATCCTCAATGGTTAGTGCAAGATAAATGTTTGGACGAACGTCTAAAAAACGTATTGTTACGAGGCAATGGCTCAATGCCTTAGCTCCGTCACCTTAATGGATAGGACCTCGATTTTGTCAGCCCGGGTGGACTCATTAATTATAAGACGACATACCAAAACTCAAACTAATATCATGCACGGATGAAGAAGAACCTTGCGTCCTTCTACGATGCATTCAACCGCTAGGTCACATAGCGTCGCCTACCTCTCACACTGATTGGTCGTGGGTGGACCCGGTAAATGCCGTCGGTTGAGATTCGAACCCACAATCTTGCAACAAGAGTCCGACGCTGTACCAACTGAGCTACCACCGCCACCTAAACGGCCAAAGGAGTCTCTAAACGGCTAGAGACTCTGAGAAACGTCTGAGAGAAGGGGTCATTTCGACACCCTGTTGTAATCGTTTCAACATTTCACACCTAACGAAAAACCATTACTTTAACAGAGTTACTGGCGCGCAGAACACTGCCGGCGCTTAGAGGAGAGGTCTAGGGGTAAGTTGCCCGTCTCACAATCGAAAGATTGTGGGTTCGAGTCTCACCTGTCACCACTATGCAATCGGCGTGTTTGTTTATTTATTGGTTGGTTCACGACACACTTTATGACATTACGGCTAATGGCGCCGCCACATTTGGGTGGGCCGCGGGATTGGGAATGTCCTGAGTGGCGCTAGAGTCGAACGGGACCTTTGGTCTATTTGCCCGACACCTTAGACCAATCGGCGTGAGAGATTGACGACGCTGCATGGCTCAACGGTCGACGTGTCGTAAAACCAACAACCACCACAACACTACCGACGCGCTCACCGTCGAGTGCGCCTGTGCGTTGTGCTGGTGCAGGTTGGACTTGTGCGTGAACTGCCGCCCGCACAGGTCGCACTGGAACGGCCGCTCGCCCGTGTGGATCCTGCGCGACAGTAGCGCAGGTCAGTGTCGGCAGCGCAGGAACGGCCGCTCGCCCGTGTGGATCCTGCGCGACAGTAGCGCAGATCAGTGTCGGCAGCGCAGGAACGGCCGCCGCCCGTGGGCGCGCGACAGTAGCGGGGGGGGGGGGGGCCCGCTCTCCCGTGTGAATCCTGCGCGACAGTGGCGCAGATCAGTGGGGGGGGTGTGGATCCTGCGCGACAGTAGCGCAGATCAGTGTGGGCAGCGCGGGGACGCCCGCTCTCCCGTGTGGATCCTGCGCGACAGTGGCGCAGGTCAGTGTCGGCAGCGCAGGGACGGCTCTCGCCCGGTGGATCCTGCGCGACGGTAGCGCAGATCAGTGTGGCAGCGCGGGGTCGCCCGTGTGGATCCTGCGCGACGGTAGCGCAGGTCAGTGTCGGCAGCGCAGGGACGGCCGCTCGCCCGTGTGGATCCTGCGCGACAGTAGCGCAGGTCAGTGTCGGCAGCGCAGGGACGGCTCTTGCCCGTGTGGATCCTGCGCGACAGTAGCGCAGATCAGTGTGGGCAGCGCGGGAACGGCCGCTCGCCCGTGTGGATCCTGCGCGACAGTAGCGCAGGTCAGTGTCGGCAGCGCAGGGACGGCCGCTCGCCCGTGTGGATCCTGCGCGACAGTAGCGCAGATCAGTGTGGGTAGCGCGGGGACAGTTACTCCAGTATGAACAGGACACCACAGGCCAGATTGCATGAATGTGGTAGATCATACCGTGATCAATACGAGCATTACCACGCGACCTTGTGTAGTGTATCCTCACTCACTCACCGCGGCGCAGCGTGCCCCTCACCCGGTGTGACGCGCGCCTCACCTGTAGTGGGAGGTGAGGCGGTGTTTGGTGCTGAAGCTCTTCGGACAGGCGTCGCAGGCGAACTGCCGGTCGCCGGTGTGGTTGACAGAGTGCACCTGCAGCGCCGCACACGACCGGAACGCCTTGTCGCAGCCTTCCGCCTTACACCTGCCGCCCGGGGCCATCACCGTCACACACCGCCCGGGCCATCAGTCGCACACCGTCACACACCACCCGGGCCATCACCATCACCGTCACACACCGCCCGGGCCATGCAACACCGTCACACACCGCCCGGGCCATTCACACACCACCCGGGCCATCACCATACCGTCACACACCGCCCGGGCCATCACCGTCACACACCGTCACACGCCGCCCGGGCCATCACCGTCACCGTCACACACCGCCCGGGCCATCAGTCACACACCGCCCGGGCCATCAGTCACACACCGTCACACACCGCCCGGGCCATCACCATCACCGTCACACACCGCCCGGGCCATCAGTCACACACCGTCACACACCGCCGGGCCATCACCATCACCGTCACACACCGCCCGGGCCATCACGTCACACACCACCCGGGCCATCACCATCACCGTCACACACGTCACACGCCCGGGCCATCACCATCACCGTCACACACCACCCGGGCCATCACCATCACCGTCACACACCGCCCGGGCCATCATCACCGTCACACACCGCCCGGGCCATCACCATCACCGTCACACACCGCCCGGGCCATCGGTCACACACCGTCACACACCGCCCGGGCCATCACCATCACCGTCACACATCGCCCGGGCCATCACCGTCACACACCGCCCGGGCCATCAGTCACACACCGTCACACACCACCCGGACCATCGGTCACACACCGTCACACACCGCCCGGGCCATCACCGTCACACACCGCCCGGGCCCATCATCCGTCACACACCGCCCGGGCCATCACCATCACCGTCACACACCACCCGGGCCATCACCGTCACACGTCACACACCGCCCGGGCCATCACCGTCACACACCGTCACACACCGCCCGGGCCATCACCATCACCGTCACACACCGCCCGGGCCATCATCACCATCACCGTCACACACCGCCCGGGCCATCACCATCACCGTCACACACCGCCCGGGCCATCACCGTCACACACCGTCACACACCGCCCGGGCCATCACCATCACCGTCACACACCGCCCGGGCCATCACCATCACCGTCACACACCGCCCGGGCCATCACCATCACCGTCACACACCGCCCGGGCCATCAGTCACCATCACCGTCACACACCACCGGGCCATCACCATCACCGTCACCGTCACACACCACCCGGGCCATCACCGTCACACACCACCCGGGCCATCACCATCACCGTCACACACCGCCCGGGCCTCAGTCACCATCACCGTCACACACCGCCCGGGCCATCACCATCACCGTCACACACCGCCCGGGCCATCACCATCACCGTCACACACCACCCGGGCCATCACCATCACCGTCACACACCGCCCGGGCCATCAGTCACACACCGTCACACACCACCCGGGCCATCACCATCACCGTCACACACCGCCCGGGCCATCACCATCACCGTCACACACCGCCCGGGCCATCACCATCACCGTCACACACCGCCCGGGCCATCACCGTCACACACCGCCCGGGCCATCACCATCACCGTCACACACCGCCCGGGCCATCACCATCACCGTCACACACCACCCGGGCCATCACCATCACCGTCACACACCGCCCGGGCCATCAGTCACACACCGTCACACACCGCCCGGGCCATCACACATCACCGTCACACACCGCCCGGGCCATCACCATCACCGTCACACACCACCCGGGCCATCACCGTCACCGTCACACACCGCCCGGGCCATCACGTCACACACCGTCACACACCGTCCGGGCCATCAGTCACACACCTCGTCACACACCGCCCAGGCCATCACCGTCCACACACCACCCGGGCCATCACCGTCACCGTCACACACCGCCCGGGCCATCACCGTCACCGTCACACACCGCCCGGGCCATCACCATCACCGTCACACACCGCCCGGGCCATCACCATCACCGTCACGTCACACCACCCGGGCCATCACCATCACCGTCACACACCGCCCGGGCCATCAGTCACACACCGTCACACACCGCCCGGGCCATCAGTCACACACCGTCACACACCACCCGGGCCATCACCATCACCGTCACACACCGCCCGGGCCATCACCATCACCGTCACACACCGCCCGGGCCATCACCATCACCGTTACACACCACCCGGGCCATCAGTCACAACTCACCGTCACACACCGCCCGGGCCATCACCGTCACACACCGCCCGGGCCATCAGTCACACACCGTCCCGGGCCATCACCATCACCGTCACACACCACCCGCCCAGAGCACGTACGCAGGCCTCTGAGTCCGACAACCTAGTTAGTTATTTGGGCTTTAGGGCACTTCGACCAGAATTGATCATTCGTGACCAACAGCCTACAGCTGTCAGTGGGACAGACCTGAGCTCTGAGGACTTAATGTGTACACCTATGTGTGGATGATTCAGAGCACGTACACGGGCCTTTGAGTTCTGACAGCTTACAGCTGTGGACCGGATATGTCTGAGCTCTGAGAACCATCTGCGTCCATGAGGTGTACATCTATGTGCGTGATCCAGTGCGTGGCCTGGGGCACACACATAAGTCTCTGAGCTCTGATAATTTGCAGTTATGAATGTGACATGCCTGCACTCTGAGGACAAACCACGTCTATGAAGTGTACAGGTGTGTGTGTGACCCAGATCAAGCACACAGGCCTCTGAGCTCTGACACTTACGGTTGCGAGTGGGACAGACCTAAGCTTTGAGGACAAACATCTTTAATGTGTACATCTATGTGTGGATGACCCAGAGCACGTACATAGGCCCATGAGCTCTGATTATTTACAGTTGTGAATGGAGCAGGCTTGAGCTCTGAGGACAATCTGCGTCCATGATGTGTACACCTATGTGTGCGTGATCGCGAGCGTGATCCAGGACACGCACACAGGTCTGAGCTCTGACGACAGGTTAGGTTGGCTGCGGCTGAAGAAGCACTCAACAGCTGATGCCATATGGCGCCGACTGCTTCTCGCCCTGACAGGAAGGGCGGGCACGGGGTAATCTAACCCCGCACCTCTCACGTGCCAGACGCTCAGCTTAACCACGGAGCTGCCGACGCTCCATCTGACGACAACTTACAATTGAGGAGAGGCTTCTGAGGTCGGAGGACAATCCACAGCTACGAGATGGTAAGTACCTGAGCTCTGGGCCTAATGGGTGTTTTGGAATCCTGGATTTCGAGGGAATCGGTTTTGATCTGCCAACTTTGTGGGGATATTAACACCAGGAATACCTTTCTGTGTTACCGGACTGTGTAGTACCTGCTTAATGTTCGGTTATAGTTGAAAAATAATGGGATCAGGAATACCAATTAGACCAAATGTAGGCAGCAGTGTGAGATGGAACCTTAGATTGCTCCCACAACAGTGCATTCTATTATTACTGAAATGAAAGCTGAAGTATAAGAATCCACTGAGTTGAACATTTTATCCGGGAATAATACGTAATAATACATAATTCTGTCATCCAACGGACCCATCCAACCTCCCAGCAAAAAGGGGAAAATTCTCCTGAGGCAATATGGTACTGGATGAAGAAAATGGAACCAAATGATGTTTTCCAGCCTGGGGACGGAACCAGGATTTTTACTACCGATAACGGAAAACTACCACAGGACATTGTCACTAGCTGGCAGATGTAAAGTGACCTACCTCAAACCACTGACCTCACCTCCAGGGTCCGACGATACCGTGCCCCGCTGTTGGTGGGTGTGCGGCTGACATGTAGTGACCTACCTCAGACCACTGACCTCACCTCCAGGGTCCGACGATACCGTGCCCCGCTGTTGGTGGGTGTGCGGCTGACATGTAGTGACCTACCTCAGACCACTGACCTCACCTCCAGGGTCTGGCGATACCGTGCCCCGCTGTTGGTGGGTGTGCGGCTGACATGTAGTGACCTACCTCAGACCACTGACCTCACCTCCAGGGTCTGGCGATACCGTGCCCCGCTGTTGGTGGGTGTGCGGCTGACATGTAGTGACCTACCTCAGACCACTGACCTCACCTCCAGGGTCTGGCGATGCCGTGTACCCGCTGTTGGTGGGTGTGCGGCTGACATGTAGTGACCTACCTCAGACCACTGACCTCACCTCCAGGGTCCGACGATACCGTGCCCCGCTGTTGGTGGGTGTGCGGCTGACATGTAGTGACCTACCTCAGACCACTGACCTCACCTCCAGGGTCTGGCGATACCGTGTACCCGCTGTTGGTGGGTGTGCGGCTGACATGTAGTGACCTACCTCAGACCACTGACCTCACCTCCAGGGTCTGGCGATGCCGTGCCCCGCTGTTGGTGGGTGTGCGGCTGACATGTAGTGACCTACCTCAGACCACTGACCTCACCTCCAGGGTCTGGCGATACCGTGCCCCGCTGTTGGTGGGTGTGCGGCTGACATGTAGTGACCTACCTCAGACCACTGACCTCACCTCCAGGGTCTGGCGATACCGTGCCCCGCTGTTGGTGGGTGTGCGGCTGACATGTAGTGACCTACCTCAGACCACTGACCTCACCTCCAGGGTCCGACGATACCGTGTACCCGCTGTTGGTGGGTGTGCGGCTGACATGTAGTGACCTACCTCAGACCACTGACCTCACCTCCAGGGTCCGACGATACCGTGCCCCGCTGTTGGTGGGTGTGCGGCTGACATGTAGTGACCTACCTCAGACCACTGACCTCACCTCCAGGGTCCGACGATACCGTGCCCCGCTGTTGGTGGGTGTGCGGCTGACATGTAGTGACCTACCTCAGACCACTGACCTCACCTCCAGGGTCTCCGGCGATACCGTGCCCCGCTGTTGGTGGGTGTGCGGCTGACATGTAGTGACCTACCTCAGACCACTGACCTCACCTCCAGGGTCCGGCGATACCGTGCCCCGCTGTTGGTGGGTGTGCGGCTGACATGTAGTGACCTACCTCAGACCACTGACCTCACCTCCAGGGTCCGGCGATACCGTGCCCCGCTGTTGGTGGTGTGCGGCTGACATGTAGTGACCTACCCCCAACCCACAACCTCCCCGGGTGGCGATACCGTGCCCGCTGTTGGTGGGTGTGCGGCTGACATGTAGTGACCTACCTCAGACCACTGACCTCACCTCCAGGGGCGATACCGTGCCCCGCTGTTGGTGGGTGTGCGGCTGACATGTAGTGACCTACCTCAGACCACTGACCTCACCTCCAGGGTCCGGCGATACCGTGCCCCGCTGTTGGTGGGTGTGCGGCTGACATGTAGTGACCTACCTCAGACCACTGACCTCACCTCCAGGGTCCGGCGATTGATACCGCCCGCTGTTGGTGGGTGTGCGGCTGACATGTAGTGACCTACCTCAGACCACTGACCTCACCTCCAGGGTCCGACGATACCGTGCCCCGCTGTTGGTGGGTGTGCGGCTGACATGTAGTGACCTACCTCAGACCACTGACCTCACCTCCAGGGTCTGGCGATACCGTGCCCCGCTGTTGGTGGGTGTGCGGCTGACATGTAGTGACCTACCTCAGACCACTGACCTCACCTCCAGGGTCTGGCGATACCGTGCCCCGCTGTTGGTGGGTGTGCGGCTGACATGTAGTGACCTACCTCAGACCACTGACCTCACCTCCAGGGTCTGGCGATACCGTGTACCCGCTGTTGGTGGGTGTGCGGCTGACATGTAGTGACCTACCTCAGACCACTGACCTCACCTCCAGGGTCTGACGATACCGTGCCCCGCTGTTGGTGGGTGTGCGGCTGACATGTAGTGACCTACCTCAGACCACTGACCTCACCTCCAGGGTCCGGCGATACCGTGCCCCGCTGTTGGTGGGTGTGCGGCTGACATGTAGTGACCTACCTCAGACCACTGACCTCACCTCCAGGGTCTGGCGATACCGTGCCCCGCTGTTGGTGGGTGTGCGGCTGACATGTAGTGACCTACCTCAAACCACTACCCTCCCCTCCGGGTCGATACCGTGCCCGCTGTTGGTGGGTGTGCGGCTGACATGTAGTGACCTACCTCAGACCACTGACCTCACCTCCAGGGTCTGGCGATACCGTGCCCCGCTGTTGGTGGGTGTGCGGCTGACATGTAGTGACCTACCTCAGACCACTGACCTCACCTCCAGGGTCCGACGATACCGTGCCCCGCTGTTGGTGGGTGTGCGGCTGACATGTAGTGACCTACCTCAGACCACTGACCTCACCTCCAGGGTCTGGCGATGCCGTGTACCCGCTGTTGGTGGGTGTGCGGCTGACATGTAGTGACCTACCTCAGACCACTGACCTCACCTCCAGGGTCTGGCGATGCCGTGCCCCGCTGTTGGTGGGTGTGCGGCTGACATGTAGTGACCTACCTCAGACCACTGACCTCACCTCCAGGGTCTGGCGATGCCGTGTACCCGCTGTTGGTGGGTGCGCAGTCGGCCCAGCGTGGAGAACTTCTCCGAGCACAGGTCACAGGTGTGCACCCGGCCGTGCTTACGGTGTACCTGGGAGACAGACGACACGTGGGCATCCAGGGTCTGGCGATGCCGTGACCCGCTGTTGGTGGGTGTGCGGCTGACATGTAGTGACCTACTCAGACCACTGACTACCCAGGGTCTGGCGATGCCGTGACCCGCTGTTGGTGGGTGTGCGGCTGACATGTAGTGACCTACCTCAGACCACTGACCTCACTCAGTGGGAGACAGACGACACGTGGGCGATACGTGGGAGACAGACGACACGTGGGCGATACGTGGGAGACAGACGACACTGGGCGATACCTGGGAGACAGACGCATACGTGGGAGACAGACGACACGTGGGCGATACGTGGGAGACAGACGACACGTGGGCGATACGTGGGAGACAGACGACACGTGGGCGATACGTGGGAGACAGACGACACGTGGGCGATACGTGGGAGACAGACGACACGTGGGCGATACGTGGGAGACAGACGACACGTGGGCGATACGTGGGAGACAGACGACACGTGGGCGATACGTGGGAGACAGACGACACGTGGGCGATACGTGGGAGACAGACGACACGTGGGCGATACGTGGGAGACAGACGACACGTGGGCGATACGTGGGAGACAGACGACACGTGGGCGATACGTGGGAGACAGACGACACGTGGGCGATACGTGGGAGACAGACGACACGTGGGCGATACGTGGGAGACAGACGACACGTGGGCGATACGTGGGAGACAGACGACACGTGGGCGATACGTGGGAGACAGACGACACGTGGGCGATACGTGGGAGACAGACGACACGTGGGCGATACGTGGGAGACAGACGACACGTGGGCGATACGTGGGAGACAGACGACACGTGGGCGATACGTGGGAGACAGACGACACGTGGGCGATACGTGGGAGACAGACGACACGTGGGCGATACGTGGGAGACAGACGACACGTGGGCGATACGTGGGAGACAGACGACACGTGGGCGATACGTGGGAGACAGACGACACGTGGGCGATACGTGGGCGATACGTGGGACAAACGACACGTGGGCGATACGTGGGAGACAGACGACACGTGGGCGATACGTGGGAGACAGACGACACGTGGGCGATACGTGGGAGACAGACGACACGTGGGCGATACGTGGAGACAGACGACACGTGGGCGATACGTGGGAGACAGACGACACGTGGGCGATACGTGGGCGATACGTGGGAGACAGACGACACGTGGGCGATACGTGGGAGACAGACGACACGTGGGCGATATGTGGAGACAAATTACACGTGGGCGATACGTGGGAGACAGACGACACGTGGGCGATACGTGGGAGACAGACGACACGTGGGCGATACGTGGGAGACAGACGACACGTGGGCGACACCTGGAAGACAAATGACATGTGGACGATATATGGAAGATAGGTGACACATGGGAGACAGACGATACATGGGTGAAACGTGGACTACGCTCCTCAGCAACACAATCCTCAGGAATCAAAACGCTGGTACATTGCTTGACCGCCATAGCCCACCAACATCACAACTTGTTATGCCATGGCTTGTCATGGTGGTGGTGGTCGATAGTTATTGCCTTCACGAGTCACCTAGTTTGGGTCACACAGCGTCGACAATCTCCCACGCCGATTGGTCGCGGCCGAAAAGTGGCGACCGGCGGGACTCGAACACACAACCATTCAGTTGGGAGACGGCACCTCACCGCTCGACCGCATGGCTGGTTATAGATTATGGCCACACCACAGGCAGCCATAGACAGATAGCCGGATAAGTCGATACGGGAATCTATCAGAGTCTATGATGCCCCAAATATGTAATGCTTCAATAGTTGGCATGCCAGAACTGCTGTCCCAATATCTCCGTTGACGCCTGGATGTCAACGCGTGTCCTTGTCATCTCTGGACAGGTCCTCTTACTCCCAGACTTGGTTAGGTTACGATAACTAAGACTAGGCTAGGCCGTCAGGGCCGATCCAGGAATTGTGATCGGGGGACATTCACCCGGGGAGGGGGAATTTTCCCCGAGGAGTAGCAATAATCGATACGATTTTGAGGGAGAACGTTCACTTGAACATTTCCCAGGGACGCCTTCGACTGAAAAAAAGGATGCAAGGTGCAGTTGTCTTCTCAGAGGGGCGAGCATCCGACCGAGGGGTACCGCCTTGCGATCGGGAGATGGTGGCGCATTCCCCCATGCTTCCTCTGGATCCGCCGCCGGGTGATCATCACAGTCTTTGCTATACTCAATGGGCACACTGCCATCTATATTCGCATGGAAGTTACTTTCCAATTCCACCTCGCTTAGCTTGGTTGGTTATTTGGGCTTTGTTTGTTCATTGGGTGGTTCGCGACGCACTTTATGCACATTCACGGCTAATGGCGCCGCCCACACTGTTTCGCCGGTGGGCCGAGAGATTGGGAAATGTCCTGAGCGGCGCGAGTGACGAACCAGGGACCCTTTGTACCCATAGACCAACACCTTAACCACTCGGCCATCCCCGCTTCGGGTTACTTGGGCTTACGGGCACATCGACTGCGTTGATCATACAGCGCCCGTAACACCTCTCTTAGCCTATTTGAGAAGTAATGTCTGAAAATCAGCGAAGACTCTGTTTCCGAGTCAACGCGCCTCCCAAGCCCACCTTAACACGCTTTGATGAAGCTTGCTTCCCTTCCATACACAACTTGTGACAACACTTCCACCACCACGGTGTGAAGAGCCGCGGCAGTCACCAAGTGTAGGTGGCAGCCTTACCCCAGTCGCCGAGTGTAAGTGGCAGCCTTAAAATCCCAGTCGCCAAAGTAGGTGTAAGTGGCAGCCTTACCCCAGTCGCCGAGTGTAAGTGTGTAAGTGGCAGCCTTACCCCAGTCGCCAAGTCAAGTGTAAGTGGCAGCCTTACCCCAGTCGCCGAGTAAGTGTAAGTGGCAGCCTTACCCCAGTCGCCAAGTAAGTGTAAGTGGCAGCCTTACCCCAGTCGCCAAGTGTAAGTGGCAGCCTTACCCCAGTCGCCAAGTGTAAGTGGCAGCCTTACCCCAGTCGCCAAGTGTAAGTGGCAGCCTTACCCCAGTCGCCACGTGTAAGTGGCAGCCTTACCCCAGTCGCCAAGTGTAAGTGGCAGCCTTACCTTCATATGGACGCTCAGGCAGACACGTCGGTTGAACTTTTCGCTGCAGACGGGACACTCGAGCAGCCGCTGTCCACTGTGCTGGGCCAGGTGTTCCAGGTGGGAGATCCGCGACCTGAGTACATACTGCACCTCAGCACACATCATATCTTAACACACATCATATCTCACTCAACACACATCACACCTCAGCACACACCACACCTCAGTACACACCACACCTCAGTATACACCACACCTCAGTACACACCACACCTCAGTATACACCACACCTCAGTACACACCACACCTCAGTATACAGCATCTCAGTCACCACATCATATCTTACAACTCAACACACACATCATATCTCAACACACATCATCTAGCACAACACACCTCAGTACAACACATCACACCTCAGTACACACACACTCACACCTCAGTACACACCACACCTCAGTATACACCACACCTCAGTATACACCACACCTCAGTACACACCACACCTCAGTACACACCACACCTCAGTATACACCACACCTCAGTACACACCACACCTCAGTACACACCACACCTCAGTATACACCACACCTCAGTACACACCACACCTCAGTACACACCACACCTCAGTTACACCACACCTCAGTATACACCACACTGCACACACCACACCTCAGTACACACCACACCTCAGTACACACCACACCTCAGTACACACCACACCTCAGTATACACCACACCTCAGTATACACCACACCTCAGTATACACCACACCTCAGTACACACACGTATACCACACCTCAGTACACACCACACCTCAGTACACACACACACACCTCAGTATACACCACACCTCAGTACACACCACACCTCAGTACACACCACACCTCAGTATACACCACACCTCAGTACACACCACACCTCAGTACCTCAGTACACACCACACCTCAGTACACACCACACCTCAGTATACACCACACCTCAGTACACACACACCTCAGTACACACCACACCTCAGTACACACCACACCTCAGTACACACCACACCTCAGTATACACCACACCTCAGTGCACACCACACCTCAGTATACACCACACCTCAGTACACACCACACCTCAGTATACACCACACCTCAGCATACACCACACCTCAGCACACACCACACCTCAGTACACACCACACCTCAGTACACACCACACCTCAGTACACACCACACCTCAGTACACACCACACCTCAGTATACACCACACCTCAGCACACACCACAACTCAGTATACACCACACCTCAGTACACACCACACCTCAGTACATGCCACACCTCAGTACACACCACACCTCAGTATACACCACACCTCAGTACACACCACACCTCAGTACACACCACACCTCAGTACACACCACACCTCAGTACACACCACACCTCAGTACACACCACACCTCAGTACACACCACACCTCAGTACACACCACACCTCAGTACACACCACACCTTAGTACACACCATATCTCAGAACAACTTGACTTGAACTTAACTTGATCACTGCGACAGTGACGACACTTGTGATGTATCCTAACGTGAACACTGCGACACTGGCGACGCCTGTGATTTGTCTTAACCTGAACACCCTGCGACAGTGGCGACACTTGATGTGTCCTGACCTGAACACCCTGCGACAGTGGCGACACTTGATGTGTCCTGACCTGAACACCCTGCGACAGTGGCGACACTTGATGTGCCTGATAGTGGCGAACTGATGTGCCTGACCTGAAAACAGTGGCGACACTTGTGTGTTGACCTGAACACCCTGCGACAGTGGCGACACTGATGTGCCTGACCTGAACACCCTGCGACAGGGCGAACTGTGTGCACCTGACACCCTGGAAGTGGCGACGTGTGTCCTGAACCCGCGACAGTGGCGACACTTGATGTGTCCTAACCTGAACACCCTGCGACAGTGGCGACACTTGATGTGTCGCTTGACATCGTGCTGTGTGCGCCGGTGTTGCTTCAGCTCCGACTCGAGATGGAACCGCTCGGCACACTCGTCGCAGCCGTACACGGCCTCTCCGGTCTTGTGCACCGCCTGCGGCACAGAACGGCACAGCAGGTGAAGGCGACAGGGGCAAGACCACGGCACAGCACAGCACAGCACAGCACAGCAGGTGAAGGCGACGGGCAACACCACGGCACAGCACAGCACAACAGGTGAAGGCGACGGGCAACACCACGGCACAGCACAGCACAACAGGTGAAGGCGACAGGCGGCGACACGGCACAGCACAGCACACCAGGTGAGGGCGACAGGCGGCGAAGTGGCACAGCACAGCACAACAGGTGAAGGCGACAGGCGGCGAAATGGCACAGCACAGCACAGCAGGTGAAGGCGACAGGCGGCGAAATGGCACAGCACAGCACAACAGGTGAAGGCGACAGGCGGCGAAATGGCACAGCACAGCACAACAGGTGAAGGCGACAGGCGGCGACATGGCACAGCACAGCAACAGGTGAAGGCGACAGGCGGCGAACGGCACAGCACAGCACAGCAGGTGAAGGCGACAGGCGGCGAAACGGCACAGCACAGCACAACAGGTGAAGGCGGCAAGCACGGCACAGCACAACAGGTGAAGGCGACAGGCGGCGACACGGCACAGCACAGCACAACAGGTGAAGGCGACAGGCGGCGACACGGCACAGCACAGCACAACAGGTGAAGGCGACGGGCGGCGACACGGCACAGCACAGCACAACAGGTGAAGGCGACGGATAAGAACGGCGGCGACAGACGAGGCCACGGCGCCTCCTTTGATACCTTGTCAGTGGCACAGATCGGAGCGGACACCCGAGTCTATGCACGGAACCCAACACGACGCTTTCTTTTCAGTGGAACAGCCAGGAATATACACTCGAGTTTGTGGTTGATTATTGGTTTTTACGACACATCGACCGTTCAGTCAGGTAGCGTCGCCAATCTCTCACGCCGATTGGCCGCGGGCGAAGAGTAGCAACAGGTGAGACTCGAACCAACAATATTTCGATTGAGACGGGCAACTACAATATTTCACATACTTTGTCCTTTTAAAGACGGGACACCAGAGACACCAAAGTCCGTGGACGGAACCCATCACGGCGACTCCTTTTCAGTGGAACAGCCGGGAGTATACACTCGAGTTTATGGACACACCGACCGTTGAGTCATGTAGCGTCGCCCCCACTCGAGTCTGTGAAACGAACTCAACACGGCAGCTCCCTTGTCAGTGGAACAGATGGGAGCACACATTCGAGTCTGTGGAAGGAACTCAACACGTCATCAGATAATCAAATGATGGATCGTGAAGCGGTACAAACACGATACGTTGGGATGAGACAGAAGTACACTGACATGAAGTAAGCAATACTGACGCATGGGATATTAATAATTTATAAATGTTAGAGAAATTACAAATAATTCTATAGAGTGAAATAGAGTAGAATATATCATTTCCTGAACACTGAATCAAGATCTCTTCCAAATAAATATCGGCATCATGCTTCATGATGTGCTGATGAGATCTGCATGTTTCATTTCCACCATAATCTCCTTCATAAGTAGCATGCTAATACTTACCATTAGGAATCGTGACGCGCCACATTTCGTAGCACAATTCCATGTAAAACAATTACCTATGCTGTGGTAAATTAGACAATTCCAGTTTATAAGCATAGGTATTTGCATTAGTATTGTTCAAATAGGCGTTCATAAATTAGATATATGAAAACGAACGAAAAAGGCACACATATTCCTACATTGTTTGAGCGAAATAAAATTTGAATGCCTTGCAAGGTATTTTACGGGAATTCGTCTACATGGCGGATTTCGACATCTCACACCTAACGAAAAACCGTTATTTTAACACAATTAGATACACACAAGAGTATCTCGTCACGCTGGCATCATGGATCGAAAAACCCACAATACTATCAAATTACAGCAATGGCGTATTGACCACCATGTTCTGCTCGCGAAATTCACGTGGAGGTAAAGTTCCGCCTCACTTCAATCTAGATTCAGTTTTTACCTTCACACGCAGTGTGCTCTGCCACTGGGAGAACGTTTTCATTTCCGCGTAAAGACAACCTCACCTTTGCCCACAGTGCTCTGTGCAGCCAATACTCACCTCTGTGCACAGTGCTCACCTTGTGCAGACAGTACTCACCTCTGTGTGGATAATGCTCAACTATGTGTGAATAGTGCTAACCTATGTGTGGAAAGTGCTCCCTGCCATGCAGTGCCCACTTCTATGCAGCGCCATGTGCCCACGGAGTGCTCACCTATGCGTGGACATCGCTCACCTTTGTGTGAACAGTGCTCCTTGTTGTGCACGGTGCTCACCTCCGTGCTGTCGGTCGGTGGAGGTGGTCACCAGACGAAGGGCCTGCCTGGCAGTGCTCACCGCCACGTGCAGCCCAGCTGGTCAGTGGAGGCGGCCACCAGATGACACTCGGGACAGGAGGGGCCAGCCGGCCGGTGCCCCCCCCCCCCAGACAGCGCTCACCTCCACGTGCTGTCGCAGCTGGTCGGCGAAGGTGGCCACCAGATGCCAGCCGGTGCCCCCCCCCCCCCAGACAGCGCTCACCTCCACGTGCTGTCGCAGCTGGTCGGTGGAGGCGGCCACCAGACGACACTCGGGGCAGGAGGGGCCGGCCGGCCGGTGGCGGCTGTGGCCACTGTCGGCCGCCTGCGGAACGTCAAGTACGCGTGTCGGCCACCAGGGGGTCGGTCCGTTTGCCTGACTGTCGGTTGGTTATTGGTTTTACGACACATCGACCGTTGAGTAATGTAGCGTCGCCAATCTCTCACGCCGATTGGTCGCGGGCACAGAGTAGTGACAGGTGAGACTCGAACCCACATCCTTTCAATTGTGAAAATGGCAACTTACCCCTGGACTACTCACCCCTTCCTGACCGTCTGTCAGTCTGTCTGTCGGCAGGTGGTCAAGCCGGCATGTAGTCAGTCCGGTTAAAAATACGGCACGTGCATCCTTTAACCACGACATCCCCCTATCAGCAGCTACAACGGATGTATGTACGCGCCTTGAACCCTGCACCCGGACAGCATAATTATTCCAACTCGCAGTTTAAAAATTAAAACGTATCTGACTTGTTTGGTTGGTTATTTGGGCTTACGGGCGCATTGGCTGCGTTGGTCATACAGCGCCCATTCTGACTCGTTTGGGTAGTCATTCTGGACACATTCTAGAGTTTATATGAAATGTCCTTGGGAGCGTTCTTAGCAATGCAATTGTAAACTTTGGGATGCAAGCTCAGTTTTCCCGTCCAGCCATACACCAATGCAGTTTATTGGCAGATTATTGGGTAGTTCACGACGCACTTTATGTGCATTTACCGCTAATGGCGCCGCTCACACTGTTCCGCCGGTGGGACGCGAAATTGGGAAATGTCCCGATCGGCGCTAGTGTCGAACCCGGGACCTTTGGTACCCAGAGCCTACACCAATCCAGCGCTTTTATCACTGGTTATCGGCATTATGGCGCATCATGGGCGCTAGACGAGTCAGGACAAAAGACCGGAGGCAATTCCTTACTGTAGGCGCAGGGCCGGCCGCCACAACTTGACAGGGAACTTGTGGGCCAACCGTAACTGTGCTCACTTGGCAGCCCGCGAAAACATGCACCATATTACGAACACTTTTCGCGAACAGCACTTTCAGACATGAGCAAAACTCATCTTGACAAGCAGGCGCAGTACATTCATATCAATGATGCGTGCTCGATATTCTGTGAACGAGACAAATCGCGGATGTGCTACATACCCGGCCCCTCGTGCTCCCGCCCACCCCCGTGAGAGTGAGTGTGAGGGTATGAGGGTCCGTAGGGCGTGAGGATGTGAGCGTGGGTCAGGAGGAAGGGAGTGTGATTCGGAGGGCGTGAGTGTGAGTCCGGAGGGGGTGAACGTTCGGTCCGAATGACGTGAGGATGCGAAGGTTCGGAGGATGCGAGGGTCCGGAGGATGCGAGGGTCCGGAGGATGCGAGGGTCCGGAGGGTGCGAGGGTCCGGAGGATGCGAGGGTCCGGAGGATGCGAGGGTCCGGAGGGTGTGAGGGTCCGGAGGATGCGAAGGTTCGGAGGATGCGAGGGTCCGGAGGATGCGAGGGTCCGGAGGGTGCGAGGGTCCGGAGGGTGTGAGGGTCCGGAGGATGCGAGGGTCCGGAGGATGCGAGGGTCCGGAGGGTGTGAGGGTCCGGAGGATGCGAGGGTCCGGTGGATGCGAGGGTCCGGAGGATGCGAGGGTCCGGGAGGGTCCGGAGGATGCGAGGGTCCGGAGGATGCGAGGGTCCGGAGGGTGCGAGGGTCCGGAGGATGCGAGGGTCCGGAGGTTGAGGGTCCGGAGGATGCGAGGGTCCGGAGGATGCGAGGGTCCGGAGGATGCGAGGGTCCGGAGGATGCGAGGGTCCGGAGGATGCGAGGGTCCGGAGGATGTGAGGGTCCGGAGGAGGGTGGGGAGGGTCCGGAGGATGCGAGTGGAGGGTCCGGAGGATGCGAGGGTCGGAGGATGCGAGGGTCCGGAGGGGGGGTGGGTGCGAGGGCCCGGGGACGTGAGAACCACGGATGCGTCAGACGACTCACCGGTGTCCGACGGTCGTTGTCCAGCACCTTGATGCTGATGTTCAGCACCGGCTGGTGGTCGTCTAACGCAGCAGCGTGCGGCTGCAACGGAAGAGCACCCTCGTGCTTCTGCTCATCCTCCAGCGCCGGCTTCACGTCCACTGGCGCACCCTCGGGTGCGGATCCCCTGTCCAGATGTTCACCAGCTGGCAGCTCCCCGTCTCTAGCCAGCTGCTCAGGACGTGGAGGTTCCCGGTCCTGCTGAAGCTCCCGAGTCGGCTGCACGAGCTTCCTCTGCCCCAGTGCGGGCTTGATGTCTTGCTGTCGCTCAGGTGCGCTCACACCCAGGTCCGGCTCACTGGCCTGCGCACACCGACACAACGTAAGACGACAGGTGAACACAGTGATGACGACACACATTACTGCGACAGTGCATACCTACCAACGAACGTGCACCCCTGAAACGCTGCCGACACCACACACACACAGTTGTATGAACGCACAGGTACATATGTACACAGGCATATACACACATGTACATGTACACACCAACACAGCGCAGACGTGGTGAAGGCGACACACATTACTGTGACACATTGCTGAGCATACCTGTCAACGAACATTCACACCTGAAACATTTCCAACACCACGAACAGTCCGAACCAACAATCCGAACCCAGTAACAAACCAACAATGTGCACACCAACAATCCGAACCCATGGTGAAGGCAACACATATTCGGGCGACAATCTGCACCTTGTTGACGAATTCACACGGCGGAGAATTCGCTAACACCATCTGCATGTGTGATGGATGTGTAGTACAGGAGATTACACTCGATCGTCGTGTCAACAGACGGTCACTAATTCTATATACTTCAGTTCAGTTTCAGTTCAGTGCATTTCTACCATTACCCATGGAACATAGATCGTGCACGAAAATGTTCATAAAATGTGGGTAAAAATATTTGCATCTTGGAAGTGGAAAACAAGCATGTGTTTTTGTTTTAGAAATCATGTCAGATATTCACCTTACTGGAAGTTCTCAATTTGCGCAATAGATGATTGTAGAGCATTGTGGTGACTGTGCTTAGTCGCAGCATATTCTGCATTTGTATGTCTGACATTCAGCTTCCACAACACACACACTAAGTGTTGGTACGAGATTGCGTGACCTCGCCAGCACGTTAGCTGGAGGAGGAAGTGGGTGGTGTGACCCTAGCCAGGGCTGTAGCCCCTAGTCAGTGACCACTCTTCACTGCCTTGGTACTGGGTACCTGGAGTCTGACTGGCTCAGATTACCGCCCAGTAATGGCCAGAGGGCGCGTCCCCAGTCAAAACTCCTGAGGGGCGACACTGTAATCCCTAACATACCGCTCCTAATGCAACGTTTTACCATCCAAACCAGACGCCTTTTTGCGAATTGGAAGTGGTAAGAAAGCTAACGATTTTTCCTCTTTTATGTGCGGTGAGGGACGTGCAGTCTACCTAAAATAAAGGACGATCACGCATGGACTCTACCATGGGAATAATATACAAAACCGAACATGTTCTGCATGGATGGTCAAACATGCACTGCACGCACAATGGCACTGCACGCACAACGGCATTGCACAACACGGTATGACGAGAGTAGGCCGAAACTCTGACAATGTTACGACACTGATACTGTTTTATATCGCCGTCAATGTGGTCGCATATGCTGAACAGCACACACATTGAAGCAAAGTAAACGGAGAACGTGCGTGGCGACACCAGCGGGCGGCAGTCCAACCAGAGGTGCGCGGCATTACCGACAGGTGGCGCGCACCTCAGCACCAGCCTGCAGGGCCGTCGTCCTGGCGAACGTGGCACGAACGTCGGCGCACAGCTCCGTCACGGCTGCCGTCAGCTGACTGTAGGAGCACACCTTCTGCAGACACGACGGGCACAGCCGGGCACTGGTGGGCACCTGAGGCAGTGCCAGCAGCTCCTGGGGACACAGACAGGGTCAGAAAGGGCACAGAAAGGGGCAAAGCAGGACACTGGTGGGCACCTGAGGCAGGGTCAGCAGCTCCTGGGGACACAGACAGGGTCAGAAAGGGCACAGAAAGGGGCAAAGCAGGACACTGGTGGGCACCTGAGGCAGGGTCAGCAGCTCCTGGGGACACAGACAGGGTCAGACAGGGTCAGAAAGGGCACAGAAAGGGGCAAAGCAGGACACTGGTGGGCACCTGAAGCAGGGCCAGCAGCTCCTGGGGACACAGACAGGGTCAGAAAGGGCACAGAAAGGGGCAAAGGAGGACACTGGTGGGCACCTGAGGCAGGGCCAGCAGCTCCTGGGGACACAGACAGGGTCAGAAATGGCACAGAAAGGGGCAAAGCAGGACACTGGTGGGCACCTGAGGCAGGGCCAGCAGCTCCTGGGGACACAGACAGGGTCAGAAAGGGCACAGAAAGGGGCAAAGCAGGACACTGGTGGGCACCTGAGGCAGGGCCAGCAGCTCCTGGGGACACAGACAGGGTCAGAAAGGGCACAGAAAGGGGCAAAGCAGGACACTGGTGGGCACCTGAGGCAGGGTCAGCAGCTCCTGGGGACATGGACCAGGTCGGGAGGGGCACAGTAGGACTCTGATCAGAACCTCAGGTGGTGCCAGCAGCTGCTGCCAAGATGGACTGGGTCAGAAGGTAGCACCAGCAGCTCCTGGTGCTACCCTGACACCTGAGGTAACACCAGCAGCTCCTGCAGACATAGGCCAGGTCAGGAGGGGCACAGTCAGGCACAGTTTGGCACTACAGGGGCATCTGGGGAACACCAGGCTCCTGCAGACATAGGCCAGGTCAGGAGGGGCATGGTCAGGCACAGTTTGGCACTACAGGGGCACCTGAGGTAACACCGGCAGCTCCTGCAGACATAGGTCAGGTCAGGAGGGACACAGTCAGGCACAGTTTGGCACTACAGGGGCACCTGAGGTAGCACCAGCAGCTCCTGCAGACATAGGCCAGGTCAGGAGGGGCACAGTCAGGCACAGTTGGGCACTACAGGGGCACCTGAGGTAACACTGGCAGCTCCTGTGGAAACAGACCAGTCCAGGATGGATGCAGTTAGGCTGGGAAGAGGTGAGCTTTGTTGTGTCCAGCAGTGATGGATAAAACAGATCATGAGAGATGGCTGCAGACCCAGATATACTACCCAGATATAATGTAGACAGTGAGCACATCAGTACACAGATGCAGCATTCCTTGTGTCACAGTATTTGCCTAAACTGGACATTGCACTTGCCATTGATCTTGACCTTTATTAATCAATTGGAGTGTCAAGGTATACCACCAAAAAGCAAATTGAAGCATTTTTTAATTATTAAACCACAAATATATTTGAACAGCAATGAATGGCAAGGCCTAGACCTCATTTCAGTCTACATGTAATCCCACTGATAAATTTGATTGGTGAAATATCTTCAAATTGGTATGAGCAAATCTGTAGATATTTCACCCATCCTCATTTTGCTGATTGATCAGTATTATGATGAAGAAACTGGCAACTTCAAATTTCAGGTCCAATGTGGTGAACTATTTCAAGGAGCGTCTGTTAGTTATTTGAGCTTTAGGATGCATCAACTACATTGGTTACATAATGCAATGTTCAAGTGTCATGCTATGATCAATACAATGTTTTCACTGTCACCTGGGTTGATAAACATGACCAACTCTGTACACAATTGATTGGTAGCCCACCTGCACATCCAATTCTGAGTGGGACTTGAATTTAACATGTAAGTGATACTATCTACCCTACCTATGAGACACACCTGCAAAATGTCCAACACAAAACCTCCAGACTGCTCCAGCACCATTTCAGAGACAGCATTCACTCCATCTTCAACAGGGGAGAGACAGCAGAAACAAGGAGCAGCTGAGCCATGTTCCTCTTCTTTGATTATCTCAGCAACCAGAGGTAAATTTTCCATGACATCCACTGCTGCTACCAGGCACATCTCCCCAGAAAGATGCCTGAAAATAGAAATATGACAAACTAATTATTAGAAGAAAAAACAACCAAAAGAATTTGCACAAATATCTCACTTGCCAATGTCAAAGCATGCACTTCTTCAGGAAGACCATGCTTTTCCTGGATTATAATAATCTGAACACTTAGAAACAGTAAAATTTGTGTTGTTGTAAAGTGGAGCATGATGTCAATGCAGAAATGGTATTTAGTGATACAAAGGGCAAAACTGCTGTTAAAAAACAACTACCATAAAATGTGCATGTCTATTAAAATTTCTAAATTCCAGGGCACTGCCCAGAAAAGATGTGGATATACATTATACCATTCCATCAGACATTGCTTTATGTATGCTCTAGCTATGCACACAACATAATCAAGTAGCCGCCAGAACTAAAACACAAAACCACCGCTGCAAACTCTAGTTCGTGCATTGAAGGCGCATATGGTACCACACAGATTTGATATCGATTTAAATCAACTAGGCACGAGAGCAGTCGAAGGGTAAACATCAATGACCTTGAAAAATCCTCCCTTTCCAAAGGACATGACGAGTTAGAATGGGATAAAGAATAGTTTATGAAGAAAAGCAAAAGCATTGAAGACTTTGGAAACTTCCATGCTATATTCATGCGGTAAAAATGCGATTAGCTGTTATTTTACTTCAGCGTTGTGGTGAATCGCATTTTGTTCTACATACAGGCTATTTTTTTAGATTTCCACGCAATCCACGTCCTGAAAATTGTTCGCGGAATTGAAGAAGCAGCTTCCTCATATTCCTGACAAGATGGAATCACCCAGCGGACGGGGCACGGGCAAACAATACCGGCGAATTTGGCCAACCTAGCCAACTTATACGAAAGCCAGTGGGCAAGGGTAAACTTTTCCTTTGGAGAATCCAAGATCTGAAGAATACACCGGATATCCCACTCACAGGTTGCAGCTCTTTTTTACATTAAATTGTGAGAACCATTAATGTTGACTGTAACTGACGAACATACTCGAACTATGTTAGCTTTTATATCGAAGGCACATGCACAAACACATATTAATCCAACAAATCCAATACTGAATTTTGTACATCGAGGAGCATATCACGTGGTAGAGATGTAAACATACACCATAAAGGACTTTGATCGTCATTGCTGCGCCATTTTTAGAACGGCAATGATAAACACCATTTCTTGTTGTGTAACAAGTTCCCGGACTTTTGGGCGATTCTGGGCAAGTTTTGTCTGTGTGGTTTGATGTTGATTGGACACATATTATAGCAAGGCGTTTTGTTAGACACCATTCTTCCAATTGCATATGTTAATTTGCTAAAACTTCACTGAAGTGGTGTGCCTAAGTAGGTACCTACAATGGAGTCGAGCAATCAGCTCAATGGCTTCACTCACAATTATGACAGGTAAGTAGGTGTTGCTGTGGCATTTGATCATACTTTAAGTGGATTCACACATAGGTTCCAAGCTTAGAACGTGCTCGTGTTTTGCTCTGTGGTGTGTCTTCAGTATCAACAATTTAAGTACTGAAAATTTCAGTATTGTTGCACTTTAAAGAGGGAAAGTTGAAAACTATAGGCCAGTAAGTCTCACATCCCTAGTCTGCAAGGTACTCGAATCAGTTATCAAGGATAGAATAGTTAGTTATCTGGAAGGAAACAGATTTATTCAAGATACTCAACATAGGTTTATGAAAGGACTGTCATGTCTCACATATTTCTTGGACTTTTTGAGCTTTGCCACAGAACAATTTGATCAGGGAAATCAGGTTGATGTAGCATATCTTGACTTTAGTAAGGCCTTTGACAAGGTACCCCATTAACGGTTAATGATACAGCTTCAGTCCCATGGTATTGCAGGTAGCATCTTAAAGTGGATAGAGTTGTGGCTTTCAGATAGACAGCAAAGAGTGATGCTAAATGGTACAAAGTCATCATGGCAAAATGTTTTTAGTGGAGTCCCCCATGGGTCAGTACTGGGGCCACTACTGTTCATTATATTTGTAAATAACATTGAAAGTGGCCTAAGCAGTAAAGTTTTGAAAATTGTGGATGATTTGAAGATCTTTAGGGCAATAACAGGTCAAGATGAGCATATCTCGCAAAAAGACTGACATACTTGTGAAGTGGTCTGAAGAATGGCAAATGAAATTTAGTTTTGATAAGTGCAAAATCATGCATGTAAGTAAGCAGCATATGAAGGCTCCATACTTGATGGGTGGCCAAGTGCTATCAGTGACTCAACAGGAGAGGGATTTAGGTGTTATTCTAAACACAAAATTGGGGGCATCAGAACAGACCAAGGAAGCCAGGAACAAGGCACTGAGAATGCTCAGGGCAATAAATAGAAATGTATCATACAGAAGTGAGGAATTCATCAGGAAGCTTTACTGTGCATATGTCAGGCCACATTTGGAATACTGCATCCAAGCTTGGTCTCCTAGCTATGAAAAAGATTGCTGGCTTTTAGAGATAGTACAAAAGAGGGCTACAAAAATGGTTAATGGCATAAGCAACCTGGCATTTGTGGAAAGATTGAAGAAATTGAATATGTTTTCACTTAGATATAGAAGGCTGAGAAGAGATCTCATCAAGGTCTTTAAATTTGTCCATGGTCTGGAGAGGGGATATCTTGGGGAAATGTTTTAATTGAACAGAAATGATGCAATTAGAGGTCATAAATTCAAAATTAAAGTTAACCACAGCAGAACAAGGTTAAGGCAGACTTTCTTCACCAACAGGGTAGTAGAATACTGGAACCAGCTGCCAGAAGACATTGTCAGTAGCAGCACATTGAACATCTTTAAAACAGCATAGACAATCATTATAAGAATAGAGGGCTTGCTTTTCAGTATTACAGGGAGGGCTGATTGACATATTTGGTGGGTGACTGGTTCAGTGTACAGAGTGCAACCAAAAAGGGCCCTTGTGGCTCATAGTTGTACTAATCTTTTATGTCTTTAAGGTTTTGTGTGTCTGCAAGCCATGCTTTGCACATATTTAACGTTCATTAAGCAAACATTGGGGACAGGTTTGGTTAGGCTAGACTCTTCTTTTAGCTTTGACACATTTTTGGTTCTTTTGAGAAAAGAAAAAAATGAACTTTACATTGAAAAACAGATTTTGGTAGGTTATGTTAAGCCAGGTTTTTAGTTCAGTAATTTTAAACAAAAATTGCTTGCAAATTATTCAATAAGAAACAAAAAACTGCATGTAAGGTAGCACTACATCCAGGCTGCAAGACATGGCACCCTCTACAAGATCTTTGTGCTGGGTTTACAGCCATATGTGAGGCTGGTGCTGGGATGTGTATGTAGTGTGTGTGGGCTGTATACTCACTGACAATTCACATACAGCTTACAAAATCACAAGAATATGAGAGAAAAAATTGGAAAAATTGATAGTGTGCCAGATGAACTTTTCATTTTCCTCAGGTGATGGATGCCAAATTTGTTGGTGAATTTGTCTTCAAAGGTTTTTTATTTGTGGAATTCTTCAGAATACCATGTTGATGAAGGTGACTAAGATGATGGACCAATTATTTTCTGTGGAAATGAAGATGTTTTGAAATTAAAAAAGAAGAAAAGTTTTCAAACTTAAAAGCCTAAACTAACCTAACCCAACCAAACTTAACTAATTTATTTCTTTACTGGGGTAAATGCATATCAAAACTTTTCTTGTTACCATCTTAAAGCACAATACTGAAAAGTTTTTTTAATGTCACAAAATTTCATAAAAATTCCCAAAATCAAAAACACCTTTTAAGACTAATTTACTGACTTTTCCCCTCTTGATATTCTTCCCTCATGTTTTTGTTTACATTTTGTATGTGTATTACATCACACTGGATAATTTTGTTGCCCCAAAGTATGTTTCTGTGCTGTCTTCTATCATTGGTGCTCCTCATTGAGTCATTTGCCATACTTTGCAGTGTGGAGTTAGGCCAGGTTGTGCTGCATTAAAAAAAAGATCACATCATTTATGTGCTATATTTCCAAACTCCAAGCCTTTTTTATTCTTTCATTTCTTTTCAATGCAATCTTTATGAACTTTGTTAACATGGTGCAACCGCTCATTACCTCTGCAAATGCATATGTTTTTGTTGGGAGTCATAATAACACCAAAAAGAAGGGTTTGATGTTTTGTAATATACCATGAAGTTTAATGTTCAACATGAAGATAAAAACAATATAACCTAGATTAGTCTAACTTTCTATGCAAGAAAACAATTTTTTTAAAGAATGGGAAATGTTGAACAATTTTGTTCCTACAAATATTCATAATTAAAAACCTATTGTACTCTAGCCTTGTCTGCTTTTGAATAAAAAAGAAATATATCTCTTTTGTTGGGAGAGGATAATTTTCCAACTTAAAACAAAAGCCTAACCTAACCTAACCTAGCCTAACCAAACCTAACCCCTTTGTTTGGTTCATGGAGCTAAAATGTGTGCAAGCTGTGTCTTGTGGATGCCTTAAGCTTCAATAATGCCCTAAACAGTATGCAGTTATAGAAGAAATAGGTGATCACATCATGTTGGCCACATTCATAACCATTGTATTGAAAAACAATTGAGAATCCAAGAATTAAGCTATGTGACCAATGCAGTTGATTAGTGTGAATACTGTGTGTCCCGCAGAAGTGGACAGAAGCGGGAGCGGGATCGCGATGACGAGATGGACAACGACTGCCTGCCCATATCCAAGCGTATCACCAGACTGTCACTGGACACGTCTCAAGCACGCATGGTGAGGAAGTGCCTTTTGTGGCGGTCTCGTTCACTGCTGCAAGTGATCATTTATGTGTGGTGTGCAAGTCTGTAGTATGTGGTGTTTGTGTAGTTGTACTTCCTCAGAATTGCATGTGAGAGTGTTTCAGTATTACCAATAATCAAACTGCACATATATGTTCTTTGCTGTAATCAATCTGCAGATTCTGCTGTGTGTTATGTTGATATTTCATGGGCTCCTACCAATGGGTGATTTGGCCAGTTTCACCAGGTGTTAATTATATTGCCATTTCTAAACGTCAGAACTTTAATTGGAAGAACCCCACAAATTGGTGGCAGAAGCACCCTAATATTTTTATTTCCATACAACTCAGCCCAATTGCATTCCCTTCACAATATTACCTACAAACTTTCTATAATATATATATATATATATATATATATATATATATATATATATATATATATATATATATATATATATATATTATTATTTGATCATCATGTCTCATGAGCATCGCCATCTTGTACAAAGCCACACAAGACATGGCATAGACAGTTTTTTCAATGCAGTGTACCAGACAGGATCCACGAAATCCCGGCGCAGATTTCGCGATAAATATACGATGCGAATAAGAACGACGTATGACGTCAGAGTCCGCGGACGGAATGTGATTAGAGGACGCACCCAAAGAGTGAGTCCCAAAGCATATCACGACCATAAAGATATCCTTCTAGGCATGACCAAAGATATCCAGTCAGGATTATAACGCAAGTAGTTATGTATTCATTTTGAAGACTAGCTATTCTAAACTGGACCCATATGGTGCTTGATTTGCAGACGTTCAGGTTTTGAAAGATGATCTTGGGTTATGATGTATCACGTGATTGAACCTTTGTGATGATGTAAGTGCTCTTATATAATTTCCTGTCCCTTGCTCGCCACTGATCGAAGATGCCTTCTTTGAAGTCATGCAGTCGTCTCTCCTCGATCTCCTGGTGACCACTCACGCGTGGTAACTTCGAGACAGTTTTTTTCGTTGTCTTTTGGATGTCGACTTGAGAGCGATTTATACACTTCACCAACATATAATACTAGAGGCTTGGAATGACCTGCCAGGATACTGCAGAACCGTTTATTACTGTTGGCACTAATTCTCTTCAGTAGTCTGGGCGCTAAATGACCAAACCTGGCCATAAAACTCAAGGAACCAACCAACCAATCTTAAGCAGTTCACCTAAAATTGGTGTGGGCTCTATATATCCAACGCAGTCCATGCACCCCTACGTCCAATAACCAACCAACCAACCATGATTGGACAGGCAGGGGATGTGTCTCCAAGCAAAAATAGCATGTATAAAGATGTTAAATGAAAATGTTAAATAGAAGGCCTTAAATTTTAAATGAAAGGCCTCAAAACTGCAATATTCTCAAAGCACCTTGCTTAGTGAAGTGTGTTTGCAATACAGTCTTCTGTTGCGCATGTATTCGCCATACGTGCCGGTCAATGCTCATCCTATTGTGGCAATTAATGTTCAATGATTTTGAAATCGTTTTCCATGATAGTTATTGGGCAATAATTCCAGACAATATAGTGCTATCAGCCGACATCCCGCAATTTCTACCCCGGCCATTATCACGAATGTACAGTCATCAGACCACCATCACTGACGTCATCATGACGTCATGATGATGAGACACTAATCATGACAACTTAGTGCCACAACGTCGATTATTTTACCGTGATTGGAACATTTTCGGAAAGTATCTCTGGTCATGTCCCGGAGGAACTATAAAGTTTGTGTTCAGTGATTGTTAATTGCGGCGCTGTGGCATTAAGCCAGCTGCTGATTAAGCCAATTTTTGCATCATGTCAAGTCGACTTGTATCGCGACTGATCACGACATCGAAGTCGTGAAGCGGCACAACGACGGCCGGAGTCAGTTCTTGCCTTGATTGCTGCTTCCATGGCCATGGTTGCGTTGTGACCTCCCGTGCTGTGGTTAGAGCCACAGGCAAACGGAATGTTGCCACAGTGTCCTAAAATTATTTATTAACTGTGCGGATGAAGAAAGAAGTTGCTTGGGAATAGTGGAAGGTTTGAAGAAAAAAAGGACGTCATTAAGGATTAAAAACGGAATGCCTTTCACTCAGTTACATGCATTTTACATTATTTAGAAGTCGTGTGTATAATGACTGACCACATGTGGCAAAATGTAAAACCTAATGCATGGATGAATAGCACTTTTAACTGTGAATTTCGGCCACATGGTCATTATTTTACACTGTGTTGCCAACATGGTGGTGCACTGCTGCTCTGGCATGACACTTCAGGTAAATGTTGGCGATGCCATGTTTGCAAAATTACATATAGTTATATATTGGTATAATTGTGTAGTGTAGTAATATAAGTAGTGATACATATTGTTATATGGTGGTATAATTGCGGAGTAATTGGTTTTATCTGGAATAATCTGGAATAATAAGCGGCCGTGTAAGTTAGTGTAGTCGCTGTTACACCTGACAAACCACACCCTCCGCACATGCTCACATGCTTGACTCGTGGTTAACGCCACTGTCTGCCGCAGGGCGGCGCCACCGGCTGGCCAGTTGCCGGCTGCTCGCACCAGGCGGCGCCACCCGCGCCGGCCGGCGAACACCTGCACATGCCGCTGCTGATGGGCGGCCCGAACAGGCACGTGGATGGCCCGGCGCACCACCTTCAGCGCCACCAGGCGGCGGCGCCGGCCGGCGGCGGCGCGCCCCCGGCCGTGCCGCTGGCGGCCGAGGCCGACCTCAGTCCCGAGGAGTGTCCCCAGTACTACCACATCAACAGCTACCTGTACCAGCTGCACCTGGAGCGGCTGCGGCGGCTGCACGGCCAGCTGTGACGTGTCGGCGGCGCGCGCCGGGCCGCGCGGCCAGCGGCCGAAGCCGTCTTCCTGCCGAGTGTCCACCTGCAGTGAGTCCTGCAGCGAGTCGTTGGTCGCGGCGCGTCGGACACCCCGGGCGGCGCGGTCGGCGGTGGAAGCCTGCTGAGTGACCTGCAGTGAGCCCTCCGCCGTGGCGCGTCGGACACCCCGGGCGGCGCGGTCGGCGGTGGAAGCCTGCTGAGTGACCTGCAGTGAGCCCTCCGCCGTGGCGCGTCGGACACCCCGGGCGGCGCGGTCAGCGGTGGAAGCCTGCTGAGTGACCTGCAGTGAGCCCTCCGCCGTGGCGCGTCGGACACCCCGGGCGGCGCGGTCAGCGATGGAAGCACTGCTGAGTGACCTGCAGTGAGCCCTCCGCCGTGGCGACGTCGGCCGCCCCGGGCTGCGCTGAGTCGAGCGCTGGAAGCCTGCTTGTGACGCGGCCGGTCGGCTGTCCGTGAGCAGCCCGACGGCTGTCCACAGCAGCGGCGCGGTCGGCGGTGGAAGCCGGCTGAGTGACCTGCAGTGAGCCCTCCGCCGTGGCGCGTCGGCCGCCGGCGGCGCGGTCGCGAGGCCAGAACCTGCCTGCTGCGTGAGCCTCCGCCGTGGCGCGTCGCCGGCCAGGCCCGGCCGTGCCGCCGCCGAGGCCAGAACCTGCCCGTGCCGCCGCTGAGGCCAGAGCCCGCCCGTGCCGCCGCCGAGGCCAGAACCCGCCCGTGCCGCCGCTGAGGCCAGAGCCCACCCGTGCCGCCGCCGAGGCCAGGACCCGTCCGTGCCGCCGCCGAGGCCAGAGCCCGCCCGTGCCGCCGCCGAGGCCAGAGCCCGCCCGTGCCGCCGCCGAGGCCAGAGCCCGCCCGTGCCGCCGCTGAGGCCAGAGCCCGCCCGTGCCGCCGCCGAGGCCAGAGCCCGCCCGTGCCGCCGCCGAGGCCAGAACCCGCCCGTGCCGCCGCCGAGGCCAGAACCCGCCCGTGCCGCCGCCGAGGCCAGAGCCCGCCCGTGCCGCCGCCGAGGCCAGAGCCCGCCCGTGCCGCCGCCGAGGCCAGAACCCGCCCGTGCCGCCGCCGAGGCCAGAGCCCGCCCGTGCCGCCGCCGAGGCCAGAGCCCGCCCGTGCCGCCGCCGAGGCCAGAGCCCGCCCGTGCCGCCGCCGGGCCCAGAGCCCGTGCGGTGTTACTGTCCGTGTGTGTGTATGTGTCTACTCTGCTGAACTCGTGATCGATGTTTTGAGGTGTCGGTCGTTTGAGTTGGGGCGCCGGTGTTGTGGAAATGTCCCGGTCTACTATGGTTACTGAGAGCTGTCCGTGCGTTGCCATGGTGATGTTCAGCTGATGCGGGTATGCGTACTATGAGCATATGAGTGCATCGACCGACAATATCAGCGCATGCTGCTATCGCGGGCTGTCGAAGCCCACGGCAACAGTACAGTACATGCAAAGCCCACGGCAACAGTACAGTACATGCAAAGCCCACGGCAACAGTACAGTTAAAGCCCACAGTAACAGTGCGGTATAGTACAGCTGAATCACACGGTACCAGTGCAGAACAGTACAGTACAGTGCAGTCAAAGCCCGCGGTAACAGTACAGTACAGTGCAGTCAAAGCCCGCGGTAACAGTACAGTACAGTGCAGTCAAAGCCCACGGCAACAGTACAGTACAGTGCAGTCAAAGCCCACGGCAACAGTACAGTACAGTGCAGTCAAAGCCCACGGCAACAGTACAGTACAGTACAGTGCAGTCAAAGCCCACGGCAACAGTACAGTACAGTGCAGTCAAAGCCCACGGCAACAGTACAGTACAGTGCAGTCCAAGCCCACGGCAACAGTACAGTACAGTGCAGTCCAAGCCCGCGGTAACAGTACAGTGCAATGCAATCAAAACGTACAGTAGCAGTACAGCACATCCAAAGTCCATGGAAACAGTACAGGGCAGTCGAAGCCCATGATAACACCCCGGGTGCTGAGCTGCCAGAGTCCGGAGCTGACAACGCCACCACATTCCGTTGCTGTCCGAGCCAGAGTCGCAGTGTCGCCCCTGTGTCGGTACCCCTTCAGGTGAGGATCTCTCCGTCATGCGTCCATCATGTGCCGGAAACCCCGGAGGCTCTGTCGGAGGTCATCCCTGTATCCATCAGTCGTCCCCGCCAGGCCAACTCCCATGGCCTCGGTTGTCGTGACGTCAGAGGGGGTCGTCCCCGCGTCCATCAGTCGGACCAATCAGGTGAACTCCCGTGGCATCGGTTGCCATGACAACGGTTCGCGTGGCGTCAGCGTTTTTTTAATCGGTATATTTTGTTGTGCAGTTTGCAAAAGTGCTGCCCCAATCAACGCGTCATGACGCTAATGTTTTTGTCGGTTATAAGGTGGGGAGGTACCTCATACCCCATGTTTAAAAAATAATAATTTGAACATGATTCGTGCGACCAAAAATTCAACAACAAAAATGGCTCACTGATGCAAAAAGTCATGAAGAATCGAATGGCGCAACTTTTATCCCGGATCTCTTCGGAGTCGAAAGTTACAGAGCGATCAGTGTGAAATCGAGAAATCCCAAAAATGAAATAGAACACTTACTTTTTCCAAATTTCTACATTATTATCAGCGACCCACGTGTACTTTTTTGCGAAAAGAAGCGAACGTCTTCTTGAACCAGTCCTTGTCGGCATCAAGTTTGACAATTGCTCAACTTAAAATGTCCATTTTGTCATCAACAGTTCCCTTCCATTCGATGCCTTCTTCACGCAGCAACTCAGGCAGGACGTTGTACTTCAAGTGGTTTTGTGCAAGTTCAGCAGGGTTCAGCTCCGGTGAGAGGGCAGGCTAGTGATTTTTACATCACCGCCAACCATTCCTGACTCACCTCTCACAGAAAGCTGCCAACAGAAGGCCCGAGATCCGGAATTCATGCCAATTTAATGGTGAAAAATAACCGACCAGCGAATTTCATTTGTGGGGTTTTTCGATTTCACAGTGATCGCTCTGTAACTTTACAGTCCGAAGAGATCCGGCGATAAAAGTTGCACCATTCGATTCTTCATGACTTTACATATGTGAGCCATTTTTTTTTGGAATTTTTTGTCCCACGAATCATGTTCAATTTTTTTTAAACATGTGGTATGAGGTGCCTCCCCACCTTATAAGTTGCATATCACAGACAGGAAGTGGGGCCGTCGTGGTGTTGCTGGTTGACGCGTCGTTCTTTCCAGTGTCTTTCAACGCAAAGTGTAACAAAGACGACACGTTCTGCGACGCCGCCTTCTTTGGAAGTGTGTCTCACCGCTCAGGTGCAACACGGTGAAGTTTTCGACAACATCGTGACGTGCGATTTCCAGTTTTAGCGTGAATGAAAGTCCTTCGGAATGTCAAAAATCTTAGGCCGTCATGTGAACCGAAAATCCAAGACTTAGCAATAATCACATACTTTTTTCCTATAGTTGAACGTGACAATCGGATCAGAAATGTAATTCACGATATGCTTATCAATCACGTTTACCGTGAATCACACTCGGAAACATTTGGTTATCCCGGTCACCTCACGAATGCACCAGTTTCACTGTCCCACTGTCATCGGTGCAGTTTTACTGAGCACCAACTCATCGTGTTGGCAGAGCGCCCTTTTGGCACGGGACGGCGTGCACAGCCGTCGGAAGCGGCACAAGCTGTAGTGGCGCGCTGGAGTTGATTTTCCTCCGGGGTCAAACTGACTCAGGGAAGAGCCATCTTTGAATCAAGCGACGGCGCCGGAAAACGTTCTGTGGTGAGCAGACATGTCAGGATCGCAGCGCATAGACTGACGGAGCGAGTCGTTACCAGAGGCGTATCCAGGGGGAGGTCTTCCCTGAACACGAAATTACACTAGTCAAACAAGTTTTGGGATTTGCACCGCATCAAACAGGACATTCGGCGCACCGAGAGCAGCCTCCATGGATTTGTTTTGCTCTCCCGTAAGAATATCCCAGCTGCGCCCCTGATCGTGATGGACGTGTTTTAATCGGCGCATGTGTGTGCCGTTGAGGTCACGTGGCGACACTTCCCCGGGCAGTGGAGGTCACGTGACGACACTCCACCGGGCAGTGGAGGTCACGTGGCGACACCACCGGGCAGTGGTGGAAACACCAGCGTGTAGCTGCTGGCGGAATGCCGCGCAATACCGACCGTTCCTAGCTTTGTTGTTACTGCCGGCAGCCTCTGCGATCCATGCGTTAACGAGTCACCTGTTGTTGGACGACATCTAACGGTGTGCACTTGCCGGCGTCGGGACTGGATACTTGTGGCGTGTTCTGAGGAAGCTTCTACTCGTGCCGTTCTCGTGTCTTCTGTTGCCGTACTTTTGCTACATGCTTTGTGAAAATTGTGCTGAGAACCAACCGTTTCTATTCGATGTCTTCCTGTTCCACGCGACATTCGTGCGTTGTCCCCGAATTACTTGCGCCTCAGGTGTTTATTCGTTTGGTGTCATGGCCACGGTTGGAAAATTAGGCCGTTTCGGAGGTTAGCATCCGAAGCAATACCCTCTCCAGAACATTATTCTCATCTGCAGATTACATCTAGCCGTTTGATAAACACTGTTATGATAAAGTGCTCATTAGTCACCGGAAAGTGCAACATGGATTTGGATGTCACAGCTTGAAGACAAATATCATCTGCATTTGGCTACCCAAACATTTTCCCCTCCACATCCAGGAATACAAAGTAAACATCCAGCACCGGCTGCGTTCCAACTTCGTCATTTCATTTTGATAAGCTTTAACGCCGTCAAAGGCCACCCGTGTGGCTATAGTGTGGTGTGTTTGGAGACGAGGTGTGCGGTTCGTGTGTTGTGCTTCGCGGTGAGATGTGCGGTTCGTGTCGTGTGTTTGGGGTGAGATATGCGGTTCGTGTGGTGGGCTTCATGGTGACTTACGCTGTCCGTGCGGTGTGTTTCGAGGCGAGATGTGCTCTGTCCGTGCGGTTAATTTGTGGGCGAGACACGCGCTGCCCGTGCGGTGTGTTTGTAGGCGAGACACGCGCTGTCCGTGCGGTGTGTTTGTAGGCGGGACACGCGCTGTCCGTGCGGTGTGTTTGTAGGCGGGACCACGCTGTCCGTGCGGTGTGTTTGTAGGCGGGACACGCGCTGTCCGTGCGGTGTGTTTGTAGGCGGACACGCGCTGTCCGTGCGGTGTGTTTGTAGGCGAGACACGCACTGTTCGTGCGGTGTGTTTGTAGGCGAGACACGCGCTGTCCGTGCGGTGTGTTTGTAGGCGAGACACGCGCTGTCCGTGCGGTGTGTTTGTAGGCGGGACTCGCGCTGTCCGTGCGGTGTGTTTGTAGGCGGGGGGTTTGGGGCGGGACACGCGCTGTCCGTGCGGTGTGTTTGTAGGCGGGACACGCGCTGTCCGTGCGGTGTGTTTGTAGGCGGGACTCGCGCTGTCCGTGCGGTGTGTTTGTAGGCGGGACACGCGCTGTCCGTGCGGTGTGTTTGTAGGCGGGACTCGCGCTGTCCGTGCGGTGTGTTTGTAGGCGGGACACGCGCTGTCCGTGCGGTGTGTTTGGAGGCGAGATGTACTCTGTCCGTGCGGTGTGTTTGTAGGCGGACACGCGCTGTCCGTGCGGTGTGTTTGTAGGCGGACCGCGCTGTCCGTGCGGTGTGTTTGTGGGGGACTCGCTGTCCGTGCGGTGTGTTTGTAGGCGGGACACGCTGTCCGTGCGGTGTGTTTGTAGGCGAGACACGCGCTGTCCGTGCGGTGTGTTTGTAGGCGGGACACGCGCTGTCCGTGCGGTGTGTTTGGAGGCGAGACACGCGCTGTCCGTGCGGTGTGTTTGTAGGCGAGACACGCGCTGTCCGTGCGGTGTGTTTGTAGGCGGGACGTCACGCTGTCCGTGCGGTGTGTTTGGAGGCGGGACACGCGCTGTCCGTGCGGTGTGTTTGTAGGCGGGACACGCGCTGTCCGTGCGGTGTGTTTGTAGGCGAGACACGCGCTGTCCGTGCGGTGTGTTTGTAGGCGGGACACGCGCTGTCCGTGCGGTGTGTTTGTAGGCGGGACACGCGCTGTCCGTGCGGTGTGTTTGTAGGCGGGACACGCGCTGTCCGTGCGGTGTGTTTGTAGGCGAGATGTACGCTGTCCGTGCGGTGTGTTTGTAGGCGGGACACGCGCTGTCCGTGCGGTGTGTTTGTAGGCGGGACACGCGCTGTCCGTGCGGTGTGTTTGTAGGCGGGACTCGCGCTGTCCGTGCGGTGTGTTTGTAGGCGGGACACGCGCTGTCCGTGCGGTGTGTTTGTAGGCGAGACACGCGCTGTCCGTGCGGTGTGTTTGTAGGCGGGACACGCGCTGTCCGTGCGGTGTGTTTGTAGGCGGACACGCGCTGTCCGTGCGGTGTGTTTGTAGGCGGGACACGCGCTGTCCGTGCGGTGTGTTTGTAGGCGGGACTCACGCTGTCCGTGCGGTGTGTTTGTAGGCGGGACACGCGCTGTCCGTGCGGTGTGTTTGTAGGCGGGACACGCGCTGTCCGTGCGGTGTGTTTGTAGGCGGGACACGCGCCCGTGAGCTCGCCTCCGCCCTGTGATACGCTGCTACAGCACCGACTCCGGACCGCTCGCTGCTCTTGTCTCTGTGATCCGCTCGTCGGCTACCAGTGCGCTGTTTTGTCATTATATTACGGTTGATGTCGTGCTTGGTCGACTCGTTCCGCGGCCGGTGATCCCGGTGATGGGTGTGGTCACGTGGTCAGAAAGTTTTCCACTGTGGGTGGAAATAGACGATTTCTGAACCGAGGAAGCTCTTCAGACTGTAGCGCGTGCGTAATTCTCGTTGGTGCCACTTCGCAAAGCAGACTTGTGATGCTGTTGCTTTGAGGAAAGAGAAAAGTAATTTCTATTACTCGTGCTGTTAATTTATCCGTCCGTGCAGTGAGATGGATTTCATGCCATGGGGCAGTGCTTTTTTCGCAACCACAGAAACCAAAATCTGCGAGAGTTAGCGCGACGCTGCCGGGGATGGCTGATGGCCAATCCTTTGCCGATCTTACATTTTGCACAGCTTACAGATGTCATGCAAGACCACCTAGCTGTGATGCCGATGTGTTTTCTCCCGCCTCTTCACCACCTCCTCACTCCCTACGGCGGTGCAATACGAATGCTTTCTCAGCATGTCAGGCCGCGCCACCACAAGAACATCTCAACGTATCACTTCCGCCACCGCAAGAATCTCTCAGGGTCTCACTCCGGCCACCACGAGAATCTATCAGCGTCTCACTTTCGCCAACGTGAGCATCTCTGTGTCTCACTTTGGCCACCGTAAGAATTTGTCAGCGTTTCATTTTCGCCACGGTAAGAATCTCTCAGCGTCCTGTGCTATTCACCGATGGAATTTGGGTGAGTCTAAAAACAAAACCCATCTCAGACACCACGTTACAAGCACCATCACAGACATTGCAGATCTCACGACGCGAACACGTGGTGTTGACAATAGTTGTTCCGTGACGTCTTACCAATATCTTAGCGTGCTTGGAGAAGGTATGGTAAGCTGCGCCTTTGATCACACTGGTCTGCGTGATTTATAAGGTCAAGGGTTTCTCAGCTGTTTTTAGGTCAGTTTTTCATGCTGATTCCGAAAATGGCATCCGTTTTGCTCGATTAGCTCGATTTTTAAAAAGTGTTATTTCACTCATATGAACCAAAACATCGCTCTGACTGGTTTACTAGTGAATCCGTCAGAAGCATAAATAAAGGTTTAAACTCCAAACAGATGGACCATAAGTGTATTCAGAGCGCATCCAAACAGTGCACACTACTGCGGAATAAATGGTCTTTTCAGGGACTTCCGACTGTGTTGAGCAGATGGGACATCCTTCTTCAGGCACCAACAACAGTCCACCAGAAAGTTCACATCCCACCGACCTTGGTAGCGTTCTTCCATCACCCGTATGTCTTTGTGGAAGCGTTCTCCCTCCTCTTCACTGTAATCTCCAGTTATCTGGGAAATAATCTAGATGGGACCTAAGGAAGCGCATTTTTACCGACATTCGAGCACCAAGTTGCTGAAAACTGTCCATCAACTCATCGACGAACTTCACGTATTCCACACTTCTGTGATTACCTAGGAAGTTGGTGATGATTGACTTCAAGGCCAGCCATGCAGAGAGCTCATACTGTTCCAGACATTCTTCGAATCGAGTACCCTTCATGAGCTCCCTTATCTGAGGACCGTCGAATACACCAGCCTTCAGCTTCTCTCTGCTCACATGAGGAAATTTCTGTCCAAAAAATGCAAATCCTCGTCCTTCTTTATCCAGTGCTTTCACAAAATGTTTCATCAAACCGAGTTTGATATGGAGTGGTGGAAGTAGGATTTTCTGTGGTTCAGCCAGTGGGCGTGACTGCACGTTGTGGGAGCCAGGTTCAAGTGCATGCCTGGATGGCCAGTCGCGTTGTACATAGTGCTGTTCGTCAGCCCGACTATCCCAGAGGCATAGGAAGCATGGATATTTCGTGTAGACGCCCTGCAGCCCAAGGACGAGACCTACTACCTTGAGGTCACCACAGATCAGCCAACCATGCTCTTTGTAGTTCAAAGCAGACAACAAAAGTTCCATGCTGTTATGTGTTTCCCTCAGTTGCACGGAGTGTCCAACAGGAATCGACGCGAACTTATTGCCGTTGTTCAGAAGAACTGCTTTCACGCTCCTACTCGAGGAGTCTATGAACAGCCTCCATTCTGCCGGGTTTTACTCTGTACCCATTGCTTCTACTAGGCCCGCGATGTTGTTGCAGTAGATTATAGAATGTTCTTCGTCGAAGGTAAAGTATTCTCTGAATTCTGTTTCGCGATTCCGATGCCAAAAGAATGTCGTTTCAGGCGCCAGCAAACGTTTCTCGCGGAGCCGTGAACCCAGCAGCTGAGCAGATTCCTTGGACAAGTTCAGGTCCCTCATTAGGTCATTGGGCTCAGCTTGGTTCAACGGTACCGGTCGATCGTTCTCGGTCGGTTCATATGAACCAGACGCGTCTGCGTCCATTTCATCCCCACTAGAGTCGGAAGATGACTCGATGTCGACATCGGGTTCAGGGATGGGGACATCTGGACCATGAGGGACTGGCTTGATGGCTGATGGCACATCCGGATATTTTACATGCTTCTGTTTCTTTCGATTTACTCCTTTCAGATATGTCATACAAAAATTCTTACTTCTCTCCACTACTGATATATCATACTGCAGTATGCATACTGATACATCAGTGTGTGAGTTGTTATCTTTGACGTAGTGTGAAAACTTGAGCTAATCGAGAAGAATGGATAGTATTTTCGGATTCAGCACACGAAACTTGTATTAGAACAGCTGAAAAACGTCCGACTTTTTTAGAAAAAAAAGTTTTGAAACGCAGGCCAGTGCCATTTATCTCGAAATTTGTCATTTTCAAGTTCTACCTCTCGGGCCGTTGGATGGGAATCCGTGGTAATTCCGAGTGTTGGCTGGGATATGCCCTTAGGTACATCTGGGATTTGCGTTAGGGTTAATCCAAGCCTCCTTAAAAAGACTCCGCTTGTGACCACTTTGAGGACTAGAAAATTCGGAGTCATTTTAGTTCTTGGGTCCCAATTAATAAATTTCGCCTATCATCTACGGAGTTCAGGCCCGTGCTCCCATCTGCCATTCATTGCGTGCGCCAATAGGGCTAGGTTGCATACCTCTGTATCAGGAACGGACTCAGGAGCCTAGATGTCCGGCATTCGTCAGGAGCGCCACTGATTGAGGGGAATGCTGGAGGCTGAGGGGTGGGGAGTGGGGGGGATTCGAGTGTCCATAGATGGTGCCTTTTCCGGAAGAAATTAAAGGCGATGCACTGTAGCGTTCTGAAGTAGCGTGTTTTCCCCTCCCAGGGGCGGCTCGTCCCCATGGGATAGGGGCGCATGCACCAGCACCATTGACGGATCAACGGGACCAAACCCCTCCAAGATGACCTGATCTTGGCAAAATTGAGCTTTGTTCACAATTTGCGGAAACATGTTTTTGATGTTTCTTTTAAGCTCTGGCTTAGGTTGTATCGGAATTCAACGGATTTGTCATTGATCATTTTTATATTACCTCTCTCCATGCCGACGTTTGGTGAAGGTTTCGTGGAAATTGACTGAGCGGTTTCTGAAACTGATTATGTCTTCCAAGCCCGAAGTCCAGTTTTCAACGATTTGGTGACCATTGACCTGACCTAAGCTCACAAAAGCCCAAACCGCACGCATTTGGCACATGCCCGATCGCTTGGCGAAGGCTCCACGAACATCAATGCAGCGGTTTCTGAGACCGGCCATGTGCGTGAGACGATGTCTGTAACATGGTGTATGTGGGATTGAACCTGTTCAGCCATTGTCAGTAGCAGCACATTGAACATCTTTAAAAACAGCACAGACAATCATAAGAATGGAGGGCTTGCTTCTCAGCACTCCAGGCAGGGCTGATCGACGGATTTGGTGGGCAACTGATTGAGTGTCTAGAGTGCAACCAAGAAGGGCTCATAGTTGCACTAATCTTTTATGTCCTTGTCTTATGCACCTGCGTTTTTCGGACCCACACCAGCGTCTCCCATCTGCGTACTGAGCCCGGCGGCCGGGCGGGCTTTCGCGCGGTTCGCGAGCGCGCGCTCCGCAGAGGGGGCGGGGCCGGCGGCAGGTCTGCGGGTCTGCGCGTCGCCAGCCGCCCGGCGCCGGCTCAGTCTCGCCGGTGTGGTGTCCGGGCGAGGTGGTGCGGCTGGTGCGGCTGGTGCGCGGAGGTGGTGATCAGCGCGCCGTGCCGGCGGTGCTGTGTCGGGCGCCATGGCAACGCCTGCGGTGGACACGGACGAGGTGGCCAAGCTGGTGGAGACCAAGTACAAGGTGAGTCGTCGCCGGGCCGGATACAGGAATTGTCATGGGGAGAGAGGGACGGGCGCCTTCGGCCAAACAAATCGTTCAGCGAGGGGATGTACTTGAGTACACTGAAGGGGCTCGAGTGTATCTCATGCTCCTGTTGGTCTGAAATGGTCACTTATCCTCTAGCTATAAATCCTTTGAGCAGAAGGGGAGGGGGTACTCGAGTCTTCCTGACTTGGGAACACCTTTCCACGGGGAGTGGCACATATCCCCAGTGCCCCTGTCCTGTACCCATTCCTGGGGGTTCGCGTGAAGTGTGGCATCGGTGCCGCCCCCTGTATCCGCCCCTGGGGGTTCGCGTGAAGTGGTGCCGCTCCCTGTATCCGCCCCTGGGGGTTCGCGTGAAGTGTGGCATCGGTGCCCATTGCTGGCGCTTCGGTTAGTGAGACCGAAACGCCAGCACTGTCAGAAGCGTGGCTCAAAGGCGCACGTCTGACCCTTTCCGAACGGTCCCGAGCCATGCGGAAGGGAAGTGAGATATGTGTGTCACGACTCACAAGCAGCGGGCGTAGTCCGACAAGATGGTAAACGTCTGTTTGCTATCGGTGAATAACTCAGAGAATTCCGCTTCATAATGACCCGCGCTGAGATGATGGGCTGTCCTGAGCGTAAGACAGAGCTGACTCAATTCAAGGCTGCGTTGGTCGGAAAACGTTGACGCCACACCAATCGTTCGGTAATTTTAATATTTGCCGACACCGGCGTGTGGCTGGCTCATGCGAGCATGTCCATGTTACCATGTCCACTGTTCAGCCTTCGGCATTAATGGCCACTGACAGCGTCCGCTGTGAGCAGCCGTTGCTGCTGTGAGAGCCGTTGCTGTTGCGCCACCGATGGCCTCTGAATCGTTCTCTGGTCGAGAACACCAGTGCGCCACCGTTCGCCGAGCTCCAGGGGATCTCTTCATTCAGCTGTAGCAACACCCCGCCTCGGGAGAACACCCGGCCGCCTCTCACACGTGCATTCGGCGAAGCTCGGCTCGACGCCAATGTTTTGACGCGGAACGTGACGTCACAAACGCCTCGGACAGTCATCAAATTATTTCGCGCCACACTGCAGCCGGCAGTGCCGGTGGCGCCAAAACATGCCGGCCCGCGTTGGGGTCACGAGCCGCTACAGACGTAACCCGCCTACCGGCCGACGCGCGCTCCTTTTCACCGCCGGCATTGCGCCGATTTTGTCTCCATAGTCACGAAGTCACGTACGTGCCTCCTGTCATGTGACCGCCCGCGTCACGGTTCGCTTCACGCGCGGCCAAGGCAGTCGGCGGGGTGTGTGGCCCCGAATGACCCCGGGTGACCCGGCCAATGACCCGTGTCATGTCCGTGCAGTGCGGCGAATCAAATCGGCTGCAACGCATCTCTTATGGATTATCCAGCTGCCAGTGGAGCTGCCATTCAGTGTAGGGAACAATTTAAGAAGTTGACGTGGAGACGGGGGACGATGGCGACAAGATATGCACGAAAATGAAGAATTTGGTCGTCATCGGTGAACGTGCCTGGGAAAAAAATGAGGAAAAAAATTGCGGGCCACTGGGAAAGTCCCCAGTTAACATGCTAAAACAACGCTGGAGTGATGCTCCCAGTAAGCATGTTAAGACAACACTGAGCTCGCAGCTAAAATGCGAACATGTTAAAATAGGCCCCGATTCAGTGGAAGCAGATCTAACTGCCCAGCCGAAACAAGGTGGCCAAGGTGGCCAAGCGCCCAGCTATTTGCGACAGTTGGAATGAAAGATGATGCGCCGTCTAAGATGGCATATTATGTGCATAGCTTGAGATGCGACTTGGAACCTACAATTAGCGAGGACAAGTGCACATCTTCGTGGATATGCTGCTGAAAGGTCATCAGCGAGGAGTGAGTTCCCGTGATTCTGACATCAGTGAGGAGTGAGTTAGATGAGTCACAACATCAGTGAGGAGTGAGTTAGATGAGTCACAACATCAGTGAGGAGTGAGTTAGATGAGTCACAACATCAGTGAGGAGTGAGTTGGATGAGTCACAACATCAGTGAGGAGTGAGTTAGCGGGGTCCCAACATCGGTGAGTAAAGTATGGACTTACACAATACATGTACATTGTCCCCTGCCTCCCTTTCCGGTTGTGCGCCGTACAATAATGCACCACTGAGGTTCTGCTGATTATAATCAACAGAACCTGAAGCGTAATTCAAGTGTACTTACACTTGAAGCAAAGCTGATTCGGAAATTTCAGCCGATGTTGATGGAGCAGACGTCTGCGCTCTTCTCAGCGGATGAACAGGTTTCAGGGGCGTGCTCTGCGTTGTCCGCGTATTTCCCCGAGGAGGAGGGGGCCGGTTGTCGGCGATTGGCACGATGCTGGAAGGAGCGGATTTTCGCTCCGACTCGCCGCTTTGCCACGTAGTAGAGCTGCGGGATTTTTGGTGCGATCGCTTCAGGCCTTTTGCGTCAGGACTGGTTTTTTTTTCGAAAGCGAAACCTGAGGTGACGACCGAGGCTGATCTGGAGATAACTTTTCCGGATATTTGGTAATGCTTGTTTTTGCCAGGAGCGGGAGTGCTTTAAGACTCTCTAACAAGTGAGGTGGTGTCTGTTTATAGCAAAAAGGCTATCTACGGACATCTTCGCATGAGGAACACGCCGATATGTGTTGTTGGAAATTCTTGATACTGACACTCTTGATACCCTTGTCGCATTAACAGACAATGCGCTTTATACAACTAGTTCACGATTAAAGTCAGATATCCAGCATTTGACCGTTTCTGTCTTCATAAACATAAGCAAGGGGATTGCTTTGTCAGCAGACGGAGAAGCCGCGACTTATACGCGCTGATGTAGCTACCAGCCTTATCTTGTGAGCGCAGGTTACAGCTGCATCGTTGTCCCATCTGGAATATTCAGCTGTAATGTATGCGACTCGACAAAGCGGGCCCGGGATTGTACCGTGCGCAAAAAGACTTCCTCAAATTGAAAGTGAATCCGCACAACCAGCGCCACAATCTGCTCGATCTCCGGAAGGTGGGGAGAGTGGAGTGCGGCAGCGCGATGACATTGGCTATAGTTATCTGCTGAATAAATATATCTACACCGTGTAGTGCAGCAGCTGTGGTAGGAGCGGCCATTGACGCGTAACGTGTTATGCATGGTGATATCTTACTGGGCCCCCAGGACATGCGTCAATCCAATGCCCCATAGTTTCCACTTTCACATTTTTTTTGGAACAACACGTTGAAAGGCAACTTTCGTTGTCACCTCGAGTGTGAAGCAGTGGTTTTCATTGCCTTGACAATACCATGTACGTATAATTTATAATTATTACGCCGCCTTGTTTGGCTTTATTTTCCTGATATGATTGAAAGCAGCATCACTATCAATGCAATCAACATCATTTATCCGATCACATGTCACTGAACTATGGTGTACGGTCGGGAGATTGGTCATATCTTCCAATGTAAACACTGATTTAAACTGCTTGCTCAGCTCAACCATCTCTGTATCCTCACTCAATATAGTCCCATTTACTTCCAGTGGACCAATTGTGCTAGAAACTTTACTCAGCTTGTAGAAACTAAAGGACTAAAGATTTAAACTTTTCCCACATTTCACAGGCATTCAAATTGGAGAATTCTTCTTCCCATCTTGTGGCACTTAAAGCCGCTCTCATGCAGTCAAAGTCTGTTCTGTTGAAATTTGGAACCTTTACCAAATTATCCTTAACAATTTCCACTACATGTGCCTTGAATCTAACTATGTTATGGTCACTTCTTCCCAGAGTTTCTCCTGCAGTCAAGTCTTGAACCAAGTAACTAATATCCGAGAATACAAGGTCCAAGAATGAGCCATGCCTGGTAGGTTCCGTTACAAATTGGTGTAAGAACAGGTCCTCTTCAAGGCATTTCCTATACATTTTGCATGATGGGGAGCCAACAACAACATTTTCATATCCGTTTAGATTAAAGTCACCAAAGAATAAGGCACTTCCTCCGAAAGTTTCTACTGATTTCCTCACAAATCACCTTCTCCAGCTCCAGTTGCTGAGAATGTGGCAGGGTTCCTGATCGGTAGAAAGCTCCTATCCTCAGTGTATTGCTGTTGCCTTTTCCCACAGCGACATCAAGCCAAATGGACTCAACAGACACATTTTTATCCCCACTTGCTACTTTTTAAGAACTGAATAAGCTATTCACATAGAGCATTACACCGCCCCCTTTCACTGCTGGACCCCTATTGCATGAAAACTTATTGTATCCCTGGATCTCATAGTCCTGCAAGTTATCTCCAAAATACCCCTCACTGACCCATGCCTCCGTAATGCAAAAAAAAATATGGTTCCTCTAATGTGATGAACTTAGAGATAAAGTTTCTCACATTAGAGGAACCAGAACCAGTGTACTTTATCACTGGTACAGTGATATGCACTCCGAAAAAAGTACACTAGTTTTGCCTCTGTTCACAACAATTCGCATTCTGTGTTTGTCAGCATTTGGACGTAGGAAGCCACGTCATGTTATTGTGCTTTGTGAAGCTATTTTACGAAATACGTATTCCAAAGTGAATGCATACATTGCTTTGTATCTGTCATAACTTCGCACGCCCGAACATAGGTGCAGGTTTCTGAAAATTACTGGGAGGGGACAATGCATGAAGGCGCTGTGCGGACCCAAATGGAATGGGGAGGTGGGTATATACCACGTAGGGTCCCAAACTAAAAGTTAAAAGCATTGGAAGGGGAGCAAGTACCCTCCCAAAAGCATGCAAACCTACACCACTGAACCCCGATTTCAGTAGCATAATCAGACAATCCATTTCTGCTCACAGCCTGTTCGTTCCCTGATTTTCGCCCTCCCGCCGATTTCGCCCGCCATATTCCCGGGCTAACGACGACGAACAGCTGTGACGCGTTCTGGCAGTCGAACATCAAATGAACGCCAAGTCGGATGCTGACCGGAATGCCAAACGGACGTCGTCGGCGGCGCCGCGACGGCCGCTGTTGCGACCTCGTCAGCGGGCCCCGCCTGGCGCAGCTCCAGCTGTGACCCGGACGGGTCAGGCGTCACCGTCGGACGCGCCGCCAGCTGATGATGCGGGTCACGGCTCGTGACGGCACGGTGACGCGAGCTTCGCAGCTGTGACGTCATTGGTGTCGGAGGGACGTCGCCTGTGCACTTGCCGCCAAATGGTGGGTCAAGTCATTCGGCCACACGCAAGTCATTTGGAGCCTTTTGAGTCCGACGGCGGGTCAGGTTTGATCATCATCGACCACACGTTTTCCCCCGACGGCGGGTCAGGTGTGATCATTCAACCACATGCTCCCGCCCGACGGCATGTCAGTTCATTTGACCACATGCCCGACGGGAGGTCAGGTCATTCAAACACACACTCCCGCCCGACGGCGGGTCAGGTCATTCGACCATGCGCGGTAGGACTCGGTTTTCTATAGAAAGCATTTTAAAGCCGGGATATTCTCAAGTAGCACAAGAAGAGGTAGTGAGCGCCGTGAAAGTCAAACCACTGGCACTGCTGCAAAGCAGCGCTGGTTTTCTCCCCGAAGTATTACGACGTCACGCATGTACAGGATTTACCGCCGCCACCTCACCCATGGTCACACTCATGTACGACGGGCGGGACCCTCACTCTTATCACATGATCTTGACATTGCCTTTGAGTGAAAGTGAACATCGACGCCCACTTAAAATTATCTGTACTGGCAGCATTGACGAATCAATGGAGGCGACAAGGAGCGAGTTCTGACCGATGGTCAGACGAGGTAAACAGCAGCGGTAGGCACGGACGCGGTGGGTACGAACGCGTGCACAGCATAAGGCAAAATTAGTTGCGATTATTTACTTGTTGGATACACTGTTAGGTTGCCAACTGATCTGAGTTGTCTGACTTGTCAGAATCTGGTGATCAGCCATCAGGTATGACGAATGGAGATTGAACTCACCTTCACCTGTCCTATCGCAAGCGTTACCAAGACACCTCAACGGGGGGATGAGGGGGGGGGGTCTCAAAGGGGACGGAGGAATATAATGGCATGTGATGTGCTTAGACATGGCGCTTTGTCATCGGTATGGGGAATAGATATGTGCCAGATACCGCCCTTTGTACTCGGAAGGGGGAATATAGGTGTGTTAGATACCACGCTTTGTGTTCAATAGGAGGAATACAGATGCGCTAGATATTGCGCTTTGCGCAAAATAGGGGAATAGATATGTGCTAGATACTGCGCTTTGTACTCGGGAGGGGGAATATAGATGTGTTATGTACTGTGCTTTGTGCGCAGAACAGGAATGGAGATGTGCTAGATACTGCGCTTTGTGTTCGGTAGGAGGAATATATTTGAGTTCCTCCACCACAAGGGTAATGAACCGAGCTGGTTTCAGCACCACCGGACATAGCTGAACTGTGCGTGGTTCCACCATTTCCCCGGGCAGTGTAAGTTCGAGGGTCGCTGGACTTGGGTGTCTGAACTTCGTGGGTTCCGCTGGCAGTACGAGTTTAGCCCGAGTCAGCGGAGCGAGACAGTATGCCCACCTGCCGTGTTGCGGCAGCCTGATAATGGCTCCTGTCGTCGTGATGATCTTTTAATTCACGCCGTGTGAATTCAGCCGTACCTCACACCGGTGTTGTGAACCGGCTGCCGTGTACCCCGGTACGGTGTACCCCGGTACGGTGTACCCCGGTACGGTGTACCCCGGTACGGTGTACCCGGTACGGTGTACCCTGGTACGATGTACTCGAGTACGGTGTACCCCGGTACAGTGTACCCCGGTACGGTGTACCCCGTGTGGTACCCCGGTACGGTGTACCCCGGTACGATGTACCCCGGTACGGTGTACCCCGGTACGGTGTACCCCGGCACGGTGTACCCCGGTACGGTGTACCCTGGTACGATGTACCCCGGTACGGTGTACCCCGGTACGGTGTACCCCGGTACGGTGTACCCCGGTACGGTGCACCCCGGTACGGTGTACCCTGGTACGATGTACCCCGGTACGGTGTACCCCGGTACGGTGTACCCCGGTACGGTGTACCCCGGTACGGTGTACCCCGGTACGGTGTACCCCGGTACGGTGCACCCCGGTACGGTGCACCCCGGTACGGTGTACCCCGGTACGATGTACTCGAGTACGGTGTAACCCGGTACGGTGTATCTGTGGTTAATACACCCCAGCACGATGTATCCGTTCGGAAATGTTTCGACGAGTCAGTTTGTCGGTTTGTTTCGACGAGTCGGTTTGTTTCGACGAGTCGGTTAACTTTGGCTGGCATTCTGAGCCCTCCCCTTTCTTTGACACCTACTGGATACCTGGTCATTCCGACTTCGAGCTGGCCCAGCCGATGGCGCCAGCTGGGCCAGCCGATGACGTCAGCTGGCGCCATCGACAACACCTGCCAACGATGTGTCATCGCCAGTACCGGCCACCTTACATGTTACGGCAGATGACGTGTGGCGGACGGTGTGCGACATGCGCCACATGGGCTCGTGCCAAACGATATTGGTTGTAGTTTTGATACGCGATGCGCCGTTCTTGCACGTGGTGTGCCGGTCTTGCACGTGGTGTGCCGGTCTTGCACGTGGTGTGCCGGTCTTGCACGTGGTGTGCCGTGAGCCAAACGTGGCATACCCGGCGCGCCTATCACTGAGCGAATTTTCGTTAGCGAAGCCATGCTCCGGGCGCCATCCTTTCGAACTTCTTATTTATCTTCTTTTCTTCTTATCTATCTTCTATTTTCTTATTTACCTTTTTATTTTCTTCTTATTTATCTTCTTATTTACCCTCTTATTTTCTTCTTATTTTCTTCTTATTTTCTTCTTATTCTCTTCTTATTTATCTTCTTATCTTCTTTCGCTAACTTCTTATCTTTCGCCCGTCTAGAGAAAATGTGTCGAGCGCCGGAGCGATGGAAGGCTCTGAATTTTGCGCTCAGCTTTGGGCGGGTATGAGATGTCAGCTGGCTGGGAAATATTGGAGCGGCATACCACATTAATATTGGCTGTGACCGCTGCCATTCCGTAAATCACAAAACCAGAAACGTAATAGTGGCCCATGGCTCTGAAAAGGGAGGAGCAGAAACAACAGTAGGATATCAAATGCCCAGGCTTGTCTACTCTGCTATCCACTATCCACTATCGCGAGTCTGCCCTTTGTTGCCAATGGGCTAACTCATCTCTCCAGCTCACTCTTGGTACATTACCACTTTGGAAGCCCCGGAACCACATTCATTGTCAAAGCATTTTCTCGGATTCCGCTTCCTGACCACGACAGCATCGTCTCTGATTCCACTTCCTGACCACGACAGCATCGTCTCTGATTCCACTTCCTGCCCACGACAGCATCGATTCGGAGCCCCGCGATTCCGGCATCGCGCTCGCTCTTGACCCCACCTCGGCGCCCACGCTCCGAGCCAAGGCTGCTGGTCGGACGGCACCACAGCCATCCAGAGGACCGTCCGCGCCAGCCGCCGCACTGGGCACCATCAGCGGCCGAGTCGGCGGCGCTTCTCTCCCGCCGCACCCGTGCTTTACGACTCCATGATTCGGCCGCCTGTTCGACACAGAGCGGCCAGATCGTGTGGCACTCGGATTAGTTCACTTTTACGAGGAGCGCAGGCTCGGGCCATGGCATCACGACGGGAAGCGAGCTGGCGTGCGGCTCTGGTAGCGGCATCCTTATCTGTCCGCTGTTGAGTACCGCCATAGGCGCACCGGAGGGGGGTCCAGGGGTCCGGGCCCCCCATGAGACCAAAGTGCCCTTTTGGCCAAAGGTGCCCTTTTGACCGAAAAGTACCCTCTTGGCCGGAATGTCCCAAATTCAGCCCAAAAATCACCTGCCTGATGTGCCCCGCCTGTGCCAAAGGTGCCCTTTCACCCAAAACTGCCCTTTTGACGATTTTTTTTTTAACGGTCTCCCCCCCCGGTCAACAAAGTGCCCTCTTGGCCGATGAATGTGCCCAAATGTGCCCTATGTGCCCCGCCCGTGCCAAAACTGCCCTTTTGGCGAAAAAAAATATTCACGCCCCCCCGGTCAACAAACCTTCCAGTGTGCCTCGGACCGCAAAGTGCCCTTTTGGAGCCGGCCAAGTGCCCTTTTCGGTCCGCCCCCCCCCAATGGAAAAATCCTGGGTGCGCGCCTGAGTACCGCCCCACGGCGGCAATCCAAGGAGCTGTGAGTCTACCATCAGACTTTGACGACAGCTTAGCTGACGTGTAGGACGTCAGAGGCTGACGACAGCTTAGCTGACGAGCGGGGCGTTAGGCGCTGACGACAGACTAGCTGACGAACATGGCTTCAGATGCTGATGACAGCTTAGCTGATGACCAGGGCGTCAGACGCTGACGGCAGAGTAGCTGACGAGCAGGGCGTCAGACGCTGACGACAGCCTAGCTGACGAGTAGGGCGTCGGCCGAGGAAATACAAAATCGTGGTGGAACGCTAAGTTGCATTTCGCTGTAACATAGCTCCAAATCTCTCCTACACCATTCTTCAACGTGAACTTCCCTTTGCAGGTAATGCATTTGAACAATTCATCAGTGCCAAAGCATGCACGTTCTCGGTGCTGTTAGGCGCTCAACCACTGCACAGCGGGGGAGACTGGGTCCCCTACAGCAGTGACAGCACAATGCGATAAGTGCTTCACCGTTGGTGCGAATCGTCCCACCACGGTGTAATTTCCCCCACAAAGCGCAGTTAATTGAGCTGTAGTTTCCCCACAATTGACCTGTTGTCCGGGGCGGTGCCGGCCTTTGGCGGGACGGGGAACGGTGAGGTCAGCCGCTCATGGGCGCAACGGCCAAGGTCAGTCGCATCCACCGCCAAGGTCAACCACTTCTACGGAAATTCCGCTTTCCCCCAAACTTGGACGCCGTGGGAACCTCGGCGGGAATGGGACGCATGAACGCTGCCAACGCAGTACGCATGAACGCTTTGATCCGCCAGTGCCCAGGTGAGCCGATTTCAGCTTTTGAATCATCTATAATCCCGGTGGCGTTTTTCTATGTTGATCTGTGGTTGCTGGGTTACTCGAGTGGATCGCTCGATTTTTGTCGGAAGACACCTGGACATACTTACATTTTCAGGATTAATACGGCTTGATATGTCCACTGAGAAAGGTTGGCTTTCACCGCACGTGGTATATATATATATATATATATATATTATATATATATATATATATATATATATATATATATATATGGGATAACATATGATACATCTGATATCACACGTAATATATGTCATGGCACGCAATGCATACATACTTGCACACACACACAAACACACACACACACACATACACACACACACACACACACACACACACACACTCACACATGCACAAACACATGCATATATATATATATATACATGTAGATATATAGGTAATTTAACTTGTGACATTTTTAACATCACACGTAATATATACGGCAATACACATAATGGATATGACATCGCACCTGGTATATAGGGCATCACATATGGCAGATCTGACATCAGACGCGACACATGACATTTGACACATGCCACCACAATGACGAAGCTAAACTGTCATACGTGACAGACCTGACCATCGTGGTGTTTGCCAGGGGTTTCCCGGCCTGCAAGACAGCCGATGGCACTAACCATGGAGATGAAATCGGCCACCGGAAGTCATTTGTCCTTTGTGGAATTCCTTTTTATATTTGCAGTTACTGAACGTATAATATTTGAATGTGTGTTAGGGGGCGCGCTATTTTACAGCAAGCACAGAAGCACAGTGCCAACAGGTTTCTTCAGTTATATACGAGCTTGATATTCCTGCTTCGGATAACAAGTTGTGCAACAAGATCAGCTGCAGAAGGAGTTGGGAGAAGCAAGGTGATGGGGGGGGGGGCGCGCGGATGCAACTGTCATGGATGAGCTGCAATCTTTTTGTACACAAGAATATAAACCATGAGACATACAGTGGGCAATTTCGACAATCCGTATAGTGCCAGTTTTGCCAAGGCTAAGGCTACTGCTAGGGCTCAGGCTAAGGCTAGAGCTAGGAGTAGGGCTAGGGCTAAGGGTAGGGGTAAGGCTAGGGCTAAGGCGGCCGACCCAGACAACACAGCTTCGCCATGAAATTGCATCTCGCCGAAAAAAAACTCGCCCCTGCAATCACTCGCCTACACCATCAACGCCGCCTACACCATCAACGCCGCCTACACCATCATCGCCGCCTACACCATCAACGCCGCCTACACCATCACCATCAACGCCGCCTACACCGTCACCATCAACGCCGCCTACACCATCAACGCCGCCGGCGACTCCGCCACCCGCCCTGCCGCCCTATTCGTCTCTCAATCAGCGCTAATCCTCTCCCGCAAACAGTTCATCTTCAGGAGTCTCGCCAGGTGGCTGTCGGAGCCGCGGAGGTCCCGCCCCTCCCCCCCCCCCGCCGCCCGCGCCGTTTGTTACTGCACACGTGAGGCTGGCGTCTCAGAAGAATTGCGAATTGGGATCCAGCGGATCGCTTCCGGATCAGAGAGCTGCGAGGGTGGAAATCGGCGCACTTCATCGGCGAAAACATAATCAGAGATGAGGGCGAGACCGGGGGCTTCCAAAATCTGGAGACTTCGTACAGGCGTGGCACGTGGAGTGTCCGAATGCTCGAGGCGTCAATCGTTCCTCATGCAGAGGTCTGGATCGGGTGCTATTAGCTGAGATAATGATTTAGTCCTTGTTTACAAGAAGAATAGCCTTTCATCACGTCAATTTGGCTATCTGATTGAATAGCAGCAGGTTCGCTGCGGCCTGGGCAATTGGCGGTTTCAGTTAGAGCTTCGAATGAATAGACTTCTGGTTCGTTACATCGCGATCTTTATGATCTTGTTAGGATCTTGTGAGGATTAGCTGTGATCTTGTAAGGATCAGTTATGGTCTCGTTGGGTCCAGTCGAAATCTTGTTCGGATCAATTATAGTCGCAGTTGGACTTTATTGGTCGAAATGCAATCCAACTCTTGGCTATTGGACCTCAGTTCCGATGAGTTTGCTTTAGAATTCCCCGTCTCGTAAAATCGGCATTCCGCATGCATTAGTTGGGAACTTGCCACACAGCCAGCACATATTTCCCAGGTCGCCAACCTCTAACTGATTTCATACTTCATTCCTTCAAATGAGCGCAGCGGAAATGGCGCAGACGACTGCGCGTGAGGAGCGCACACAGCAGCTCGAGGGAAGCCGGCGTCCGCTGATTGGACGACTGATTGCCCGCAGACGCTGTCGAAATTAATCACAGACTCCTCAAACTCACAGCTGCGCAACGCCCGCCACCCGGCCTAAGGCGCCCGCCGCATTCAGCACATTAATCATGTGGAACTACAGCAGCCGACGACGGGCGCACCTTGCTGCGAACGCCTTGAAGCTGCGGTGGCGGCGCCGACTGGGTCGGCATTGTGCGTTGTCGCCATGGTGACGCTGTTATGACGTCATGCGGCGTCTCTGTTACGTTGCCGCGGCGTCGTTACTGATGGCTAGCCGGGAGGTGTTAGTGTCGATGTCAGTGGTGTTAGGTGTCAGGGCTTACTGTCATGTGAGCACTGCTGGTGTGGAAAATGGTGGGTGACGAGGTGCGAGATGAGGTTGTGTCTGCAGACCAGGGATCAATCGGAGGCTGTATTGGCAGACCAGGACTGAGTCGGCAGACCAGGGGTCAGTCGACAGACCAGGGGTCAGTCGACAGACCACGGGTCAACCGCATACTGTGTAGGCAGACCAGGACTGAGTCGGCAGACCAGGGGTCGGTCGACAGACCAGGGTCAACCGCATACTGTGTCGGCAGACCAGGGGCCAGTCGACAGACCAGGGGCCAGTCGACAGACCAGGGGCCAGTCGGCAGACCAAGGGTCGTTCGACGGCTGAGTCGGCAGACCAGGAGTCAGTCGGAGACTGTATCAGCAGACCAGAGCTCAGTCGACGGCTGAGTTAGCAGACCAGGAGTCAGTCGGTTAACCCCGCGGCCATCACCTGGCGACACCACTCGAGGCCTCCACCACTCCACAGAGTGGGCCGACCCGTGCGCCCCTCTCGCGGGTCACGAGAGCGCCGCCTATTGTGACGCTCTTCAGGGTCGCAAAACAGCCGCCGGCAGGGACGCCACCACCTCCTCACCGGTGGAGTCCGCATCACGCGAAGGTTACCCAGGCTGTGGTCGGCAGAGCGCACACCAAATGCTCATCAATCAGATAATACGTCTATTACCTTCTATCTATCACAATTACAACGTATCGTACAAACATGGGTGTTGTTTTCAGGTGGGTGTGGTGGCCTGTTAGATGTCCGTTCCGTTCCTTTCCACAATTTATCGTACCAAACATGTGTCTTATTTTCAGGTGAGTGTGGCCAGTTGGATGTTCGTTCGCTTCATTTCCACACGCAGCGGGCTATGCTAGCTTCGTCTTACCTTTGTTTCACTATATACCACACCATTCAGAACCCCAGGACTGATCATTTTCCTAACATCATACCAGAGTTCGGAGAAGGCTATGCTGCAAAGCCGTGTTAGATTTCACGTCTCATTTCCTCCGACAGCGGCCTCAGGGTGTTACAAATGGCCACCGAGCTCGCCACTCAGCAACTCCCACGAGGAACCTCACCTTCTCCGGCACTCCGAAGTAGCGCGTCCACCGACTCCCTGAAGCCGTGCATTGAGCGAGTGTCAAGCCGCGTCGAGGTTCTCGCAGCCATACAGCACATCACATCACAGTATAGTACAGCACAGCACAGCACATCACAGCACAGCACAGCACAGCACAGCACAGCACAGCACAGCACAGCACAGCACAGCACAGCACAGCACAGCACAGCAGAGCACAGCAGAGCACAGCGACTTCACGGCATCGCGACGGCGGTATCTCCTGCTCGCAGCTCATGGCGATCTGGTCTGTCCATCAACGTCTAGTCCCGCCGACCATCAGTTTGGACTTCTGCCGACCATCACCCTGAAGTCCTGCCAACGGTCATCCTGAAGTCCTGCCGACCATCAGCATGAAGTCCTGCCGACCATCAGCCTGAAGTCCTGCCGACAATCAGCCTGAAGTCCTGCCGACCATCAGCCTGAAGTCCTGCCGACCATCAGCCTGAAGCCCTGCCGATAATCAGTCTGAAGTCCTGCCGACATCAGTCTGAAGTCCTGCCGACCATCAGCCTGAAGTCCTGCCGACAATCAGTCTGAAGTCCTGCCGGCCATCAGCCTGAAGTCCTGCTGTGAATTAGCCTGAACTCCTGCCGACCATCAGCCTGAAGTCCTGCTGTGAACTAGCCTGAACTCCTGCCGACCATCAGCCTGAAGTCCTGCTGTGAACTAGCCTGAAGTCCTGCCAACCATCAGCCTGAAGTCCTGCCGACCATCAGCCTGAAGTCCTGCCGACCATCAGCCTGAAGTCCTGCCGACCATTAGCCTGAAGTCCTGCCAACCATCAGCCTGAAGTCCTGCCGACCATCAGCCGCAGAGGTCAGCCGTTTGCCTCGTCACCTGTCGGGTCGTGATCTCAAGTCCGAGCTGCAATCTGACGCAAGATTGTGGGTTCGAATCTCACACTCGACGTAATTTACCGAGTCCACCCGCGGCCAATCGGCGTGAGAGGCTGGTGACGCTCTATAACCTAGCGGTTGAACGCGTCGTAAAATAACCGAAGGTTCTTCTTCTTTGCAATCTGACGCCATCGGGTGACATTTCTGCTGAGCAGCAGTCAGACACTCAGCAGGGCTGCTCCGGTGCTGTTGCTCGAGTCTCGTCTCACCCGACCTTCCAGTTCCCCCCCCGGACCGAGCTCTCCCACTGACACCGGCGTATCAGGCGCCCACTTCAGGCCTGCTGGCCCCGCCCACTTCCGACGCCGGCGGCTATTCGGAGTAAGCGGCAGCGTTATATATAGTTGGATGATCTTCGCGTGGAGAATAAAGTGACATTTCTGTCTGGTAGTCTAGCGGTTGGTTTCTTCCTGCATAGCGACTCGATAATCATTTCATTTTAACTGGATTCTATACCAGGGTGGGTTAGTGATGGATAACTTTTAAAACGGTGGGTGGTCGTGTTGATTTGTTCCGGTCCGTGGTGTATTTCCCCGACACATTTTAGAATGGACAACTTTTTAGACCGGAAAATCTTGTTTTTGAGTTCTGATTTTTGGTGGATGGGGTGAGATTTGTGCTGGGTGGGTGTGCACGACACAGATTCCTTTAAGCAGGCATGGATGCGATTTGAAGGTTGTTGGTAGGGAATTCAGTCCACATGTGTTGAGGGGGTAGCTAGGGTAAATAGGGCTGGGTAGCTAGGGTAGATAGGTATTGATAGGTGTGTGGGATGTTGGTGGATGGCTTCTTTAGGACGTGGTGATGGTTGAGGTTGGTCTTTTTACCGGGCTTATGGTGTCTTCCATTTACCGACTTAACTGGATGGGCCCTTGTGGCTCTTAAGTCTAAACACTTCATGCCTTTTATGATGTGCTCGACTCCCCTGCCTCGGCTCTGTCTGACGGCGGAACTCCGTCACGTGGTGACGGCGGAACTCCGCCACGTGGTGACGGCGGAACTCCGCCACGTGGTGACGGCGGAACTCCGCCACGTGGTGACGGCGGAACTCCATGTGGTGACGGCGGAACTCCACCACGTGGTGATGGCGGAACTTCGCCACATTGTGACGGCGGAACTCCACCACATGGTGACGTCGGAACTCCGCCATGTGGTGACGGCAGAACTCCATGTGGTGACGGCGGAACTCCGCCACGTGGTGGCGGCGGAACTCCGCCACGTGCTGACGGGTGAAATCCGCCACGTGGTGACGACGGAACTCCGCTACATGGTGACGGCGGAACTCCGCCACATGGTGACGGCGGAAGCCGCCATTTGTGGTGGCGGCGGAACTCCGCCACGTGGTGTGCGGAACTCCGCCACGTGGTGGCGGCGGAACTCCATCACGTGGTGACGGCGGAACTCCATCACGTGGTGACGGCGGAACTCCCCACGTGGTGATGGGGCCCGTGGTGACGGCGGAACTCCCCACGTGGTGATGGCGAACTCCGCCACGTGGTGGCGGCAGAACTCCATGTGGTGACGGCGGAACTCCGCTACGTGGTGGCGGCGGAACTCCATCACGTGGTGACGGCGGAACTCCGCCACGTGGTGACGGCGGAACTCCGCCACGTGGTGACGGCGGAACTCCGCCACGTGGTGACGGCGGAACTCCGCCACGTGGTGACGGCGGAACTCCGCCACGTGGTGACGCCGGAACTCCGCCACGTGCTGACGGCGGAACTGCTCGGCACGGTAACGGCCGACTGTACCGTCTCCGCCCCCAACTGCGCCATGACCCCGGCAACGGGGCTTTGTAATTCTGATCCGTGATGGTCGTCAGCACTGTTAGTCATTGATGCGGATATGTTTTTGTTTGGGCTTAGGGGCGCTTCGACTCCTTCGGTCATACAGCGAGATGTTTTTGTTGAACATGGTGTGGTGGGGAGGGCTGCTGTGAATGCACTCTGACAGTGTTCCCAACGGGGAGTAGAGCATGCCATTTTGAAAACACATCGGCGATTTGAAAGCTCTTGCTGCTGTTTAATCTTGAACTGGCAGCATGTCATACAAGTAAAAAGTGCTTAGACTTAATAAGAGCCATAATGGTTCATACAGTTAAGTCTGTAAATGGAGGATACCATAAGCACGGTAAAAAGATCCACCACAACCATTACAACACTTTCATCTGAATGTTTGAAAAAAGATGGATGAACAGTGATGGAGCAGGGGATGCTCTTGCATGCCAAAAGTATACGAAGCGGTAGGGATATCCCTGCCCGACCATATAGCAATGCGGCTTGACAACCCACCGACGTGACCACTTCGTCTTCACCCCCTATTCCGAAGCCGGCTAGTTTTCTCTCGGTCACCTTCGTACCACCCACCTCCTCTTCACCCCACCCCCACTCCGAAGCCGGTTCGTTTTCTCTCGACCACCTCGTACCACCCACCTCGTCTTCACCCCCTACTCCGAAGCCGACTCGTTTTCTCTCGGCCACCTCGTACCACCCACCTCTCCTCTCCCTGAAGCCGGCTCGTTTCTCTCGGCCACCTCGTACCACCCACCTCGTCTTACCCCTGCTCCGAGCCGTCTTTTTTGACCACCTCGTACCACCTCGTTCCCTCCGAAGCCGGCTCGTTTCTCTCGGCCACCTCGTGCCACCCACCTCGTCTTCATCCCTTGCCCCGAAGCCTGCCTGTTTTCTCTCGGCCACCTTCGTACCACCCACCTCGTCTTTACCCCCTGCTCCGGGGCCGGCTCGTTTCTCTCGGCCACATCGTACCACCCACCTCGTCTTCACCCCTGCTCCGAAGCGGCTCGTTTCCTCGGCCACCTGTACCACCCACCTCGTCTTCACCCCTGCTCCGGGGCCGGCTCTTTCTCTCGGCCACCTCGTACCACCCACCTCGTCTTCACCCCCTGCTCCGAAGCCGGCTCGTTTCTCTCGGCCACCTCGTACCACCCACCTCGTCTTTACCCCCTGCTCCGGAGCCGGCTCGTTTCTCTCGGCCACCTCGTGCCACCCACCTCGTCTTCATCCCTTGCCCCGAAGCCTGCCTGTTTTCTCTCGGCCACCTCGTACCACCCACCTCGTCTTTACCCCCTGCTCCGGGGCCGGCTCGTTTCTCTCGGCCACCTCGTGCCACCCACCTCGTCTTCACCCCCTGCTCCGGAGCCGGCTCGTTTCTCTCGGCCACCTTGTACCACCCACATCGCACGCGCCGACTCGTGGCATCGCATTCAGCCGGCTGACAGGCCGACTCTGGGTCGCGGCGATGACTCACAGGTGACAGCGGCGACCTCCGACCTCGGCGGGTAGGAGCGTGGCTGTGAGACCGGGCCGCCGGCCGCCCGGCTGCACAGTTCGGCCGATGTCGGGCCGTGCGTGTCTGTCTCGCCGGGGCGCTCCCAATTCCGAGGAGTGCCGAGGTGTGCTCCGGGTCGCGCCGTGTGAGGTAGAAATGTCCGGGCCGCCGTGAACGGGGTCGGGCGCAGCGCACGTCCAACTCATTACTCCTGCGCATTGCACATTGGCTCATTACGCTGCATTACATTACAATACACTACATTTGACACTTGCATTACGCATTCCTACATCACACATATTTCATCGGAACAACTGCAGGAAAGGGTCACCGAATCAGTGTGTCTAGCTACAAAATCTCAACTCGTGGCTCAAAATCGTGATGCTGAAACGATAGTGCAGAGTTCGAATGTCTCTTTGGTGTCGTTTTAGCTATGCTGCTGAACCACACGCATGAGCTACTCATCCATTTATCCGTATTTCATCGGAACAACTACAGGAAACGGTCTGCGATCAGCGTACTTGGCTACAAATCTCAACTTGCTGGCTCAAAATCGTGATGCTGAAACGATAGTTCAGAGTTCGAATGTCTACTTGATGTAGTTTGAACTATCATGCTGAACCATGTGCGTGAGCAACTAATGTATTCGGGATGGAGTGGGATCTTTCTGACTGTGCATCTGATGAAACAACTTAAACAAAAATTGCGAGCTTTTCTTTATAGTTAATTACATATTGTGAATGTTTCTTGGAATGCACGTGATGGCTAGAGTATTCACATTATGATAGTGTGGTGGTGGCGGATGAGCTGCTCCTCTGTGTGCTTCTGGAAGCCAGACGTGACAGGGGCCGGCAGCTGGCTGGTGCTGTTGTCCGACATAACACGCGGACCCGCCTCCCAAAACACTCGTCAGACCACGTGCCGCGAGCCGATGCTGTTTTGAAGAAAAACACCGGCATTGATGAGGATCTATGTAGTCTGTCATGTTTCTCTCCGTCTCTCGCCTGCTCCCTATCCTTCTGGCTCTCTTGCCTTTCCTCCTCTATCTCACTCTCCCTCTCTTTGCCCATCTCCTCCCTCTTCTTCTCCCACTCCCTCCCTCCCCTTCCCCATCTCTTTCTCCCTCTCCTCTCTTTCCCTTTCCTACTCCCTCTCCATCTCGCTTTCTCTCTCATCTCTCCCTGTATCTCTTTATGTCTTTATCTCTCTTTATCCTCTTTCTCTCTTCCGTGTCCGCTTCCCCTTCTTCCCTTTCTCCTGCTGGTTTCTGCTGGTATAGATTATTCAGCTGACCTAAACGTCAGTCAAACATAGCGCTCGTTGGCGGGGAATCCATTCTGGTACATTTCAAAGCACAATCCGATTTGCGCTATGGTGACGTTGGAAGAGTTCGCAAGGATATAATTTTGCGCGACTTTCTGGCTTTGGCGTTGCCTAGGCAACAACACTTCTTTGTTTGTTTATCGGGTGGTTCACGACACACTTTATGCACGTTCACGGCTAATGGCGCCGCCCACACTTTCGCCGGCGGGCCCCGGGATTGGGAAATGTCCTGAGTGGCGCTAGTGTCGAACCTGGGACCTTTGATACCCATAGCCTGACACCTTAACCACTCGGCCATCCCCGCCCCCTAGGCAACGACACAAAGCAAACTACAGCCGCAACAATAATCCATGGAGTCAGCATGCTTGTCAAAGGGCATAACTGGTGTCCCTGAGCGACACTCCTGAAGAAATGCGGAGGTGAACGGACCGTTCCTACCTGGAGCAGCAATTTGTCGTCGTGTTTGTGCTGTGTTGCACATTCAGTTGGACATTCATGTACATGTCTGAAGTATGCACATATGCCAAGAAAGGATCTGCGCATCTGAGGAATATGAGGAAATAAGATCTCTCCGGGAGACATTTTAACTGTACAGGCACACGCGGAAGTATTCCTTTCCTCTAGAATTGTAGAAACATCCAGCGACTCGAAGTCCTCAAGTCCGGGCTTTAGACTTGCTTGCTATGACGTTCGGCTTAATTCGCCCGCCAGTTCTGTGCATTATGAGCCGGAAGTTTCACCGGCACGCCTGCTTCCCGACCGGTATTTCTGGACCATGGAGCGGAAACGGAAACGGCACATGCTCAAATAGCGGATGCCGACAATCTGTCGCGATCCGACCGTTGCCAGCCTGCCATCATCATACCCCCCCTCCCGCTGCCTCACGGGCTCTGATTTACTGGCGACAGCTCCTCGCACACGTGTCACGGTCTAATGCGACCAATTCTCGCCGACTCAGGAATTAGTGAACTGCCGCTTCCGACAAGCCGAATGAAGCTTACAGAGTCCTTGGGCGTCTACCGAGAGTGCTGGTTGTGATGCATTACCTTCCTCTCTGTATTGCCTAGATATATAGTGTGATATTTTACGTAGCTTAGATAAATGCATGGGTCTGATAAATACAACAATGCTCACCACAATAGCAATACAACTCACCGCACAACAATACAACAACAATACTACAACAATACAGCTCACCGCACAACAATGCACAAAAAACAGCTCACCGCACAACAATACAACAACAATACTACAACAATACAGCTCACCGCAACATTATCGAGTCTGATAAATGCTACTATGTGTGCCGTCCGATGCAATACGGCCTACAGATGTACGCACTCGATAGAATCGCTTCCTTTTGTCACGGCCGGCGTCCTCGCTGTCTGTCCCAGGCCGTGTTACCAGTCTTCTGTCGCACACAGCCGCACTTCCTGAGCGTTCTGCCTCTAGTTTAGGCGGCTCTATGGGGAGCTTCCGGAGTCTATGCCCAGCTTAGTCGCCGGCTCGTTCATTTATCATTCCTGGCGTTTATCATCAAGCGGTATTAAGTGGCAGCGATTCGGCTCCGCGTGGCTTCATCAGCATGCGCTCCTACCGGCCGAGATAGTGCTGGTGAGACACATCAGCACGTGCTCCGACCGGCCGAGATAGTGCTGGTGAGACGCGACATCAGCACGTGCTCTGATCGGCCGAGATAGTGCTGGTGAGACGCGACATCAGCACGCGCTCCTACCGGCCGAGATAGTGCTGGTGAGACACATCAGCACGTGCTCCGACCGGCCGAGATAGTGCTGGTGAGACGCGACATCAGCACGTGCTCCGACTGGTCGAGACGCGACATCAGCACGTGCTCTGACTGGTCGAGACGCGACATCAGCACGTGCTCCGACCGGCCGAGATAGTGCTGGTGAGACGCGACATCAGCACGTGCTCCGACCGGCCGAGATAGTGCTGGTGAGACGCGACATCAGCACGTGCTCCGACCGGCCGAGATAGTGCTGGTGAGACGCGACATCAGCACGTGCTTTGGCTGTTCGAGATAGTGCTGGTCGCGAGACGCGACATCAGCACGCGCTCCTACCGGCCGAGATAGTGCTGGTGAGACGCGACATCAGCACGTGCTTTGGCTGTTCGAGATAGTGCTGGTCGCGAGACGCGACATTAGCACGTGCTTTGGCTGTTCGAGATAGTGCTGGTCGCGAGACGCGACATCGGCACGTGCTCCCGCCGGCCGAGATAATTTGGCCAGTGAATACACAGTGGCATTGGCCAGTGAATATAAGGTGTCATTGGCCAGTGAATATATGGTGTCTTTGGCCAGTGAATACACAGTGACGTTGACCAGGAATAGACTGACAACAGCGGGACCAACCAGGACCAACAGCGGGACCAACTGCCCGACGGCACCAACAGCGGAACCAACTGCCCGACGCCGCCGTGGAGGTGTTGGCTCTCGGACAGGCGACACAGCTGAGGCTTTGGGCTTTAGGCTTTTGGCTTTAGGCTTTAGACTTTAGGTTTTAGGCCTTTTGCTTTAGGCGTTAGGCTTTGGGCTTTAGGCTTTAGGTTTCAGGCTTCAGGTGTCAGATTTCAGGATTCAGGGTTCAGGATTCAGGTTTCATGCTTCAGGTTCAGGTTCGGCTATGCTTCAATCAGGCTTATCTCAGGCTTCATACTTCAGGCTTCATACTTCAGGCTTCATACTTCAGGTTCATACTTCTTCAGGCTTCATACTTCAGGCTTCATACTTCAGGCTTCATACTTCAGGCTTCATACTTCAGGCTTCATACTTCAGGCTTCATACTTCAGGCTTCATCTTCAGGCTTCATACTTCAGGCTTCATACTTCAGGCTTCATACTTCGGGCTTCATACTTCAGGCTTCATACTTCAGGCTTCATACTTCAGGCTTCATACTTCAGGCTTCATACTTCAGGCTTCATATTCAGGTTTCATGCTTCAGGCTTCATACTTCAGGCTTCATACTTCAGGCTTCATACTTCAGGCTTCATACTTCAGGCTTCATACTTCAGGCTTCATACTTCAGGCTTCATACTTCAGGCTTCATACTTCAGGCTTCATACTTCAGGCTTCATACTTCAGGCTTCATACTTCAGGCTTCATACTTCAGGCTTCATACTTCAGGTTCATACTTCGGCTTCATACTTCAGGCTTCATACTTCAGGCTTCATACTTCAGGCTTCATACTTCAGGCTTCATACTTCAGGCTTCATACTTCAGGCTTCATACTTCAGGCTTCATACTTCAGGCTTCATACTTCAGGCTTCAGACTTCAGCCGCATGCTCACACAATGGCGGCTGTTGTGTGGCTGCCGGCCGCCGTAAGTCGTCGGTGGCAAGTGTGTTGTGGTGCTCGTGCGGCCCGCAGGTGGCATTGTTCTCCACCGTCGGCGACACAGCCAAGGTCTACGCGTGAACACCGCTCTGGTGCTAACTAGAGGTCGAGGGTCGCCGACCCGAGGTCACGGTTAGGTGGTCGGAGGTCACGGCCGGAGACGGCGGCGAGTCCGCCGGTCGGTCGTTACGGCGAAGCTGGAGCGTTTCTACGCTAGTGTGTGTGGTACAGTGACGGATCGCCCGAGCGGCCCGACCCAGACATCACACCGTCGAGGCCGTAAGAACCGCTTCGCCTCAGCATGTCACGTTCTAATTTCTTCACCCAAAGTCGCTTCGCCTCAGCATGTCACGTTCTAATTTTTTCACCCAAAGTCGCTTCGCCTGAGCATGTCACGTTCTAATTTCTTCACTTAAAGTCGCTTCGCCTCAGCATGTCACATTCTAATTTCTTCACCCAAAGTCGCTTCACCTCAGCACGTCACGTTCTAATTTCTTCACTCACTCAAAGTCATTTCACCTCAGCACGTTACGTTCTAATTTCTTCACTCAAAGTCGCTTCGCTTCAGCATGTTACATTCCGATTTCTTCACTCAAAGTCAAATGTGCTCGGCTGAGTTTGGGTTCGCATATTGCATGCCAATATTCCTGATGAAATGATGTTAATTTGTGTTGAAAGAACGCGGCTCGAGGCGGTATTACCTCCAGCGGCCAGTGTCGAAGTGCGCTTCATGTTGTGATGAAGCAATTCAACTTTTAATTTTCTCACTCAGGGCCTGACATGCTCTCTTCATCTTGAGGTTCACCAACTTCCATCGTAATATTAATCTTGACTTACTCTCGATTTGTGTTCAAAGGAAGTGGTGTGCCTCGACATTACCAGCTTGGCTAGCTTAGCATACATTCACCTCGCATCGTAGTCGGCCCCCGACTTCCGTGCAGATGATGAATTGGTAGAGTAATTTGTTTGTATCCGGGAGCCTTGACTTCAGTCCCAGGAAGAGATGACACTTCTAATTCCCTCTTTGGCAATGCAATTCGGTCAAGGTGTCGCATCCGAAGTGCCTCTCTGCATCTGCGTGCATGCTTGCGTGCGCGCGTCGCTGCAAAAGCACCGTAGGTCATGCGTCTGCTGCACGGATCATGCACGGAGGTTCGACTGTTCTGCGCTTGACCCCTACCTCCACTCGTTCAGCACCACTGCCGGCGTCTCAGAGCCGATCTCCCGGTGTGACGCAGCAGCCGCGAGCTGGAGTAATCGCATGGCGTGGGTCTCAGCCAAGCGTGACGCACATGTCACCAGTCGGCATCTACAGTGGCCAGTCAGCCGTGACCTCGAGTCATCCGTCCATTGCCGTGTCGGTGTTCGCCAGCCGTGTGTGCCAACCACCGCCTGACGTCGGTGAAGATGGTGCCGCACACGTTCCAGCAATCTATCTCTCTGGTTTCACCACCGTACCTCCCTGATCCAGCCACCGTACCTCCCTGGTCCAACCCCCGTACATCTGGTCCAGCCACCGTACCTCCCTGGTCCAGCCACCGTACCTCCCTGGTCCAGCCACCGTACCTCCCTGGTCCAGCCCCCGTACCTCCCTGGTCCAGCCCCCGTACCTCACTGATCCAGCCACCGTACCTCCCTGGTCCAGCCACCGTACCTCCCTGGTCCAGCCACCGTACCTCTCTGGTCCAGCCACCGTACCTCCCTGGTCCAGTCCCCGTACATCTGGTTCCAGCCACCGTACCTCCCTGATCCAGCCACCGTACCTCCCCGGTCCAGGCACCATATCTCTCTGACGCACATATCGTACCTCCCTGATCCAGCCACCGTATCTCTAGTCCCACCGCCGTATTTCCCAGATGCAGCGGTCAGGAAGCGTGTCGTTTGGGCGGACGCCGATGTCCCTGCTTTGGTCCCCCCCCCCGTGTCTGTGTAATAGGGTGGCGGACTTAACACTATCTGCGATCACGCACGTGTGTTTGACCTGTCGGACCCGGAGCCGCCGCACTTGATGTCAGCGCCGCCGACGGAGCGAGCTCCCTGTCGCCTTGCTGCCAAGGTTGCAGCACGTTCTGCTAATGTCGCATCCAGGGCTGGCCAGCGGCGCGAGCTGGGGATCGAATTGCTGCCCAGGTTGCGGCACGTTCTGCCTGCACCATCTCCAGGGGCTGGCTGGCGGCGCGCGCTGGGGATCGAATTGCTGCCCAGGTTGCGGCACGTTCTGCCTGCACTATCTCCAGGGGCCGACGCCGGCCACATAGACTTACGGTCACGTGTCTCATGTCCATGTCAGCCATGCGACCATGTGTGTCTATGTGTTGTCCATGTGCGGACCTCGCTGCCGCGGCGACTACAGCCGCGACGGCGGTTCTACCACACGCTCTGCCACAAGATCAGATGGGGCCTCCCTACCGCACTGCTGACCAAGCTCTGAAGGACGATTGTCAGGGATGTCACGTCCCTGACGATTGTCAGGGACGTGATACCTGCTGGACACCACAGGATGAAACTCATCATCTTTTGCAAGCATAAGACCACGGCCAATGTTATCATGGAAAGTAGCACAACACCCGAGCCCACAGAAGAATCCACCCATGCGGTGTGCGAATGCGTCCACATGAAGGTTGCGAGATTCAAGCACCCTGTGTAGGCTACATCGGTTGCACAACGTCGCTGTCAAGGCGGCTGACCCGTGAACTGCAGACGCTCCACATCACCATACCGGAGGCAAGCACAATGCAAGCATCATCCGATAAGAGCTGCCGTAAACACTGAGATAATAACATGTAAACGACAGGCCGAGACTGAGCATCGCCGAGGTCATCCCCATCCACGGAAATCTGCCCACACTCGGCACTCGGCACGCCTGCCGGGCCGTCATAACCTTGCGCGACGTGTTTCTCCTGGCCGTGCGTGCCACGCCCCTCGTTCTCGCGACGGCGGGCCATCTGGGGTCGCGACAGAGGCGGGGTCGCGGCGCGGGCCAAGGTCGGCCCGCCATATGCGGCCCTGGCCGCGCACCGCGTGCCCGCTGAGAACTGGGCGCGTGTGCGGCTGGTCGCGGCTCCTTCGCGCGGCCAGTGTCGGGACGTTGCTGAGTTGCTGGTTGGCGCCCCCATCCTGGACCTATGCGCGGTGGGTGTCGGGAAGTTGCTGAGTTGCTGGTTGGCGCCCCATCCTGACCTATGGCGGTGGGTTCGGGAAGTCTGGTTCTCCCCATCCTGGCTCCAACGCGCGGCGGGTGTCGGAACGTGGCTGAGTTGCTGGTTGGTGCCTTCCCCTCTCCTCGTGACAAGGCTGTTGGCTCAGTGGAGCGCTAAAGCCGGAGGCTGATCTTGAAGCCCGGCGTGGAGGAGGAAAGCCCCCCCTCCCACCTGAAAAAAGAAATTTTTCGATTTCGGAAAAACATCAGATATCAGATTCGAATAGTTCACATTCGTCGGCTCTGCTAAGACGACATCTTTATTTTGTAATATTCAGATTTCGCGAAAATGCCATCTTAGTGCAAAATGTCTGCGTAGTCGGGTTCTTGAAGGGGGATCCGCGTTTCCTTTTACCCCGCTTTGATCCGCTGCTGGCTGCAGCCGTACCTATCAGCAGTGCGGGTCAGCCCAGGTGGGTCACACAGCCGCTGAACTGGTCGACCGATCTGGCAGCTCGCCCCACAGTCAGCCGATCTGGCAGCTCGCCCCACAGTCAGCCGATCTGGCAGCTCGCCCCACAGTCAGCCGATCTGGCAGCTCGCCCCACACCCAACCATCAGCACCTACGCACGTGCCAGCTGGAGACATGAATACATGGAGACGACCCGGCCGGCCCGAGAGAGTGACGGTTGGCTGGCAGCCACTTCTGAGACCGCCAAAGCCTGGACATTCGGGCAGACGGCCATCGTCTTGTATACGTGTGTGTGTTGCTGTGTGGTGGTGGGTTCCACCCTGTTCTACCGGCGTCGAGTAACACGTGCATTGCTGTGTGGTGACGGCTCCTCCCTAATCCGTGAAGTTCGCTGGGCAGACCGCCATCGTCGTGTACACGTGTGTGTGTTGCTGTGTGGCGGTGGGCTCCTCCCTGGTCTACCATCGTAGTGTACACGTGTGTGTTGCTGTGTGGCGGTGGGCTCCTCCCTGGTCTACCATCGTAGTGTACACGTGTGTTGTGGTGTGGTGGTGGGCTCCTCCCTGGTCTACCATCGTAGTGTACACGTGTGTGTTGCTGTGTGGCGGTGGGCTCCTCCCTGGTCTACCATCGTAGTGTACACGTGTGTGTTGTGGTGTGGCGGTGGGCTCCTCCCTGGTCTACCATCGTAGTGTACACGTGTGTGTGTTGTGGTGTGGCGGTGGGCTCCTCCCTGGTCTACCATCGTAGTGTACACGTGTGTGTGTTGTGGTGTGGCGGTGGGCTCCTCCCTGGTCTACCATCGTAGTGTACACGTGTGTGTGTTGCTGTGTGGCGGTGGGCTCCTCCCTGGTCTACCATCGTAGTGTACACGTGTGTGTTGCTGTGTGGTGGTGGGGCTCCTCCTGGTCTATCATAGTAGTGTACACGTGTGTGTGTTGCTGTGTGGTGGTGGGGCTCCTTCCTGGTCTATCATAGTAGTGTACACGTGTGTGTTGCTGTGTGGCGGTAGGCTCCTCCCTGGTCTATCATAGTAGTGTACACGTGTGTGTTGCTGTGTGGCGGTAGGCTCCTCCCTGGTCTATCATAGTAGTGTACACGTGTGTGTTGCTGTGTGGTGGTGGGGCTCCTCCCTGGTCTATCATAGTAGTGTACACGTGTGTGTTGCTGTGTGGCGGTGGGCTCCTCCCTGGTCTATCATAGTAGTGTACACGTGTGTGTTGCTGTGTGGCGGTAGGCTCCTCCCTGGTCTATCATAGTAGTGTACACGTGTGTGTTGCTGTGTGGCGGTAGGCTCCTCCCTGGTCTACCATCGTAGTGTACACGTGTGTGTTGCTGTGTGGCGGTGGGGCTCCTCCCTGGTCTATCATAGTAGTGTACACGTGTGTGTTGCTGTGTGGCGGTAGGCTCCTCCCTGGTCTATCATAGTAGTGTACACGTGTGTGTTGCTGTGTGGCGGTAGGCTCCTCCTGGTCTATCATAGTAGTGTACACGTGTGTGTGTTGCTGTGTGGTGGTGGGGCTCCTCCCTGGTCTATCATAGTAGTGTACACGTGTGTGTTGCTGTGTGGTGGTAGGCTCCTCCTGGTCTATCTGTAGTGTTGTGTGTTGCTGTGTGGCGGTAGGCTCCTCCCTGGTCTATCATAGTAGTGTACACGTGTGTGTGTTGCTGTGTGGCGGTGGGCTCCTCCCTGGTCTACCATCGTAGTGTACACGTGTGTGTGTTGCTGTGTGGCGGTGGGCTCCTCCCTGGTCTACCATCGTAGTGTACACGTGTGTGTGTTGTGGTGTGGCGGTGGGCTCCTCCCTGGTCTACCGTCGTAGTGTACACGTGTGTGTTGCTGTGTGGCGGTAGGCTCCTCCCTGGTCTATCATAGTAGTGTACACGTGTGTGTTGCTGTGTGGCGGTAGGCTCCTCCCTGGTCTATCATAGTAGTGTACACGTGTGTGTTGCTGTGTGGCGGTAGGCTCCTCCCTGGTCTATCATAGTAGTGTACACGTGTGTGTTGCTGTGTGGCGGTAGGCCCCTCCCTGGTCTACCATCGTAGTGTACACGTGTGTGTGTTGCTGTGTGGTGGTGGGGCTCCTTCCTGGTCTATCATAGTAGTGTACACGTGTGTGTTGCTGTGTGGCGGTGGGCTCCTCCCTGGTCTACCGTCGTAGTGTACACGTGTGTGTTGCTGTGTGGCGGTGGGCTCCTCCCTGGTCTATCATAGTAGTGTACACGTGTGTGTTGCTGTGTGGCGGTGGGCTCCTCCCTGGTCTACCATCGTAGTGTACACGTGTGTGTTGCTGTGTGGCGGTGGGCTCCTCCCTGGTCTACCATCGTAGTGTACACGTGTGTGTTGCGGTGTGGCGGTGGGGCTCCTCCCTGGTCTATCATCGTAGTGTACACGTGTGTGTTGCTGTGTGGTGGTGGGGCTCCTCCCTGGTCTATCATAGTAGTGTACACGTGTGTGTTGCTGTGTGGTGGTGGGCTCCTCCCTGGTCTACCATCGTAGTGTACACGTGTGTGTGTTGCTGTGTGGCGGTGGGCTCCTCCCTGGTCTACCATCGTAGTGTACACGTGTGTGTTGCTGTGTGGCGGTGGGCTCCTCCCTGGTCTACCATCGTAGTGTACACGTGTGTGTTGTGGTGTGGTGGTGGGCTCCTCCCTGGTCTACCATCGTAGTGTACACGTGTGTGTGTTGCTGTGTGGCTGTGGGCTCCCCCTGGTCCGTGAAGTTGGCCTCATGGGCCCACCGTCATGGGTGTCGTTCATAGCATGCGGTTGCCTCGGTTTCGCTGAGATTTCTCGGATGGCAGCGACTACAAGCTGATGGCTATTGAGCTCACGGAATCAGTCGGTGTTAGAGTGGAAGCTCCGGCTGCGGAACTTCGCAGCTTCGACTGCGGAAGTTTTGTCACACCTTTGCTGTTGGCAAATGGGTATCTATGAATGAAGGTATGCGGCAGTAAAATAGCAGAAGCCTGACCAATCAAAAATATTTTGGCGAGTTATTTTTACTCTATCAACATACATTCCGATTAAATTAATTTCCATACAAATTGACCCATTGTGAACCAGTCACATGACTGCAAATTTCACAAAATTATGTGTGCACTTGACGTCCATGCCTGACCATGACTAATGATGCTGATGCGCCCCTCCCCGACTAGTGATGCTGACGTGTGCAACTATTTCCCATCCCCACCTTCGGTCGAACACAGCCGTATAATTGCAGCCGTGCGCCGATTTATCAGGAATGAATCTCGTCGCATCAATCAGAAAAAAGACACTAATGCTGTGAACTTTGTGCAGAAGTCCATGAAACGATATATGACTGTCAGGAGCTGCTCACCGTGTACAGACGTGCTTCACTGCTCATCCTGACTTAGCAGCTGCTCACCGTGTACAGACGTGCTTCACTGCTCATCCTGACTTAGCAGCTGCTCACCGTGCACAGACGTGCTTCGCTTCTCACCGTAACTGTCAGCAGTTGCTCACTGTGTACAGACTTGCTTCGCTGCGAGTCTGCTGCGCATCTGAATCATTCCCGGTGCGTTCTACTTCTCCCTTCTGTTTGTGTCCGCCGTTTCTAACCCGCGGGGGATGGGGGTGCGGCATTGCGTGTGGGTACCGGGCGTATTCCAAGGCAGTAGTTGCCGAACCAGCAGGGCCTGCATCTGCCGACTTCCGTTGCTGATGCACCCGACACGGATCCGTCTTCGCTGAGAGTTGCGCCGACAATACGTCATCCTTGAGTGCACCGACGTGGTCCAGTGCTTGAATGCTTCATCAGTGACGTGCACCGACGTGGCTTATCTTTCCATGAGTACGCTTCAAATACGATGCTCAGCGATGTCATTCTGACGCATAGCTTCGGTTTGGTCAATTATTCTCATCTGATATGCATGGACTGTGAAGTGACTTGGCACTCCCTATGCAGATGTATTTCCAATGTGACTTGCTATCTCTACGGCTGAAAACGCTTCGGTAATTGCTTCATCAATCTTAGTCTCTAGTCCAGCGGTTCTGAATCATTTCCGGTCCGTTCTGCTCTTCCGTTTTGTTTGTGTCTGCTGTTCGTGCAATGCACTTCAATTTCACCCTCCCCCAAACAGAAAGAAAGCAGCACACCTTCCAACTTGATGCATGCATTTTTCTTCGCACAGCTTCTTCTCCCCCAGGGCTTCACCTTACCTCTTGGGAAGAGTGTCTCCGCTGCCAACTCCTCTTGTGTGATGGTCGGAAAAATTCGCAGCTTGCTTGCGTAGCTTGCTTTCGCAGCTTACTTGGGTGATACGCACAAGTGACGACAAATGCAGAAACTAATGACGAAGAGAAGTATGACCGCGGATGCATGTTATACTTCGAAATTGAATAGCACAACCTTCGCTGGTATGTGATGACTGGCAAGACTGAAACCGTTCATGACGTTGGTACCGAAGCAGCAAGTCCAAGACAATGTCGTGGGGTACGATGGAGTCGCTGACCATGTCGTGGGGTACAATGGAGTCGCCGACCATGTCGTAGTGTACAATGGAGTCGCAGACCATGTCGTGGGGAACGAGTGGGCTGCCTTCCGTGCTGACTGTTCCGAAATCTAAAGCCGAGTACGGTCGGTAGGGTTCACGACGCCATTGCGATGATTACTATTCGGCAGTACGCTTCAAGCGACACAAAGCTACGCCTCTATACCTCCTCCTGCTAAGTCGACTTAAGTCGGCGATCTAACGCACGGTCACGGGGTAGAATGTAATGTCAATGGAAAGTAAAGCCGATTTAGCGCTTAGCTTCGCCCGAGCGACAGCCACCCGGCCTGCATATGCATGACCTGTCCTCGTTAGCGAAATGCGCAACAGTCTCGCCCGCAAACAGGCCGGCGCACTAGTGGAGTTATCTGCTGCGAGCCTTCTCTAGGTCTTCTCTATCTTCTCTAACTTTATCTTTAAGTCTTCCGAAACTATCAGACGGTGTTTTCGCGTGGCCTTGTGCTACATAAGCGGTGTTTTTCCATGCACCTTCATATGCACTAATGCTACGTTCATAGAACCCATGAGGTACTAGGTCACTCTTATGTCGTGCCCTAGGCACCGCCTGTTAGTGCTGGAACTCCTCCCACGCCACGGCGACAGCCGTGTCTGCGAGTAACTGAGAGGCCCTGTTAGTTCAGGCAAGCTCGCAGCCGGCATGAGGAATGCGAATATTTCGCTTAATTGCCAACCCGGCCCGTCGACGATGAACTGATGAACTACCCCATCGCTACGCCTGAGGCGTTCTCAGCTACATCATTACGGAATGAACGCTACCTGCCTCGAAAGGGTTTGTTTGTGTATTTGGTGATTCACGACGCACTTTATGCACATTCACGACTAATGGCGCCGCCCACAATGTTTCGCCGGTGGGCCGCGGGATTGGGAAATGTCCCGAGCGGCGCGAGTGTCGAACCCGGGACCTTTGGTACCAAGAGCCCAACACCTGCCTCCAAAGGCAGGTGTTGGGCAAGAATCACTCGGCCACACCCGTGCCTCGAAAGTGTTGGAGTTGGAGTTGGAGTTGGATTTAAAGTCGGAAGTCGTCACGTCGCCGCCCGCGTGTCGACGGCTCTCGGAGTCGCCAGTCGGTGGCGACGAACCACGCCGGGACCGCCGACCGACGACGTGAGAACTGTCACAGACCGGACGCGCGCCCAAACCGCCCGAACCGCACCCGCTCAGAAACGACCCGATCACAACCCGATCACGACCCGATCACGACCCGATCCAGCCCACGCGCAACGACGTGTGGTCGCGCCGCGCCGGCGGCCGACCCCGGGGCCACGGCCGGGGCAAAGGTCGCGCGCCGCTCGACCGCCGCCGGCGCTCGCGCGACCTTGCGCGGCTCCCATTGGTCGTCTGCGGCGACGGCCGGCGGGTGATTAGAGCGGACCTGAGCCGCCGGGGGCGCGCGCAGTATCTCACACGTGGTTGTGGCTGGGAGTGCCGCTGCTCTCTCGTCGGTGTCTGCGCTGTGTGTCTTCATTTATTGAGCGGCGGGGTCGCGGTAGCGGAGCAACGTCGGCCTTCTCTTGGTTCATTCCATGTGAGCGCAAGCGCACATTCCGTAGCGCACATGAGATGACAGGCGCACATTCCATTTGTGCGTGCGCCACTATTTGTGCGTGACGCACAATCTGCGGGCTATGTCGCATTGCGCTTATACGGCTTTTGGCAATGTTGGACGGTGTTTATAATTGCAGTGTATACTTACATATCAGCTAGCTACATGAGCAGATGGGTTTTGCTTCTGAGCTCGTCTTAGCTGCTCAACCCAAGGCGTTGAATTTCAATCAGCTGTTGGAATTCGTGTATTGGAATGCAATTACTGTCTCCATGAAAATTCCATTCCCTTATCCTTGACCCTGCCGTATGTGAGAGATGATGATGGATGGGTGGGGTGGGGAGGCGCCCGTGTCCCCCAGTAATCACGACTCCGGTCCAGCCGACTCCAAGCCGGAATGTCGCCGAGCTTGGAAAGCCGAGCCGAACTACGAGAGCTGGCCGGCCGTCTAGCCGGTTTGAGTTTTTCCGTCAGACCCGTGGAAAGTGCGCCACTTTGAGTGGCGGCGCCGATTTCCGGTCGACGTCGACAGCGGCGGCGGCGCGCGCAGTGTAATGTGCAAAGGAGCGGCGGCCGGCAAGGCTGGGGACCTCCGAGGATCCCAGAGGCGATATGGTGCTAGGAGTCTCTGATGATCCCAGAGACGATATGGTTCTGGGTTGGTTGGTTTGTTATTGGTTTTCGGCACGTCGACCGTTGTGTCATGTAGCGTCGCCAGTCTCTCACGCCGATTGGCCGCGGGCGAAGAGTAGCGACAGGTGAGACTCTAACCCACAACCTTTCGATTGAGACGGGCAACTTACCCCTAAACTACTCATCCCCGATATGGTTCCGGAAACCTCTGATGATCTCAGAGACGATCCTACGCTTGGAACCACTGAGAATCACGAAGGCGATCCGGCGCGATTAGGGGGAGGGGGAGTAGTGTAGGGGAAAGCTGTCTGTCTCCAAACCGAAAGGCTTTGGGTTCGATTCCACCTGTCACTAGCTATTTTTCTCGCGCGACCGATCGGCGTGAGAGATCGGCGACGCTACATGATCCAAGCGTCAACGCGTCGTAATACCGATAACAGCTGAGGTCCCAATACCAGCCGCCCCGGTGATCGCCACACGAGCCAAGCCGGTGGTGGCTACACTAGCCACCCCGGTGGTCCAAACACCCCCAACACCAGCCGGTGGCTGGTGGTCTCAACACCAGCCACCCCGGTGGTCGCCGCGATATGCAGACCTGGTTTTTATCTCGCAGGAGCAGACACTCATTTGTTTCTCTTGGAAAACGTGCTGTCGGTGTCCGTTGCTCCATCAACAGATCACTGTTCTCACCAGAGGTGAACAGTGAGCACCTTTGTCAGGTCTGCATGAGCAACGACTCTGTTCACAAGAAGCATGAGTGTAGACGAGAATAGCCAATGAGCAGACAGCTCGAGTCCCGAACGTTCCTCCGTGTCCACACAGACGTCCGACAACCAGAACTGCTGAGCGCAAACGGACGTACCTGGAAGTTAGAAGTGGCAGCGGTCAACAGATGGGCTGTCAGTGCACACAGGTCGCATGCTATTGGCAGTCTGCAGCCATACATCTCTGACATGCCGACCGCCTTGAACCAGGCTGCAGTCATTTGCCATTGTTTTTGCCTCTTGGACAGCGAGTAACGGCCGAGTCCTACTCCCGACTTTCTGCCCCTCAGGGGACGGTACCTGCAAACAGCTGAGGAAGCATACATACAAATACCAAACGCGCCGAACACGCAAAGTACGGCTCGGTCAGAACGTGGCTGAACGACGGGCAGGCAGTTGGCTGATTTACGGCCGTTTTCTGAATGTTGCTAGACGCATTGAAATTCATTCGACCTCTGCGTGACATAAATGCCCACTCAGTGGCGGCTAACAGACGGGATGTCAGCTGCGCCATGGTGGATCGCTTGCTTGCTGCGAATACACGTGAAAAGTCTGCTGAGTCCCCCACCGAGAAGTGACGCATACCTTTAGGCACGCGCTACAGAACAGCAATAACAGGCGTGACAGTGATAACTATAATAGGAGCAGCAGGAATGCCGGCCTCAAACATGCAGCTGCTGACATCAGAGATTACAGCCGTTCTCGTCTATCGTCAGTGGCGAAAATGATTAGTTGTGGCTTTGCGAGACCTGGTACACGCTCAACCCAGTCGTCAGACACCTCGTGGCGCCAACGGCCCCGCCTGACCTTTGACCTTGGAGGCGCTGACGGCGCACAGGTCCGTGACGCCCCGCGGGCGTCGTGACCGAGGCGGACGTCCACGGTACACCTCCGCCTGGTGCGGTGGTCGGCCAGACCGCCGGCGTCGTGTGCACGCGCTGCGGTGTGTCAGGACACACTGTGTCAGCCTGTAATGGGTGTGTCAGCCTGTAATGGGTGTGTCAGCCTGTAATGGGTGTGTCAGCCTGTAATGGGTGTGTCAGCCTGTAATGGGTGTGTCAGCCTGTAATGGGTATGTCAGCCTGTAATGGGTGTCAGGATATACTTATCAGCCTGTAATGGGTGTGTCAGCCTGTAATGGGTGTGTCAGCCTGTAATGGGTGTGTCAGCCTGTAATGGGTGTGTCAGCCTGTAATGGGTATGTCAGCTGTAATGGGTGTGTCAGGATATACTGTGTCAGCATGCCATGTGTGTGTCAGGATATACTGTGTCAGCCTGTCATGGGTGTCAGGATATACTGTGTTAGTCTACCATGGGTGTGTCAGGATATACTGTGTCAGCCTGTAATGGGTGTGTCAGCCTGTGATGGGTGTGTCAGCCTGCAATGGGTGTGTCAGGATCTACTGTGTCAGCATGCCATGTGTGTCAGGATATACTGTGTCAGCCTGTCATGGGTGTCAGGATATACTGTGTTAGTCTACCATGGGTGTGTCAGGATATACTGTGGCAGTTGCTGTAGCACACAGCGGGATATAGTAGCATGGAAGTGGTAGTGGAACACCACCGACCACCATCCAAGAGTTCCTGTGAATATGTTTTGTGGTAAATTTCTGGGGCATCGAGGCAGAATACTGTACATAGACATCTATTCCCCATATGCAAGATAAATCATCGGAAATGGGCGCAATGTAACCTAAGCAGCTGACGCGCCAGAAAATCCAAACTACACTATCTCATTGGAAGGATTCGCCATGATGGGACAATTTCGTCCAGCCGAGATGACGATGATTTTGACTGTGTGCAGATGGACCGAAAATCACGGCAGCAACCCAGACATCGCTGCCCTCGAGGAGTTGCCATTGAGATCCGCCACGAAGATTTATCTTGCATATCGGGAATAGACGTCCGTGTATGGTATTACTGTATCGGCTGATCCTGTCGATCCAGATCGATGTCGCAACTTGATCGCTGACCGTCGTTCCCGATTCCCAAGTTAATCCCAGGTTAATATCCTACCGCAAGCACCGCTCAACATCAAAAGAATGGCCATTCATGTTGAGCCGCACACACTGCCTTCCGGCTGCTGTCCGCTCTACTGCCCCGGTTTTAATTCTATATTGCTCTTTGTCACAGCATATCACAAAGAAGTGCTATGACATTCATCGCGTACGATGAGTGATGATGAAAGTGGCTTTCAAAATGCGATTTGCAAATGATGTTGAGCGGCAGCTAAACTCTACTGGGCCTGGCATGCGCCACACGCCTGAACGCTAGGCTGCCTAAGTCTGCCTAAAGCTGCCTAAAGCTGCCTAAGCCTGCCTAACGCTGCCTAAAGCTACTCATCGCTGGTTCGGCCGTTCTTCTTCCGAAATATGGGCCAATCCGAGCTAAGCGAGAGCTTACTCGCACATAATTCATTATATGTGGTGGATATACTGCATAGAAATGGAGATGAATGGGAAGCGCTCTCCTTCAGATGTATCTATCAAGGTCGAGCTAGGTTACCTTCCCGGTTGATCAGGAGTTGATATCTCCTAATTTTAGCTTTTGTGTATGCAGTAATACGCAGTCTCCAACGATTACTAACCCGTGTGTGTGTGGGTGGGGGGGGGGGTGCGGTACTACGTAGCGGTACCGGGCGTATTTATTTATGCAACAGCTTTAGTGACCTGTTAACGGGAGAGGAGTTAGGCTCTTCCGATGCTCTGTTTCGCTCCATTCCCAACATATTATCGAACCGTGGTGTCTGTCGACCGTCAACATGCAAAACGCAATTCAAATTTCTACATTTCGTCCGATGGTCTGTCTCGCAAATGGAATGGCGCATTGGGAAGGCACGCGAGAGCCCTGCATTGAACAGAGCTGGACTTTGCGGATTTCCAGCAGCATTGTATGCAGAGGAGAGTTGTTTTCTAAGGATTCACAGTGACATTGCACCGGAGAGCTATTCTCCGGAGGTTCACAATGGGATTGTCTGAGGCATAGAGCTTATTTTCTGAAGATTCGCAACGAGATTGTCAAAAGTATGAAGCCATTCTCTGGAGAACCACAATGAGATTTAGACTCTCTGGAGATTGCCGGTACGAAATATAGAGTTGCCCCCGGAGAATTCACAGGATTTGTGCGTGTGTGTGTATGCATGTGCTTGCGTGCCTTTGTGCTTGTGTGTGTGTGTGTCTGTGTGTGCGTGTGTGCGTGAGTGCGTTTGTGTGCCGCTGTGTGTGTCTACACACATGCCTATGTGTGTGTATGTGTCGGCAGATACCTTTGTGTATCTGGCTATGCAATAACACCCACACCTACACGCACACGACACACCAAAGCCGTTCCGCGTCAGTGAACACTCCCGACGGCTACCTCGCGCTGCCCCGTGCTGTCTGCTACCTACTGGTGCTGATGCCACTCTGCAGTACTGCATTGCCGAGGCGAGGTGGCAGAGGCGCGACCGCCCAGTCTGGCCAGGCTGGCTCCAGTTGAGCGGCGGCGCCGCTTTGCGTGCGGTGCCGCGCCTTCTGGGAAACCTCGGCGACCTGTCGCCGTTTTTCTTTTTCTCTCGGGACACGCACGAGTCGATTTTGTGCGGTGTTTTGCCGACGCGTGATGACAGCGCTTGCAGGCATGGTCTACACGCCACGTTCGCGAGGCGTGTGTACGCTGCGTATTTCAGCCACGTCCTGAGTCACACGTTGCAGCTACATGTCAGCCACATGTCAGCCACATGTCAGCCACATGTCAGCCACATGTCAGCCACATGTCAGCCACATGTTGAGTAGTGTCCGCTGTCAGCCTACTCAATAACCAGGCTGTTTACTGTCTGTCTCTCCCTGACGGGACCTCCCAAATGGCAGCCAAGTACATAGCTGTGTTGAGACGGTCCTGCCACAGGAATGTCATAACTTCGTGGCATTATTTTTTTCTTTCTCCTAATGTCGACTCCTGTTTCGTATGCAGTAGCCTATCCTATTTGGCTACACGCACTGTTACAGGCTCGATTGCTATTGGGCTTTCCCATCGCCAACTATTCAAAAGTTAGGACAGCCAGCTTAGGAATGCCTCAGGATGCCAATATACATGTCATTACTCTCCACATTACACATTCACTTTCACTGCACCAATTATAACATGACTGGTGCAGTGGCGCGCTTCTCTTCCGTAACCCAATTTTGTGTTCTGTCTCATAATAATGCTTAGGACAATCAGAGCTCGCATGGTCACACCCCGTATTTCGTTCACAAAATATCGTTCTCATTCCGTCTGATCGGCTTCATCACAGCTGGCCGTTAGCTACATGCTTCTTAGGTCACCGGCGTTGTCAGGGGCGGATCCAGGGGTGGAGGGCTGGAGGGCAAGTTGGCCATGCATCCCCTCCAAGAGGCCGACTTTTACAGATATGTTGCACTGAAATGGCATGCTCTCAAAATATAGGAACATGTTATGAGATAAATATTTTTTTCAAACAGACCCAACGAATGTTATCTGTTCCTGTCTGATGATTGTTGGAAGTTGCAAAAAATGCCTCCATCAAGCCAGAGGTGTAGCTTTGAATGCTTCCAGTAGCATACTTGCTCTCCAATGTTGTCTGTGCCTCCCAATAACTTCAACTTTGAACACGCGACAGTATGTAGTATTCCCCCCCAATTCATTTGGGCCCGCCTTCTGGTATTTTTCCCCACTCAATAATTTTCTGAAGCCTACATATATGCCCCAAGCCAGGCTTCTGGACGCACCCCGGGTGTTGTACTCATGGCGACTAGCGCAGACGGCTTGGCGGGATAATTATCCGGCTGGAAACTGGGAGCGACCATCATGCCGCATCACACTCCCCGCCGATTACCCCTCGGCACATTCACCGCATCCTTTCCGGTCTTACGTCACACAATTGTGTTTCGCGTGCCCAGGCTCAACATTTCATCCGCCACGGTTCCCACCCGCAGTTGAAGGTCTGTTCACGGCGTACTTCTCTGTGCTACCGTGACGCTCCTAATGTGATGAATTTGACATCGCCACATCACAAGATTCTCACCATTAACCCTGCAAACGGCCGTAATAAGATTGCATCCCGTCAGGGCAGAGCTATGACTGATCGCAGCACTGAGCACCGGCATTAACATGCATCGCCCCGTCCCGGTCGGCTTCTGCCCGTGTTTCTTGCGCCAGAAAACGGTGGGGACTGAGACAGCAATGGAACCACATCGCTCACGCGTCCTGCGCTATTGCGACAACGTCCCAGTCGTCGACTCTGACCACCCTGTGTTATTGTGCCCGTCCGCCAGTCGTCTCCGCTCACTTCCCCTGTGCTATTGTAATCCCGCCACCCACTGTGCAAACACGGTGCAAACACGGTGCAAATACGGTACAAACACGGTGCACACATACACCATCGTGCAAACACGGTGCCCCGTCGTGTAAACACGATGCACACCCGATGCACCATCGTGCACACCCGATGCACCATTGTGCACACACGATGCACCATTGTGCAAGCACAGTGCACCGTCGTGTAAACACAGTGCACACACGAAGCACGCGGTCTCCGTGAAAACTCGGAAACGGTACCGGTGTAATGCGACCCGACGCGCGTCGACGTTTCCATGGGAACCAACGGCACATTTTCGAGTCAGTGACGGGTCGTGGCGACCAGTTCCGGTGTGAAGGTATGCGGGCGGCCGCCGGCGAGTGCGCAGGCCGACGGGCTGGCTACTCTGCGGTGTGCCGCAGACTGCGACCGCCGCCGGGGCCAGCCGCTCTGCGACCCGGCTGTCGTCCGTCCGGGGTCGACACGCCATCGCCGCGGGCCTCCGGGCCGAGCCTCGGCACCTGTCCACAGCTGTCCACTGCAGCCACACCTGTCCACAGCGGTCCACTGCAGCGATACCTGTCCACAGCGGTCCACTGCAGCGATACCTGTCCACAGCGGTCCACTGCAGCGATACCTGTCCACAGCGGTCCACTGCAGCCATACCTGTCCACAGCGGTCCACTGCAGCGATGTCCACAGCGGTCCACGCAGCACACGTCCACAGGGTCCACTCACTGTCCACAGCGGTCCACTGCAGCCACACCTGTCCACAGCGGTCCACTGCAGCGATACCTGTCCACAGCGGTCCACTGCAGCCACACCTGTCCACAGCGGTCCACTGCAGCCATACCTGTCCACAGCGGTCCACTGCAGCCACACCTGTCCACAGCGGTCCACTGCAGCCACACCTGTCCACAGCGGTCCACTGCAGCGATACCTGTCCACAGCGGTCCACTGCAGCCACACCTGTCCACAGCGGTCCACTGCAGCGATACCTGTCCACAGCGGTCCACTGCAGCCATACCTGTCCACAGCGGTCCACTGCAGCCACACCTGTCCACAGCGGTCCACTGCAGCGATACCTGTCCACAGCGGTCCACTGCAGCCACACCTGTCCACAGCGGTCCACTGCAGCCATACCTGTCCACAGCGGTCCACTGCAGCCACACCTGTACAGATGTACAGCGGCAGCCGGTCCACTGCAGCATACCTGTCCACAGCGGTCCACTGCAGCATACCTGTACAGCGGTCACTGCAGCCATACCAGTCCACAGCGGTCCACTGCAGCCACACCTGTCCACAGCGGTCCACTGCAGCGATACCTGTCCACAGCGGTCCACTGCAGCCACACCTGTCCACAGCGGTCCACTGCAGCGATGCCTGTCGAGAGCAGTCCCATGGCGCGAACACCTGTCCATAATAGTGGTCTGTAGTGATATCTGTCCATGATAGTGGTCTGTAGTGATATCTGTCCATGATAGTGGTCTGTAGTGATATCTGTCCATAATAGTGGTCTGTAGTGATATCTGTCCGTGATAGTGGTCTGTAGTGAATCTTCCATATAGTGGTCTAGTGATAGTGGTCTGTAGTGATATCTGTCCGTGATAGTGGTCTGTAGTGATATCTGTCCATGATAGTGGTCTGTAGTGATATCTGTCCATGATAGTGGTCTGTAGTGATATCTGTCCATGATAGTGGTCTGTAGTGATATCTGTCCGTGATAGTGGTCTGTAGTGATATCTGGTCATAATAGTGGTCTTAGTATATCTGTCCATAATAGTGGTCTGTAGTGATATCTGTCCATGATAGTGGTCTGTAGTGATATCTGTCCATGATAGTGGTCTGTAGTGATATCTGTCCATGATAGTGGTCTGTAGTGATATCTGTCCATGATAGTGGTCTGTAGTGATATCTGTCCATGATAGTGGTCTGTAGTGATATCTGTCCATGATAGTGGTCTGTAGTGGTATCTGTCCATGATGGTGGTCTGTAGTGATATCTGTACATGATAGTGGTCTGTAGTGGCGCATGCCCATAGCAGTCCCTGGTGTCACACCTGTCCATAACAGTTCTTTATTACACCACTTGTCCACAGCAATTGTCTGTGGCGGTTTCTGTGTATATCAGTCCCTGGAGGGATACCTGTCCACAGCAGTCATATTTAGCCGCATCTCTTCACAGAAGTCCTCTGTAGCCACACCTACCCACGGCGGTCCTTTGTAGCCACACCTACCCACGGCGGTCCTCTGTAGCCACACCTGTCCACAGCGGTCCTCTGTAGCCATATCTGTTACAGTAGTCCTCTGTAGCCACACTTTCGGTCCTCTGTAGCCACACCTTCTGTAGCCACACCTGTCCACGGCGGTCCTCTGTAGCCACACATGTCCACGGCGGTCCTCTGTAGCCACACCTGACCACGGCGGTCCTCTGTAGCCACACCTGTCCACAGCGGTCCTCTGTAGCCACACCTGTCCACGGCGGTCCTCTGTAGCCACACCTGTCCACGGCGGTCCTCTGTAGCCACACCTGACCACGGCGGTCCTCTGTAGCCACACCTGACCACGGCGGTCCTCTGTAGCCACACCTGACCACGGCGGTCCTCTGTAGCCACCCACGGCGGTCCACAGTCCTCTGTAGCCACACCTGTCCACGGCGGTCCTCTGTAGCCACACCTGCCCGCGGTCCTCGTAGCCCCACCGGTCAGGCGGTCCTCTGTAGCCACACCTGACCACGGCGGTCCTCGGTAGCCACACCTGTCCACGGCGGTCCTCTAGCTACACCGTCCACGCCCTCTGTAGCCACACCCACGGCGGTCCTCTGTAGCCACACCTGTCCACGGCGGTCCTCGGTAGCCGCGCCGCCGCCGCCGACGGCAGGCGGCGGTGCGCCGCGACCGCCGACATTATGCGGTAATTGTCGCCGCCTGGGAGTCGTGCGGCGTTTGTGGCGCGTCTCGCTGTCAACTGGCACACGCGGCGGCCAATTTGGCGCCGCCTGCCCCCGATCGGCCGGCTGCGTGCTCCGGTTGTGGCGCGGCCGGGTTCGACTCGGGCGCGTGTGAGGCGCGGCCGGCGGCGCGCCGACGCCCGACGTTTACCTGTGTCGAGAGTGCCGCGTCGTACACGACGGGCTGCCCGCTCCATATCCGGCGCGGCCCGGTGAAGCGCCGGCCGGGCGGGTTGGTGGCTGCCGCGTCGGCTTAGGTGTGACTGTACGGCGGATGGTGGTAGAGTGGGTGGTGCTGCGGTGGTTGGTTGTACGGTGGCTGGTGGTGCAGTGGTCGGTTATACGGTGGTTGGTGGTCCAGCGGTTGATTGCATCGTAGCATATTAGCTGGCTGTACAGTGTTTGATTGTGCGGTAGCTGATGGTACGGTGGCTGGTTGTACAGTGCTCGGCTGTGCGGTGGCTGGTGGTGCAGTGGTTGGTTGCATAAAGGCTGGCTGTACAGCCGTTGGTTGTATAGTGGCTGGCCGGATGGTGGCTGGTGGTCCAGCGATTGGTTGTACGGTGGCTGATGGTAGAGTGGTTGGCTATATAGTGACCGGTGGTGCAGCAGTTGGTTGTATAGTGGCTGGTGGTGCAGCAGTTGGTTGCATAGTGGCTGGTGGTGCAGCAGTTGGTTGTATAGTGGCTGGTGGTGCAGCAGTTGGTTGTATAGTGGCTGGTGGTGCAGCAGTTGGTTGTATAGTGGCTGGTGGTTCAGTGGTTGGTTGTATAGTGGCTGGTGGTTCAGTGGTTGGTTGTATAGTGGCTGGTGGTTCAGTGGTTGGTTGTATAGTGGCTGGTGGTCCAGCAGTTGGTTGTATAGTGGCTGGTGGTTCAGTGGTTGGTTGTATAGTGGCTGGTGGTTCAGTGGTTGGTTGTATAGTGGCTGGTGGTTCAGTGGTTGGTTGTATAGTGGCTGGTGGTCCAGCGGTTGGTTGTATAGTGGCTGGTGGTTCAGTGGTTGGTTGTATAGTGGCTGGTGGTTCAGTGGTTGGTTGTATAGTGGCTGGTGGTTCAGTGGTTGGTTGTATAGTGGCTGGTGGTTCAGTGGTTGGTTGTATAGTGGCTGGTGGTCCAGCAGTTGGTTGTATAGTGGCTGGTGGTTCAGTGGTTGGTTGTATATCAGTGGTTGGTTGTATAGTGGCTGGTGGTCCAGCAGTTGGTTGTATAGTGGCTGGTGGTTCAGCAGTTGGTTGTATAGTGGCTGGTGGCTCAGTGGTTGGTTGTATAGTGGCTGGTGGTTCAGTGGTTGGCTATATAGTGACCGGTGGTCCAGCGGTTGGTTGTATGGTGGCTGGTGATTCAGTGGTTGGTTGTATAGTGGCTGGCTGTACAGTGCTCCGTTATGCGGTGGCCGCCCGTTGGCAGATGAGTGACTGACAGACTGTTGTGGGAGGAGCCTCTGATGGCGGCCAGATAACAACACACATGCGTACCACCAACCGTGGTACATAAGTTGCGCGTACCAGATGCGTGCAACCAACCACTGTGTCACCAGCCATTACTACTACACAACCAACCACTGCACCATCACGTCCCAGATACCAGTTTATTTGTCCGTGAGTGTGAGTGGAAAATAAAGTGAACATGGACCGACGACATCGAAATTCTCTGTCAAGGACCGTGCGAACATGTGTCAGTTAGCACACGACCTTCGCTGACTGACACCCTCTTCCCAGTACTGGAGTGGACTGGCCAATGTGTATTTTGGATACAATGCTGTCTTGTCGTGATGTTCTGGATTTAGCCTGGCAACGACACAACTCTGGCCCGTATTTCGTCTCACAGCGGCCGCGGTCGTCGTCCGAGTCCAGCCCCAGTGTGTCTGAGCTGTGTCAAAGCTGTGTCAGAGTCGTGCCAAACATTCTCCACAAGCCGGGCCCCACTGGCGGATTCCTGTCCATCCAAAGCTGGCAGACGCAGGTTCCGTCGGCCGACGCTTCTGTCGCGTCCAGCTGCTTATCCTTCCGCGTCCAGCTGCTTATCCTTCCGCGTCCAGCTGCTTATCCTTCCGCGTCCAGCTGCTTATCCTCCCGCGTCCAGCTGCTTATCCTTCCGCCCCCAGCTGCTTAGTCTGCTGCGCCCGGCTGCTTATCCTGCCACGTCCAGCTGCTTATCCTTCCGCGTCCAGCTGCTTAGTCTGCTGCGCCCAGCTGCTTATCCTCCGCGTCCAGCTGCTTATCCTCCCGCCAGCTGTTATCCTTCCGCGTCCAGCTGCTTATCCTCCCGCGTCCAGCTGCTTATCCTCCCTCCAGCTGCTTATCCTTCCGCGTCCAGCTGCTTATCCTTCCGCGTCCAGCTGCTTATCCTTCAGCGCCCAGCTGCTTAGCCTGCTGCGCCCAGCTGCTTATCCTGCAACGTCAAGCTGTTTATCCTGCCACGTCAAGCTGTTTATCCTGCCACGTCAAGCTGCTTATCCTCCCGCGCACAGCTGCTCACCCTGTTGCGTCCAGCTTTTTAACCTGCGGCATGCAGCTGTTTAGCCTGCGGTAATCGCATTGAACGTTTCCGTTGGCCGCGTTTTTTGGCTGATGTGTCCGCGGCGATGAAGCAATTACCGGCCGGCCGCTGGCTATATTATCAGGCTGGCCCACTGGCGTCAGAGGCTGGCCCCCCGGGCTTCGGCACACCAGCCGCACGGTGTCCTGGTCACCAGCACAGCGTGCGGTCGGACTTTCGCCGCCGCCGCCGCCGCCGCCGCCGTCTCGGGACCCACTTCTGGTGACGTCATAGACGGGGGCCGGGCCGCGCGGCGCGGCGTCTGACCGCGGCGGCGCCCGGGGGAATGTCGGGTCAGAGGCAGGGGCACAGCCAAGGGTGGTGGTGGGAGTGGTCCGGATTCTCCCTTAACAAAAATAGAATACTAAAGCAAAAAAGGGATTTTCACCACGCCAAACCAGAAATTTTCGGCGCGGGAAGCTCATCGAAAGTGCTTTCAGAAAAATCAGATTTTCCTTATGTCGGCTCCCCCCCCCCCCCATTCCCATAAGAAGACATTGGCTACTCCCCGGGTCAGAGGTCATCACTCCACCGTGAGGGCAAGGGGGATGCGCTACCTGACAACTGGTCAGGGGGCGGCCACGGAGTAAACAGCGACATCCGCCACCGCAGGAGGCACTCTACCTGTTTATGACGCAAGATAATAACGCTCACTATGAAGCTGTCGCTGCGAGCCCAAACCAATTTGTAATCGGTTTGTTGCCATGCAACGCCGTGCTGCTCGTTAAATATAAGACGAGCATTACTCATCTTACCGATTTGTAAACATGGAACTGGCGTAGCTCGGCGCTCCGCCTGCCACTGCGTGTTTGCACAATGCTGCGCCGCTTCTCCATCGCTGTCGGTGTTAACTCGGGTGAACTTACTGTGTTGCAGAACATCTTGGACAAGTTCAACCCGGGAGCGAGGCAGCTGATCACGGCCGGGAAGGCGTACCTCAAGGCGCTTCATGGTGAGTACAGACAACGTGGGACAGGACCCGTTACCCGCTCACGCAGACCTGGGCACAGCGTTGAGTCGTAAGAGCCGTCTCTGTGTGTGGTCGTAAGCGGGGAGCATTCATAACACCTAAGGTGCATTTACTACCAAAGTTCACGACGTCCAAAGTCACGACGCCCGAGGATCATAACGTCCAAAAAGCGATATATAGTCCAAGAAGATATTGGATAGGGTGCGTTCACAATACCAAAACGTCATAACATCCAACGATCACAACCTCTAAAGCAGAGGGTTGGGATAGAGTTGACTTTGGCTGCCTATCTCGCCATTCTCTCCTCTCCACCGTCCCGCCCCTGTGTTGGCTGTCGACTCAGTTCGAAGTGTGGTTACAGCCTGACTCGTGCGTTGTTTCACGTCGGTGTCACAAGCGCAAGCTGAGGTCGGCAGCCAGCGAGCTCTGCCGGCCGCCCGCACGGTGGGCATAATAGCTTAGCAGTCCGGCTGGGCATCCTGGCACCTCGATATTATCCATAGGCATGCTACCTCACTCAGGTATCATTGGCGTCACAAATAGCTTGACAGTCAGGCTGAGCGTCCTGACACCTGAATGTCCTGAATAGGTATACTGTTCCCACTACACCTACACCAGTGCATGATATTCAGATACCAGGATGCCCAGCCTGGCCGCCAAGCTATTTGTAACGCCATTAGCACGTGCTCGACCACGGATGATACGTGCTCGGCCACGGATGATACGTGCTCTCGACCGACGCGGCGCCGGCCTCCCCACGGACGGGAGTGCGGTTGTCGCGTGCGACGCGGCTCCATCGGCTCCGTCGGCTCAGTCGGCTCCGTCGGCTCCGTCGGGCCCGCTCGCCAGCACAAAGGGCACCACATGGCTAATCTCTTCTGAACAGGCGCACCCGGCAGTGGTGTGAGCGCATCTGCCCCCGCGGTTGGCCGTTCTGCGCACCCCCGGCTCTAGGCACGCCTCGTGCCTCCTGGGACCGGCTCAAACTGCCTGTGTGCCGCCAACCTTTGCTACGTTAAGCCGCATTTCTGAGGGAGAGGGGACGTGGCGGGCCGGTCACCGTCGAGCCGCAAATTCTGCTGATCCAATTGCTGCTAATTTGCTGTCAAGTAATTTTTCCGCCGGATATTTACGTCACATGAGCTTAGCAACGGAACGACATGTGATTCGAAATGGCGCTCACGAGGCGTTTGCGATACGACTGCTTTCATATTTTTTTGCTGAAGTTTCTACTCTTTAGCACCATGGTGGGTGTGGTGGGCGGGGCTCGTTGGCACCGTCAAGGAATGCCGACCTGGCTAGTCGATATCGACAAGTTGTGTCACTGTCAGCGGCTGTCGCTGCGGATCGTCATCGTCATCGTCATCGTCATCGTCATCGTCATCGTCATCGTCATCGTCATCGTCATCGTCATCGTCATCGTCATCGTCATCGTCATCGTCATCGTCATCGTCATCGTCATCGTCATCGTCATCGTCATCGTCATCGTCTGGCTGTCCCGACACCGATGGGTATGCTTACTTCCGGTCGAGCGACGCTGCCACTGATTTCTCCTCACGGGGAGTTCCTGCATTGATGTCTCCTCGTGGAGCTTCCTCCACAGCAATGCTTCCTCGAGGGCAGACCTGACACCGATACCTCTTCGTAGGGCAGACGCGACACCGATGCCTGCTCGTGACTCTTCGATGCCGACATCTGCCTCCTGACACGAGGCGACTGAACAGCCTGGCCCAGTCCACCCTCGTGTTGGCCACAAACTTTACATGAGGCAGGATCGCAAAGGATGTTGGGTCAGATTTTGCCATGTGACGCCATGTTGTTAAATTGTATGAAGCACGACGGACGCCCACGAACCAGGGACGTCGCCACCGGGGGGCAGAGGGGGCAATTCCCCCCCCCCCCACCCCTGCCGTGAGACTGGGGGGGGGGCGCCGCCCCCTGAAATTTGAGGAGGCCCACAGGACGAAAACGAAACCCCCAGGACGAAAAGGAGGCCCCCAGGACGAAAACGAAACCCCCAGGACGAAAAGGAGGCCCTTAGGACGAAAAAGAGGCCCCCAGGACGAAAAGAAGGTACCTCAGGACGAAAAGGAGGCCCCCATGACGAAAAGGAGGCCCTCCAGGACTAAAAGGAGACCCCCAGGACGAAAACGAAACCCCCAGGACGAAAAGGAGGCCCTCCAGGACGAAAAGGAGGCCCTCCAGGACGAAAAGGAGGCCCTCCAGCCCTCAGTTTCCCATTCCCGAACCATACTAAGGGCCTAAAAACAATAGGAGGCCCTAACACAATGAAGGCCCCTTTTCGGGGAGCAGGAGGCCCCCTTTCGATCTCGCCCCCCTGGAAGAATTTCGTGGCGACGCCACTGCCACGAACTACCATCCTGCAGCAGCCAGGACGGCGACATGAGACTGCGGGGCTGGAATGTAACCCGGCAATCATATCGCAAACTTTTAGATAACGAGCTGTCAGCCGTTGCCTAAAGTTCTCCACCCCGATTTGTTCTCGCTCTTTGTCTTCCGAAGAAGCTGTCTAATTAAATTAAAATTATGGTACAGGTCAGTGGTTTCCTTCAAGCCAGCTACGTGCAAGACCCCAGCTAACATGGTGACATCACGTACTGAGAACATAGCATTAAGAGCGGGAACGTAACATAACGGAACGTCCGTGGCAAGCCACTGTTCAGGACAGTTTATTTCCACGCAACGTGCATAAGGTTGCATGTTAAGGTGCCCGAAAAGTGTGGAGCATGACGTTGTGGTCATCCGTCAGCTTGCAATGCACATAACTACGTGCTGAATGCATTTAAGCTAATGCCTATAAACAGAAAGTACCACAAGCACCGAACTATTTGACAATGCAGCATGCATCGATCAAATCTCATCAATTTGCAACGTCCCCTCGTTCATTTCCCAGCTGGTGAAGACATCGTGAAACCAACGAAGTAGCCTCAGCAAATTGCGGAATTGTCGACATATCCGAAACACGTAATTCGGTTTTTGTCCAGTCAACGCCCTTTGGCCGTTCAGGTGCGCCGACCTGCAAACTTTCGCTCTCTTCCGCAGACGTCTACCGACCTCACCTACGCCGGTTAAAATTCCCGGTGTCCGCGCGCGTGACTTTTTATTGGGTCTCCCGTCTGCGGAGATGGCGGTGATCGGCGCACAATAACGCCGGCTTATCGCCGGCTGCGGCGGGGCGCCTCGTCGCCGGAACGGCCGCCCGGCCTGGCCGGCGCCGTTATGAGCGCTGCCAGATGATAACCGGCGCTGCCAGATGATGGACGTCTCGGGGGAGGCCGGGCTGAAGGGTGCCCCGCGTCGTCGGGTGGACGGTGGACGGTGGTCTGCTCCGGAGACGAGCGGTGAATACGGCCTGTCTGCCAATCTCCACTCCGCCGGCTGGGCACCTCCGCGGCGGAGAAATGAGGCGGCACTCGGATCCATAATAGCACTGCACATTATATTATCATCACATTATATCATCATGCCTGTTATATCCACGAAATAAATGATACAGGATCGGATTAGTGCCACAGTTGCCTGACACAGTGGTGGATCCAGGGGGAAGCTGGGGGCATGAGCCCCTTACCCGACCGAGATGTGAATGTATCACAATCCCACATCACTGCCTCCCACAGTCCCACATCGCCGCCTCCCACAGTCCCACATCGCCGCCTCCCACAGTCCCACATCGCCACCTCCCACAGTCCCACATCGCCACCTCCCACAGTCCCACATCGCCGCCTCCACAGTCCCACATCGCCGCCTCCAGACTCCTCAAGACCACGTCCACCCCACGTCCACGTCCCACCCCACAGTCCCACATCGCCGCCTCCACATCCACTCGCCACCCCCACAGTCCCACATCGCCGCCTCCCACAGTCCCACGTCGCCACCTCCCACAGTCCCACATCGCCACCTCCCACAGTCCCACATCGCCGCCTCCCACAGTCCCACATCGCCACCTCCCACAGTCCCACATCGCCACCTCCCGCTGACTATGTATTGTTGTGCTAACTTCTCCGAGCGGCCACAGACTTCAAACAAACCCACACAAAAATTGGATTACCATAGCTAAATATATCTGGCAATGATTCGGAAGGCAAGTCTACGCCAGTTTTATTGGGTGGCATTGTTTGCTGGCGACTTTGCCAGTCTCCCACGTATAAATCAGCGAACTACAGAAAACTCGATAATAGCATTTTCAGCGTTCTCGATCCAACAAATGTCTCTGAATGTTTCATTGGTCAATAGCTGGCGATAGCGTTGACAGAGCATGTCATCGTCATCCTTACATGTCTTTCAAATCCTACCGGGAACATGTCATCGTCATCCTTCCTGCCTTTCAAACTCGTGGGGTATGCATATCCTGGTGGCGGAATTACTTGACGTGTCCTCAGGCAGATGGTATGTCAAGATATTTAATCGGGAGCCACGCGTCTCCGAAACTACTTCTGGGCGGATACCGCCAAGGGCATCAGGCAGACATTGAGCTGGCGGAAGGATGCGGAAACTTGTGAACGTTCGACCACGTTAAGCATAATATGTGTCGTCAATAACGGTCTGGTGGTTTTATGGGGGATGTGGCGACCGGCAGCCCACGGACTTCGACAGTCCGAAAAGTGTGGGGGTTGTTTGGAACCAAGGGAAGGGTTCTGTTTAGCGAGCACAGCGCACCAAAAATGCCACACTGACGAAAGTCGAACGATAAGGGAGTGCTTAAACCCTTGGTTCTGTTCCCGTAGTGTATCCATGACATATCATGGTGATTTACAACAGCTCGCTCTGAACTTAGAGGACTCTCTTCAAGTTCAGGGTCCCTCTTCCAAGCTCTGAGGACCCTCTCTCATCTCAGAGGGCACTCTCACAGACCAAAGGGCCTTTCTCAGTCCAGAGGGCTCCACCCGACTCAGAGGGCCCTCTCCAAGCTCAGGGGGCCTGACAAGGGCTCAGAGAGCCCTTTCCAGGCTCAAAGAGCCCTCTTGAAGCCCAAAGGACTCTTCGATCTCAGAGTGTTCTCTTCGATATCAGAGGACTCTCTTCGATCTCAGAGGGCTCTTTCACAGTTACATGGTGCCTTTGATGCCCCTTTCCTGAGAGGTCGGTGAAAGCCCTAAAGGACGGGAATTTCTCTTGTGTAATTTTGATGGACCTTTCATCGTCCAGTTACCGAGGAATTCTCCTTGTATGTGTTAGTAGGCAGGCAGAATTGGAGAATACCTACTGTTCTTGCAATATTGTTTTTATTTTGTGTCGTCTGAAAAATAGTGGGTTTTTATTTTGTGTCGTCTGAAAGATAGTGACCGAAATGCGAACCCTTTTGATTATCAGGGTCCAATTTTTATCGTCGAACATTTTGATTTATACACAACTATCTTTGTTTAGGGGACGGAGAGGGTATACCGGCCGAAACTCGGAAGTTCGAAACTGGGGAGCAAGCGTGTTGTCTTCGAGAGGATGGATACAACCTGGCGACCTCGACCGTGGTTCCCAACACCTTACAGGAGCAATCACGAGCTCTAGTCAAGAACTCCAGTTATTGATCATATTCGAAGAATGAACGTACCGCAGTTTGCTTGCAGCTAGACAATGCCTGTTCTTGATGTACACAGAGGATAGCTGGTGCTGATAGCACGCATGCGTACCGACACGACCCTGAAACGAGCACGCGTCCCCGCATTCTACCATCGGTCACGTGGCTGGTCTGCCGTGATCCATACATTCAGCGTGGAAAAACCTGTGTTTGTTGTATTGTTGTTGGATGATTCAGTGGTGCCCACGCGTGACCTTGTCATAGTCGAAGCGCCGGGCAGGCGGTCAAGAGTGCTCGGAAGCGTCATTGGCGTCCCAGACCAAGCTATCAATGAACGTGCTCTTTTTGTTCGGACGCGTTTGGAATGCTTCGAATCCACTGATCTGTGTTCTGATGGTTTTTGCAGTTGGCCCTAGGCCGACATGTCTCCGAGCTCGAGCTCGTCTGCCTGATATCCGCTGTGACCCTCAGTTACGGAGATTCTCCGTTTGCATTTGTGACCGAATGTGTGGAACGAATTGGCATGTTTTTTTTAGTTTGTCACTGACGGTATCGGGGTGATTTCACAGATATGTTTACTGCGACACTCACTGGCGCAGAACATATCACTGCGACACCCACGACACTCATTACTGTATCACTGTTTCACTCTTATCGCGTTTCATTACAACACTCTTCGTTTAAGCCACATTGCCGCGACACTCCTTGACCTGAACCGCAGCACTGCGTCACTCTTGGCTCAAGCCACATTGCCGCGACACTGCATGATCCAAAGCATATCGATGTCGCCAAGTTATTCTATGAGGGAAGTATTCCTACCGGCAGCTCGACTAGTATTGTCCAACACTAGCCGGCGTCAACACTACCGCTAGTATTGTCCAATACTACTGGGACTGGCGGCCAATTCGGCGACTCAATCTGTATGACTGTCATGAGCAGACTTGTGCTCGATGCAATTTTTTTAGTCGACTCACATGTGACTCATAGATCTTGAGATCTGATCCGAATCGCGACTCGGACTGATGAAAATTGGAATCGATTCAGATCCGACTCAGGGGTATCAGACTCATGAGCCATATCATTCAGTGTGCACTGCCCACACATGATATTTGAATGAATGACTCATGATGCGACTCATTTTTTAGAAGAACGTGATTCAACTCACGACTCAAGATATATTTTGGGGAGAAGAATCGATTCAACTCGCGACTCATCCAAAAACGATTGATTCATTAGTCGATTCTCGATTCAACTCGAGTCGAGCACAAGTCTGGTCATGAGTATCCAAATCGAGCCCACATGGTGGCCACGTTGCCCACCATCAGAGGATGCAGGCGCCGGAAACGCCGTGATGACGACATGGACCGAACAAAATGCTGGCGATTTGCATTCAGTGCCGAATGGACGCTGCTAAGGCTTCAATTTTCCGCTTGGAAGCCGGAAAATAAATCGCACTGAATCGAAACATAAATCTGTTTAAATCGAATCGCCCAGGCTGCCCGCTGCCTTTGGTGCTCGTCTTAGCACCCGCTCGTCGAGTCGGTCGGTCACGTTCACTTCGTACACCGAATATGACCGGCGCGAATTGAGTTCCTTGCCGACTTAACACATAATTGTATCAATGACATGCATCCCAACCTGTTCACTGTTGATCTCCCTGATATGCGACTATGTACCTACTGCTCTTGAAAATCTCATTAGACTGACAAGAAACTCACGAAGCGCTGTAAATGTTATGTGATCTTTGGAACCACTTAGTGACTTATTGTTCCGTCTTGTCGAGCAACAGAGAGAAACAGAACGGAAAAGAGATGAGAACAAGAAGAAGCTCAGTAATGCGTATTTCGCGGTCATTTTTCTCAATATTAACTTAGAACGACTGTTCCCGATATCTACTAAGTATATATATATATATATATATATATATATATATATATATATATATATATATATATATATATATATATATGCATATGTATATGTATATGTACATGTACATGTACATGTACATGTACATGAACATGCACATGTACATGTACATGTACATGTGCATGTGTATGTATATGAGTGGAATGAGTTGCTTTCTACTTTCTCTCGAGCCATCGGCAATAGGCACAGCCTCGCTGCTTCAAATTGGGTGTCAATTACCGCTATTCCTACTTGCGGTCTGTTTTGTTGTAGTGATGTATAGGTCCTTTTTGTATGGATATATAGGGTACGTTTTTACTGGACAGTGATGGTAGTTCTTACGCTCGTTTAGTACAAGCTGCTTTTTAATTGTTGTTAATGTATCGGGCAGATACAGTACCTATCGCTACTTTCTCTTCCCCTGCTGGTTCCGCTCCTGACCCCCACGAATATCATCAGTCCCCGTCAGGGTTGGCTGAGTCCCTTCCCCTCAGCGTTTGTCCCTGACTCCCAGAATAGTCGTGGCTCATGGAGGGTGCTGCTATCCGTAAAAACACATATCTTCTCTGACCACCTTCATCGCCCTTCACCACCTTCGTCGCCCTTCACCATCTTCATCGCCCTGTGATCGTAACACCCTGACAACGCCTCTGCTGGCTGCACCACCATCTATTGCTACAGCGAGCGGAGCTCATTACTACATGAATGAGCTCTCGACTCGACGGTGAATACAAGTCGCAAGTGACGCAGACATACTACACACACAGCACTTAACGAGGCCCCGGTTGTCAGCTGGTAATTAATAAGCAGCTGGCGGTGACCGTGGGTTTCGGCTCCCCCCCCCCCCCGAGGGTCCCGTGAACCAGCGGTTAGCGCGCGCCAGTCGGCGGTCCTTGGATTTACGATGCGGTCACTGGTGTTCGGCCAGGCAGCGTCGCCAATATCTCACGCTCGTTGGCCGCGCGAAAAGGGTGGGGCTCGAACCCACAACCTGTCGGTTGTCAGTGCTGTGATGCACGTGGTGAGCGAGTCCAGAACGGTGGTGTGCTGTGCGCAGCTATTCGCCGAGTCAGACTATGTTGGCAGTGGGCCACGCTCGACTTTATGGCCGCCCTTGACCGTTATCTATCCTGACGTTGAAGCCATTCCCGTCAGAATCTGACAATACGCACATTTAAGACCCAGGTGGTTAGGTACTGTGCTGCGTCACACGCTCACATCTGGGTTGCGTAGTCATCTGGTTTCGATGCAGTTCTGACAGCCGTTCACCTGATTGAACTGAAAACTATTTACCTGTTCTGTGTACGTTTTTAGCTATTGACCTCTCCTGTAAAGGGCACAATATGCTGTTTGAGATTCTGAACAATAAACAATCAACAATCAATAATTGAAAGCGCGGGCTTCATGCGTTCGGATGGTGCGCCTGCAATCCGAGTCACGGTTGATTTTGCGGTGTTGTGGATGGGTATCTGGTCCGATTTGGTATCACTACCTCGTCGTTCTGGCTCCAATTGACATCACATTCAGATCGTCCTGGTCCCGTTTCGCATCACTATCCAGTCGTCCTGGAAAACAACGTCGTACTAGCCCAGATTAGCAGCATTTTCGTCGTACTTGTCAGGTGGAGCCGACCCGGAACCAAACTCTCACAACCTGGTCACTACAAGTTCTTCCGATCTGCAGCATGCACTGCGTGCTGTCAGAAACCTTCAACACACTCAAACAGGTCGTAAGGCTGGACCACAGCCTTGGCGCCGGGCTGAAGAATGCGGAAGTCCTGCGGCGACCGGCGGACAGCCGTGTCGATACGCGTAAACACGTTATAATCATCGAACATTACTCACCATCAGCTGTTGTCGATCAGTTCCCCGAGCCGTGCCGCCGACCATTCACCAACACCGTTCTCCATAACGTCGAGGTGGTGGGCGTGGCAAGCTGTGCGCGGCATACAGTAGCGCGCCTCCGCACGAGGTGACCTTGACCGAGCCAGCTGATTGATGACGTCATCACCCCGCCCCGCCCCGGCTCTCCCAAACTGCCCGCCACCCGTCCGTCAGAGGTGAAAACTGCCGCAACGCCCGCACCGACCGGCGTTTCCGCGACCAGCATCATCTACAAGGCTGGCATTTTCCGTCGGCGCATTGTCCCATCCACCCATTGTCCATTGTTTGTCCTGTCCACGCCGGGAAGCCGCCAGATCCGGCCAAGAAGAGTCACTGCGAGCGACCGACGTTTGACAGGTTTGTCGGGCGAGGCGGGTCGGGGCGGCGGCGTGGCGACCTCACCACTGATCGGCCACGTCGTTCCGGCCGGCCCGGCCCGGCGCGCCCCACTGCCGCTGACCCGGTTACACGGTGACCTGGGTCGGCCGTGTCACGCCTGGGTCGTGCGCGGGCCGTTGTCACGCCTGACCTGGAGCCACGCGCCGGCCGGCCGGGCGGCCGAGTCGACGCGTGCGCCTCACGTCACTGTTCACCGGCTCGTGCTTAACAGTGCCGCTCCGGAGGTGGTGTGTGCCGGACCCAGCCGCGGTGTGTAGGTGACGTGTGTGTGTCACGTCACGGGGGTGGACGGGCTGTCGGAGGAGGGATGGCTGGCAATGAGTGTGTAGGCTGATTTTATTCAGACATGGGATGGTTTGCATATATAGAGTGCGATGTGTGTATGTGCAAATTATGTATGAATGTGTAGAATGTAATATACATACACACACACAAACACAAACACAAACACACACATACGCACACACATACACATTCACAAACACAAATATATATATATATATATATATATATATATATATATATATATATATATATATATATATATATATATATTGCTGGACTTCGACGTTCTGAAGCATGAGTCCCCGATTTATGGGATGACGGAAAAACTACCGTGACCAAGATATTGGGCTCGCCTGTCCCATATCTAGCTCACGGTGTTTGTGTTGGCTACCCAATAAACCGGGAATTCTTGTCAGATGTTTGCAACGTTATGGCCAATTCAAGACCGCACTGTTCCATGTATCAGCAATGTTCTGGTGGAGCATCTGTGTGGTGGCCGGAAATTCGAAAGAAATAGGAGGAAGAAAAGTTTCAACGTCGCCCAGAGTGCCACACACATTAGGAGGCGCTTCTCCACACAATATCGGCGTATGGAAGCACTGATTAGTGGAGCTTACCACAATACGAGTTGATCATCTACACTCCCACCAGCTGTTCCTTCAGCTGATGCTGGTACGACGTAATTCCCGTTCTACGTGAAGATAACATAATATAACGTCACTTACTGTACTGTTCGCTGACAATGTTGGTCAAATCGAATCGATATTGCACGTTGTGTGGCAAATATACTTCCGTAGCCCCTCCCATTTCCATAACACAATTACACCACCGACACTGTCACTTGCCAGAAGCTGCTTTGAAGTTGTTCCCTGCCATGCAACGCCATATGCTGGCGACTAAAGGTTCGGACAACTGTGTAGGTAGTATGGCTGCTGTCGGCCCGTCCCCTACAGCCAGGCACCCAACAAAAATACCGTGCACACTGGGGCCATATCTGGGCGGATGATACCGTGTTTAAAGGAGCCTTGTCTGGACAGATAATACCGTGTCCACTAGGATCTTGTTTGGGCAGATGACATCGTATCTGCTGGTACCTTGTCCGGGGGATGATGCTCTGACCTGAACCAGATCAAAGCTAAGATTATGATATTCAACCTGGTCCTGTCATGGCTGAAAAATCAACCCAAACCGCAAGAAAAAATGTGTGTTGCAAAAGGACGCCGATGAGCTCTAAAGCCCAAATAACCAACAAACAAAAGAGAAAGTTAGCGCCACGATAAAAGCATGGCTTCCTCCAGCGGCTACCAAGCCTGGAAGCGGCATTGATAAAGTGGATGGGCATTATGCAAATTAACCAAATTAACTGGTAGTTCAGCATTCTTTCAGAGGTCGAGAACTGAAGCCTACACCCGGAGGAGCGCGGGCGTTTTCTTGTGTGCACACAGAGCCACTATGAAGCCACCACATTGTGAAAGCGTTTTCATCCACAGAAGCCTTCTACTGCGACGCGTCTGCGTCCACAATGGCGCGATGCTCTGGCGACACAACAGCAAGCAAACGCTTGCAGCACAACAGCAAACGCTTGAAACCCAGCTGAATTAGACACGGCCGGCCCTCAGCGTCAGGCTCGGCTGTGACCACCGGCTGTGTCTGGCTACGGTGCAACTCACCTGCCACGCTCGGCGTGACGTGACACGTGACTTCACCGGTAACACGTGACTCGTGACGTCACAGGTGACACGTGACTCGTGACGTCACCGGTGACACGTGACGTCACCGTTGACACGTGACTCGTGACGTCACTGTTGGCACGTGGCTCGTGGCGTCACCGGTGATACGTGACTCGTGACGTCATAGGTGCCACGTGACTCGTGATGTCACAGGTTACACGAGACTCGTGACATCACTGGTTACACGTGACTCGTGACGTCACCGGTAACACGTGTCTCGCGACGTCATTGGTTATATGTGACGTCATTTGTTACACGTGACATCACCGGTCACGCGTGATGTCACCTATGACACGTGACGTCACCTATGACACGTGACGTCACCTATGACACGCGACGTCAGCGCACCAGTGTGCCCACGGTCGAGCCTCAAAACACGCGTCGACACGGGCACGCGCACGCCGCCCCCCGCCGGCGCCGGGCCATCCGAGTCATCTGCCGTTACGCGCCGTTTGTGCCCGCCAGATCTGATCTGATCTGTGTCGTTGTGGCGCGCCCTGGCGCCGTTGCCGCCGGCGCGCCAGTGCCACCTTTACACCTCGGCGCGACCTCGCGCCGCGGCTGGAAGCCGGCGCGCCGCCGCGCGTGATTAACGCGCCGACGGTATCGCGCGCGCGGCCGCGTGGCGCAACCGGCGGCCGCCTGGCGCCACAATAGCGCGCGCTTTTGTCTCCCGCCGGCGCGCTTTTGTCCCCAGCCGGCGCGCGCGCCGCCGGGCGCCACAGTGACGCGTGCCACGGTAACTGGTGCCACAGTAACGCGGCAGGGGCTGAGTCTCTCACGCCGGTAGATCATCCGGCGCCGAAGACCAGGTTCGCCACGGCGCGGGTCCTCCCCCGAGTGGCAGGGGCGACCTCTCGTTGCAGCGTAACGCATCGTCAGCGTGGGAGCGTGGGAAATGTCGGCCAACGATGGCGCAACAGCACCCGGCGAGGACCAGGCTCGCACGTCATCACGATAGTGACGTCACCGGGCCGCCTGCCCGGGCTGTGCTGCGCGTGCGCACGACATGGGGGCATGGCTGCGTTTGGGACGACAGAGAACTCGATCTGGCCGTGTCATATTCCAGGTCATATAGAATCGGCCAGTGAAAGCTGAAAGTTGGTCCCGAGATGACAAAACTGGCTCCATTCCAGTGGCGCGGCCTGGAAAGTGTGGAGAGGCGTGAGGTAGCCGGTGGAGATCGGTTGACGCTCGATCATAAAATCAAATTAACATAATTTAGCAGGGAAACATAAGAGTCGGGACATTGTGTCTGAGTCGGATCGGGAGAGTCCTGCGGGCACCTCTCTCAGGTGGTGTCGGTCACGTGCTCAACACTCTCTCAGATGGTGTCGGTCACGTGCTCAGCACTCTCTCAGGTGGTGTCGGTCACGTGCTCAACACACTATCAGGTGGCGTCTGTCACGTGCTCAACATGTCACGGCGGACACCGCTGGCCAACACGGCGTCACAGGTCGACATCGATAGATGTCGGAGAAGAAGAAAAACTCTGGTGTGGCACGCAACACGTTCTGCATTTCCCATGCCGGGTCACGCAACACGCTATGCACGCCGGGTCACGCAACACGCTATGCACGCCGGGTCCGAGTGAGAAGGACTGCCGGACGCGGCGAGTGCGAGGGTCTCGAGTTTGGCGCGGTTTTGCTGGCGGCGCGCGGCCGGCGCTGGCTCTCCCATGACGACACGTGGCGGCCCCGCCATTGTTGGCCGGCAACAGCCGCGGTACTCTCGCCAAGGCCGGTGGTGCTGTCTCGTATTGTGCCCGTGTTTGTGTACACGTGACGGGTGGGTCAGCATCGCGTGATCGACGGTGTGTAGGTGCGATACTCGAGATGAGAAGACGTGTCCTCGAGATGAGAAGGTGAGAGATCGTGGTGGGATAGATAGTAGATAGATAGATAGCAGAGGGATGCTCGTTGGTTGCGAGGCAGAGCTTGTTGCCAGATCGTGAGACGGATCCAGCGACTGTGGCGCAGAGCGGACCCAGCGGATGCTACAGATAGCAGCCGCTGGATCCCGCTCTGGGAGGTCCCTGGGAGACAGATCTGTCTCCCAGGGACCATCTCCACTCTCCAGTCAGTTCAAGCTGTCAGTAGGCCACACTACCAGTCCCCAGCGACCATATCCACTCTCTAATCAAACACGCTTTTCTCATATTTACCGCACGCCTGACTGTCCGTTTGTACTTCGTCTGACCCGTCTATGGCCGTCCGTAGCGCGTGCGTGTGTCCTGTGAGACGATGCTGTGCCGCCCATCCTCACATCGCGCGTCCCAGTGAGGCCGTCAGTGAAATTGGAATCGCCGCCAGCGCATCCCTTGATTGAGTTGCCGCCGCCGGGCCCGGCGACCAGTCGGCGTTACGACTGGGCCGTGAGTTTTACAGTGTTTTTCTTCAGGAGCGAGATTTGTTGGTCGACTGTGTGCACAAAAAGCCGAACTGCCGAGAATGACTCGCGTATTGCGCGCCTTTCGACTTTCCACCGCTGGGATGAGCTATGGTTTTATAATGCAGGCGCGCCGTCTTCTCTAATTAATGGCCCGTAAAGATGCCCGGTGAAAATTGATGTCGTTCGATTTTCTTCAATTGCATCGCGGCCGCGTCTTTATTGCCGAGGAAAGCGCTCATCTGATCTCATCATCCGCGGACTGTATCACCAGCAGCGTGCTGCACCAGTACAGACCGCAGGTGTGCTGTACCGGCACAGTGTGCTGTACCGGCACAGTGTGCTGTACACGGCACAGTGTGCTGTACCGGCACAGTGTGCTGTACCGACACAGTGTGCTGTACCGGCACAGTGTGCTGTACCGGCACAGTGTGCTGTACCGGCACAGTGTGCTGTACCGGCACAGTGTGCTGTACCGGCACAGTGTGCTGTACCGACACAGTGTGCTGTACCGGCACAGTGTGCTGTACCGACACAGTGTGCTGTACCGACACAGTGTGCTGTACCGGCACAGTGTGCTGTACCGGCACAGTGTGCTGTACCGGCACAGTGTGCTGTACCGGCACAGTGTGCTGTACCGGCACAGTGTGCTGTACAGTGTGCTGTACCGGCACAGTGTGCTGTGAAAGTTGCTGTACCGGCACAGTGTGCTGTACCGGCACAGTGTGCTGTACCGGCACAGTGTGCTGTACCGACACAGTGTGCTGTACCGGCACAGTGTGCTGTACCGGCACAGTGTGCTGTACCGACACAGTGTGCTGTACCGGCACAGTGTGTGTACCGGCACAGTGTGCTGTACCGACACGGTGTGCTGTACCGACACAGTGTGCTGTACCGGCACAGTGTGCTGTACCGGCACAGTGTGCTGTACCGGCGCACAGTGTGCTGTACCGGCACAGTGTGCTGTACTGTACCGACACAGTGTGCTGCACAGTGTGCTGTACCGGCACATGTGTGCTGTACCGGCACAGTGTGCTGTACAGTGTGTGTACCGACACAGTGTGCTGTACCGACACAGTGTGCTGTACCGGCACAGTGTGCTGTACCGGCACAGTGTGCTGTACCGGCACAGTGTGCTAGCTGTACCGGCACAGTGTGCTGTACCGGCACAGTGTTTCTGTACCGGCACAGTGTGCTGTACCGGCACAGTGTGCTGTACCGGCACAGTGTGCTGTACCGGCACAGTGTGCTGTACCGACACAGTGTGCTGTACCGGCACAGTGTGCTGTACCGACACAGTGTGCTGTACCGGCACAGTGTGCTGTACCGACACAGTGTGCTGTACCGACACAGTGTGCTGTACCGGCACAGTGTGCTGTACAGGCACAGACCGCCGGTACCTACATTTACGATGCCATCGTTAACGTCAGGACGTGTTTCTCTGTTGATCTACGCTCGCGGTGTGCGTGAGTAGAAATGCACACACATCGACCCGACTGTCAATTAAAATCATTGAAATAAATTGGTTTGTGGTGCAATGAGCGCGGGTTAGACTGGGTCAAGTGGCCACTGATGGACTCTAACGCCGAGCGCCCCCTGATGTACCGGGACAACACACGGAACGTCAGGCGAGAACGTGACGTCACTGGAACGCGTGACGTCACGCAATTGTATGACGCAGCACGGCATCTCATAGAAGAGCACATGGGAACATGGTTTGTGAGAAGCTAATGAGCTATTAATGTTTTCGGGGTCATTTGTCGGAAGACATTGTACGCACAACACAAAGTAGAAGCTCTCTGTGGAAGCACACCAGCCAATGCATAGATATCCAGCCACGCAACCTCCGCCATTTGCATACTCACCAGGCTTTTACGCATAGATACTGAACATAAACTAATTGCCAACGTACGTGATATGAAATATGCGTGGCCGAACTTGGTCGGAAGCAGCCCCAAAGGCAACATAATTAGCCATTGGATTAGGCTATCGCGCGTCACGTACTGCTACGCGTCTTCCCGGAACATCGTATGGGCCCTGGGAGACGAACTTTCGCTCCAAGTTGGACGTTAAATTTTGCAGCAGCTCACGCACGTTTGAAGGCGTTTCCTGTGTAGGAAATCCGCTGCTGTTGTGGTGGTATTTGCGCCTGCTATGCCACGTGCTGATGCACAGGTGCGGCTGTGGTGTGGTTGCCTGATGCCACGCGTCGCCACAGCGTGGTGCTATTAAAGGCTGCTGTGGTGGTGGTATTGGCTGCATGCCACGCCGCCTCGGTGGCACGAGCGTGGTGCTATTAACAGCGCTGCTGTGGTGTGGTATTTGGCCTGCAGCCACGCCGCCTCGGTGGCCACGAGCGTGGTGATTAAAGCTCTTGTGGTGGTATTTGCGCCTGCCATGCCACGCCGCCTCGGTGGCCACGAGCGTGGTGCTATTAACAGCCGCTGCTGTGGTGGTGGTATTTGCGCCTGCTATGCCACGCCGCCTCGGTGGCCACGAGCGTGGTGCTATTAACAGCCTTTCCACTGCCACCATCGGTGTCCCGCCATCCCAACACCGTCGGCGTCCCACCGTAATATCACCGCCGACGTCATATAATCCCATCACCAAGGGCGTCCCGCCATCCCACCAGGGGACGAGTAGTCTTGGGGTAAGTTGCTCGTCTCACAATTGAGATGTTGTAGTTTCGAGTCTCACCTGTCGCTACTCTTCGCCCGCGACCAGTCGGCGTGAGAGATCGGCGGCGCTACATGACTCAACGGTCGATGTGTCGTAAAACTAATAACCAACCATCCCGCCACCCTCGGCGTCACACCATCCTTCCGCCACCAGTGCCTCACCATCCCACCGCCGCCGGCGTCCCACCATCCCATCGCCGCCGGCGTCCCACCATCCCATCACTACGGTCGTCGCACCGGTCGAAGTGTTCGACGCACGTCCGAACTTAATCAATCAGCTCATTTGATTTGAATTCGAACTTTGTCGGAGGCGGACCGGACAGGGTCCAATCAGGCGTGTGTTTGTTGGAGGCCGGCGGGACAGGGTCCAATCAGGCGTGTGTTGGGCCGAGGAGTAATGAGCACGTGGGCTGGGAAGACAGGCGGGCCGGAGGCTGTGTATTTTCACGTTGGCATGCTCTGTTGAAGATCACAGCAAAGCTTGCTTTGATAGGCCTTTTCATAGTTCTTCGCACTCCTCGTGTTGTTCTTCTTGTGCTTCATGTAGGTCGCGAAATATTCGTCCGAAATCGTGTACTCATTCTTAACGTTTCAATATACTTCCGCCATCTTCAAATGATCGGAGAACCGGAAAAAGAGCACGAAGAAGCTTATCACAGCAAGATATGACGTGGTCTCCAGCAATACATACATGAATATGCAAATATATTCATCACTGTAGCAACTTCAGTCAACTTAGAAGAGTGGATGAAGTTGGCGGCGGTGTGGACTAACTTATCAACGGCACCTGTGAATAAGCCGGTCCGCCACGGCTACCAGGCCCGGATCGGGCCATCGGCCACCGGTATAGTCGCCCCTGACACGTCCGCCGGTCCCGACACATCACCACCGGTATAGTCGCCCCTGACACGTCCGCCGGTCCCGACACATCACCACCGGTATAGTCGCCCCTGACACGTCCGCCGGTCCCGACACATCACCACCGGTATAGTCGCCCCTGACACGTCCGCCGGTCCCGAAAACACGTCCGCCGGTCCCGACACATCACCACCGGTATAGTCGCCCCTGACACGTCCGCCGGTCCCCACACACCCCCCTATAGTCGCCCTGACACGTCCGCCGGTCCCGACACATCACCACCGGTATAGTCGCCCCTGACACGTCCGCCGGTCCCGACACATCACCACCGGTACAGTCGCCCCTGACACGTCCGCCGGTCCCGACATCACCACCGGTATAGTCGCCCCTATAGTGCCCCTCGTCCGCCGGTCCCGACATCACCACCGGTATAGTCGCCCCGGAAACGTCCGCCGGTCCCGACACATCGCCACCGGTATAGTCGCCTCGTCCGCCGGTCCCAATCACACGTCCGCCGGTCCCGACACATCGCCACCGGTATAGTCGCCCCTGACACGTCCGCCGGTCCCGACACATCACCACCGGTACAGTCGCCCCTGACACGTCCGCCGGTCCCGACACATCACCACCGGTATAGTCGCCCCTGACACGTCCGCCGGTCCCGACACATCACCACCGGTACAGTCGCCCCTGACACGTCCGCCGGTCCCGACACATCACCACCGGTCACAACACACTACCCCGCGTCCCCACAACGTCGCCGCGCCGGCTGCCGGGCCGACAGGAAGTGCGACGGCACCGGCCCGCGGTTCCACGGGCGGGCGACCCGGGCGTGACGGTCGCTGTCCGTGACTGAGGTCACGTCACCCCCCCCCACCAGACGCCCGCCGACCGCCGACCGCCGACGGCCCGGTCAGACGAGAAGACGTCGGCTGGCAGTTTGTCGGCGCGGTGAGGCTGAAGCTCGGTTCACACCGCGACAGACCGAAACGGATAAGGAACTTTCTTGTCTGCAGAACAAGAACGGCAAAAGGTGGGCATATGGTAGCGTCGGAAATATTCAAGACGCGAATTGGTAACAACGGACGAATCCCTTACTGGCGCCTGGTTTACGGAAGTCACAAAATCGCAGGCGAGCGGCCGGCAGCGCCGTTTCTCATCCCACCCTGTCGCGGTGTGAACCGAGCTTGAGTCTCAGCTGCCGCTGGATGAGTTGTCACCGCCGAGGGAGGCGTGGATCGGGCCGCCCAGGGGACAGTTGGATGAGCATGTGGTGGGACACAGTTGGCAACGGCTCGTCCGCCGTGGCCCGGTCGGTGCCCACGACCCCGTGAAGTCTCTCCGGGCCGGCCGGCACTCTCGGCGGATGTTGTTCTCGACCTCTGCTCTCGCCGGCGTCTGCTGTCGCTGTGGAACGGCTTCCGCCCAGGTGGTGATGGTGTTGTGGTGACGCTCAAGTAGTGGGGTCATAGTGACGCTCAGATCTTAGTGGTGCGGCCTCCTCCCAGGCGATGGTGGTGTCGTGGTGACTCTCCGGTGGTGGTGGTGTCGTAGTGGTGTTCAGGTAGTGAGGTCACGGCGACGCGCAGGTCGTAGTGGTGTGGTGACGCTCAGGTGATGGTGGTGTGGTGTAGTGGTGACTCTCAGGTGGTGGTGGTGTAGTGGTGCCGCTCAGGTAGTGGTGCTGTGGTGACGCTCAGATCGTAGTGTCGTGGTGCTGTGCAGGTGGTGTGGTGCCGCTCAGGTGGCGGTGGTGTGGTGGTGACGCTCAGGTAGTGGTGCCGCTCAGGTGGCGGTGGTGTGGTGGTGACGCTCAGGTAGTGGTGATGTGGTGACGCTCAGATCGTAGTGTCGTGGTGACGTTCAGGTTGTGTGCCGACGAGGTGCTCCGGGGCGATCGGCTATCGACGCACTCCACCGCTGCGCCGTAGGCTGCGCCGTAGGCTGCGCCGTAGGCTGCGCCGTAGGCTGCGCCGTAGGCTGCGCCGTAGGCTGCGCCGTAGGCTGCGCCGTAGGCTGCGCCGTAGGCTGTGCCGTAGGCTATGCCGTAAGCTGCGCCGGGTCATCTGGAACCCATACGAAGATATATATGCCGAATTATCGGGCCATTTTCCGGATCTTGGACCCGCATGACTTCCAAACTGTAAACCATTGTGCTCCAAGATCATTGGTGATAGCGACTGAATCATTCAATGTCCCGGAAAACGATTCAGGAAGAAAAACGCCAAGAAAGAAGATAGATATTGTAGATCCTCTCATTCCTTGTCGATCCTCGAAACAATGAACTTCTGGCATATACAACATCATGGGACCAATTTCCGGGATTGACAGCATTCTGTTTCCCTTCTGTGACCCTTATGTAGCCCTTCTGTGACCCATTCTGTGAAACATATTCTGTGACCATTTTGATCCTTCTGTGACCCATTCTGTGACCCCTCCATGGCGACCCATGGCAGTGCAAGTATGTGTAGCGCTCGGTAAGACGACACCGAGTTACAGGCGCATACTTCATCAGATTCACCGTCACCAGGTCCCCGTGAGGTCGTCAGCGACATTTGAGCCGCTCCGGGCTTCCTTCATGGAGTCAGCGCTGCCGGATACAGCGACCGCCGAGGTGTACGATTTCGTCACCGCGCTCCTGGGCCCAGCCACCGCTCGGGTTTATGGTGTCGCCACCGCGCTGCGAAGGGTTAAGCCGCCGCGAGAAAGTCGCGTCTGCAACCTGTCTGTCTGGAAACACGGCAACTTTCTTATCCGCCATGACCCGAAAATGGCCCGCTCGTCTGTGGCGGTTTCACACGCGCGTCGTTTGATCCTTGTCTTTGAAACCGGACGCTGGTGTCCGCTGCACCGCCAAACACCTGGCGTGATCATCGGCAGGTGTTGTGCACTGTGACCTATTTGGCGTTGTGCACTACAACCACACTGGCGTTGTGCACTACAACCACACTGGCGTTGTGCACTACAACCACACTGGTGTTGTGCACTACAACCACACTGGTGTTTGTGGTGTTGGCCACACACCACAACACTGGTGTTGTTCAACACACTGGTGTTGTGCACCACAACCACACTGGTGTTGTGCACCACAACCACACTGGCGTTGTGCACTACAACCACACTGGCGTTGTGCACCACAACCACACTGGCGTTGTGCACTACAACTACACTGGCGTTGTGCACTACAACCACACTGGCGTTGTGCACTACAACACGCTGGGTGTGCACAACACATGGCGTTGTGACTACACACACTGGGTTGTGCACTACAACACTGGCGTGTGCACTGGTGTTGTGCACCACAGCCACACTGGTGTTGTGCACCACAATCACACTGGCGTTGTGCACCACAACCACACTGGTGTTGTGCACCGCAACCACACTGGTGTTGTGCACCACAACACACTGGTGTTGTGCACCACAATCACACTGGTGTTGTGCACCACAGCCACACTGGTGTTGTGCACCACAATCACACTGGCGTTGTGCACCACAACCACACTGGTCTGCCGTGCGTGTGTGTGTGTGTGTGTGTGTGTGTGCGTGTGTGTGCGTGTGTGTGCGTGTGTGCTGTGTGTGCGTGTGTGTGTGTGCGTGTGTGCATGTGCGTGTGTGTGTGTGCGTGCGTGCGTGTGTGTTGCTGTCGCGTGCCTTCGGACCGGCAGCCAGGCACCATTACCAGGGTCAGTGGAGCTGATTATCCTGATACCAGTTCACAATGTGCCTTCACTGAGCCAAGACTAACGCGACGGAAACTCAGTCGAGAACGCTTCCGAAGACGCATTCCGCCGCTCGCTGCATGACATCGGTTATCCATTTTCACTTGAATGGGTGGTCAAGGCCGAACGCTATCAGCCGATGTCACTGGACTTTATAGGCGAACCAAATGTACGGATGCATTCGAGCAGCGTTCCCTAGTCATAACACAGGCATGCGACACAGATCAACCACACATGCAAACCACGTCTAATATACCCGTCCAAACGTGTCGAGAAAAAAAGGTTGAAGCAAGGAAAATCTAAAGGAAAGGTGACTGACCTTTAGAATGGGAAAGCCGGCTCTGACTGGCATTACGCCCACATCTGGAAAACGAAACATGGAGATGCCATCATGTTTCATGCATTGAACTGTCGCCGCCGTCGACCGCTGTGCTGTTGTCGCGTTCTCGCATGGGCGGCTGTTCCGGCCCCGCCCGTCCCCACCCCCCACCCCCACCGTCACGTCACGTCACGTCACGTCACGCAGGCGGCCGGACGGCTGTCCCGGTTTCTACAGCCGCGCCCCTCCCGCCCGAGTGAAAGGGGTCACCAGGCGGCTGTGTGGGAGAGACAAGGCAGGAGACCCTGATACGGCAGGGCTGTGTAGGAGACAAGGCGGGAGACCCTGATGCGTCAGAGCTGTGTAGGAGACAAGGCGGGAGACCCTGATGCGTCAGGGCCGTGCAGGAGACAGGGGAGACCCTGATGCGTCAGGGCTGTGTAGGAGACAAGGCGAGACCCTGATACGCAGGGCTGTGTGGAGACAAGGCGGAGACCCTGATACGGGTGAGACAAGGCGGGAGACCCTGATACGTCAGGGCTGTGTAGGAGACAAGGGGGGGGCCCTTGTTCCGGGGTGTGGGGGAGAAAGGGGGGGCTGATACGGGGTTGGAGACAAGGGGGAGACCCTGATGCGTCAGAGCTGTGTAGGAGACAAGGCGGGAGACCCTGATGCGTCAGGGCCGTGCAGGAGACAAGGCGGGAGACCCTGATGCGTCAGGGCTGTGTAGGAGACAAGGCGAGAGACCCTGATACGGCAGGGCTGTGTGAGAGACAAGGCGGGAGACCCTGATACGTCAGAGCTGTGCAGGAGACAAGGCGGGAGACCCTGATACGGCAGGGCTGTGCAGGAGACAAGGCGGGAGACCCTGATACGTCAGGGCTGTGTGAGAGACAAGGCGGGAGATCCTGATGCGTCAGGGCTGTGTAGGAGACAAGGCGGGAGACCCTGATGCGTCAGGGCTGTGTAGGAGACAAGGCGGGAGACCCTGATGGAGGGCGTCAGGGCTGTGGAGGTGTGTAGGAGACAAGGCGGGAGACCCTGATACGTCAGGGCTGTGTAGGAGACAAGGCGGGAGACCCTGATACGTCAGGGCTGTGGGGAGACAAGGGACCCTGATACGGAGGCTGTGGGAGACAAGGCGGGAGACCCTGATACGGCAGGGCTGTGTGAGAGACAAGGCGGGTGCCAAAGTAGGAAAGTGTGTTAGTGTGACAAATAAGAGAGACACAACAGGAGTGTGGCTCGTGTGAGTGTGACAAATAAGAGCATGACACAACAGGAGTGTGGCTCGTGTGAGTGTGACAAATAAGAGTATGACACAACAGGAGTGTGGTTCGTGAGAGTGTGACAGAGCCAGAGTGTGGCTGCTTACGAGAGTGGAACTTCTGAGAGTGTGACAGGGCCAGAGTGCGACTCCGGTGAGTGTAGTACAGCCGGAGTGTGGCTCCTATGGCAACTCCCAGGGATATCTTCAGGCCGTGTCGTGTCACCACGACACACCACCACACAATCACAGCTGCACATCACAGCTGCACATCACAGCTGCACATCACAGCTACACATCACAGCTACACATCACAGCTACACATCACAGCTACACATCACAGCTACACATCACAGTTACATCACAGCACATCACAGCACATCACAGCTACACATCACAGCTACACATCACAACTCATCACTTTACACACCACAGCTACACATCACAGCTACACATCACAGCTACACATCACAGCTACACATCACAGCTACACATCACTTTACACATCACAGCTACACATCACAGCTACACATCACAGCTACACATCACACTACGCATCACACATACACATCACGCTACACACATCACAGCTACACATCACAGCTACACATTATACATCACACACATCACAGCTACACATCACAGCTACACATCACAGCTACACATCACAGCTACACATCACTTTACACATCACAGCTACAAATCACAGCTACACACCACACTACGCATCACTTTACACATCACAGCTACACATCACAGCTACACATCACAGCTACACATCACAGCTACGCATCACTTTACACATCACAGCTACACATCACACTACGCATCACTTTACACATGCATCACACTTCACATCACAGCTACACATCACACTACGCATCACTTTACACATCACAGCTACACATCACACTACGCATCACTTTACACATCACAGCTACACATCACACTACGCATCACTTTACACATCACAGCTACACATCACAATACGCATCACTTTACACATCACAGCTACACATCACAACTGCCTGTCGAAGACGCTCCGAATGTGCGTCCAACTACTGAAGTGAAATTTATTCAAAGGAAACTTTATAGCTTGCGAGCCGAGCTGGAAAGAAGTGTTGACAACAGTGGCGTTTGACCAACACCGCTCACCATTGCTACAGACATCCGTCGAGAACAAGGCCGTTGAATAACTTCCGGTTTGGAATATCCTGACTGATGTGAAATGGAGTGGAAAGAACCTCTTGAATGGCAGGCAGATACAGTGTGCTTCTCCACCATCCATGGCGTAAACGCTGATTTTTGTTTTAGCAGGGGAGGGAGGTGAATGAGGACGAGAGAGGTTCAGGGGAAAATTGTGTTCGTGCAATGCTATTGATGTAATGTTGAATTTCACGAAGTTCGGACAGGGGAAAGAGCCAGTCAGTTGATAGTGACCATGAGTCGAGGTGGTTCCAGATGTCGGGACAGAGAACACATGTGCAACGTCGAGCAGCCGGCAGATGAAGGTCGCCTGGCTATCTGCTTTTCAAGCCACCTCACAGGACAGTAATAAGACGCCATTAAGTCAGCACACGCCCAGTTATTTGGACGTCTTGGGCTTCGCGCATCAATCATGACGAATTGCGTGGGCAAACCCGCAGCCAGCAAGTTCATCCGCCAGCTCTGGCCCCGTGGAGATAACCTCAACGAGCTTTCCCTTGGAACCCGCATGTAATCCAGTAATGCGGAGGTAACCCCCAACCATGTGGGGGTAACCCCACTGAGCCCAGCCTTGCGGGGCAACTCCCCGCAAAGCCCAGCTCTGCGGTGGTAACCACCACGAACCCAGCCCTGCGGAGGTAAGCCCCACTGAACCCACCTACGGGGTGACCCCCACGAAGCTCACTGATCATCCTGGATAGCGATTTCTGTGGGGATGATTGCGTGCAAAGGGGACTGCGTAATATCAAGTGAATGTTTCGGTGGGGCGGAAAGCGAAACGCGATAGCTGAAGACCCAGCCGGCCCACCTCGTGTGACATCGATGTCGGTAATGGCCCGCCGAGGTCACCGGGTCACCAAGACGAGGCTGTCGAGGTCGTTGTCGCGGCCTCGTCCAGTTGCGGTGTAGACGATACTCACGACCGCAACTACCAGTGATGCGGTGAATGTTAGAGGATGGAAAATGAAAACATTTCATTTCGTGTTTTGCCGGCACCCTCTGAAAAAATTGATGGGCTCGTTTGGCATGCATGGACTTGTTGTCATGGATTTGTTTCAGCATCAATAGAATTAGAGCCGTAATATAACAGGTTACTGAGGTGTGACGACTGCACGAATACGAGACTCAGGCAGGAGGACTGAGGGATACAACAAGTGCATGTATGTACATAATTTATAAGAAGACGGTGTGAACTGAAGTGAACTGATCTGAACTAACTGAACTGAACTGAGCTGAACTGAGCTCTGTGGTGCTGCTGGCCACCATGAGGCTGGCTGGTCACACATGAGGTCACCTGACGTGTTACACAAACAACCACACAGAGGAGCGAGATCTGTGGTCATACACGCGCAGCCACACAGGTCTGGGTCACACACGCAGCCAGACAGGGGAGCGAGGTCTGAGGTCAGCTGTCTGGATTTCATGCACACAGCCACACAGAGGAGCGATGCCGGGGGTCACCCACACAGCCACACAGGGGCGCGAGGTTTGATGTCAACTGACGGAGCTGACGTTAGCCTGCGGAACTGACGTAGGCTGACGGAGATGGGCCGTCGCTGTTGTAAGCCACAGCCCGGCGGTTTGGTTTAGTTACTCTAAACTCCAATTCATCATCACCATTAGGGCGCTTCGACCAGAGATGATCATTCGCGCCCCGTGGTTGGATTTGTAACAGATATGGCAGGAAAATGTGTAATCGGGCTTCCACTTTCGATCAAACTTTAGCACATGGTAGAGAAATACTGTGTCGCATAGTAGGGAAGTGCTGCGTAACATTGTAGCAAAATACCGTGCCAGCCGGGTCGCGCTATTCAATTAGGTGATGGGATGCAAATGCAATTACAACGATGCATGGCCGCACGCAGTGCGCAAATCTAATTTGGTCCCAAACACGATTGTAGGGCTGTCACGGCAGAAAATATCCGGACGAAAGGCGGCTGAAATCTGGGGCATATGCGTTAACTGGGACACTCTGAAGCATAGCAGGCCGGTGGCGTTGCTGTCGTCGTGTTCTCTAGCGGGTTTGAGAGCATTGTTTTCACGCTGCGATGCAGCATTTGTTGTTGTCTCGACCATTTTCGTTTTGTGGGCTGATTTGATCTTCTCTTTGTTGTGAACGTTAAGTCGGTACAGTACTTCAGTACGTACGACCAAAGTGTTACATCGGATACTCTGGTGATTCATGTAAGTGCAACGACCATGCACCGGGGGGAGGGGGAGCACTCACCCTCTCCGATGTTAATTCAGTTCGCAGTATGTGTCTTCCCTCGACATACATCACCGCACATTAACAACGCACACAACGCCAAGCTAACACGAGCGATCGAGGAGGCGTGGGGTGCTCAGTTGTTTGTTGGTTGTTGCCCTATATTTATATTAACCGGCGGTTGTGCCGTTTATATTAACAGCGGTATATTAATTGCGGGCCGTCAGTTGTCGACTGACGGCCCCCTGTTGACGGTGAGGCTCCTGCTGTTGCTTGGGGAGGTCCGCTGTTGATGGTGAGGCTGCTGCTGCTGTTCCTCGACGAGGCCCGCTGTTGATGGTGAGACTGTTGCCGTTTATGGTGAGGATGCTGCTGTTGATGGTGAGGCTGCTGCTGTTGATGGTGAGGGTGCTGTTGTTGATGGTGAGGATGCTGCTGTTGCTGGTGAGGCTGCTGCTGTTGATGGTGAGGCTGCTGCTGTTGATGGTGAGGATGCTGTTGTTGCTGGTGAGGCTGCTGCTGTTGCTGGTGAGGCTGCTGCTGTTGATGGTGAGGATGCTGCTGTTGCTGGTGAGGCTGCTGCTGTTGATGGTGAGGCTGCTGCTGTTGATGGTGAGGATGCTGCTGTTGATGGTGAGGCTGCTGCTGTTGCTGGTGAGGCTGCTGCTGTTGATGGTGAGGCTGCTGCTGTTGATGGTGAGGCTGCTGCTGTTGCTGGTGAGGATGCTGCTGTTGATGGTGAGGATGCTGTTGTTGCTGGTGAGGCTGCTGCTGGTGATGGTGAGGATGCTGCTGTTGCTGGTGAGGATGCTGCTGTTGATGGTGAGGCTGCTGCTGTTGATGGTGAGGATGCTGTTGGTGTGGTGAGGCTGCTACTGTTGATGGTGGGATGCTGTTGGTGATGGTGAGGATGCTGTTGGTGATGGTGGGTGCTGTTGGTGAGTGGTGAGGTGCTGCTGTTGATGGTGAGGATGCTGCTGTTGATGGTGAGGCTGCTGCTGTTGCTGCTCGGCGAGGTCCGTCGGCCGCCGGCCCGCTCGACAACTGACTGCCAATCGACTCGGTCTTCCTGTGTCTCTGGCATTCTGGGCTGTCGGCCGTCACCTTACTCGGCGCCGAAATCCCGCGTGTGAGCTGAGGAGCGCATGACAGACGGCGGGCTGGGGAGCGCATGACAGACGGCGAGCTGGGGAGCGCATGACAGACGGCGAGCTGGGGAGCGCATGACAGACGGCGGGCTGGGGAGCGCATGACAGACGGCGGGCTGGGGAGCGCATGACAGACGGCGAGCTGAGGAGCGCATGACAGACGGCGGGCTGAGGAGCGCATGACAGACGGCGGGCTGGGGGCATGACAGACGGCGGGCTGGGGAGCGCGTGACAGAGTAGACGGCGGGCTGGGAGCGCGTGACAGACGGTGAGCTGAGGAGCGCATGACAGAGGGCGAGCTGAGGAGCGCGTGACAGACGGCGGGCTGAGGAGCGCGTGACAGACGGTGAGCTGAGGAGCGCATGACAGACGGCGAGCTAAGGAGCGCATGACAGACGGCGAGCTGAGGAGCGCGTGACAGACGGCGGGCTGGGGAGCGCATGACAGACGGCGAGCTGGGGAGCGCATGACAGACGGCGGACTGAGGAGCGCATGACAGACGGCGAGCTGAGGAGCGCATGACAGACGGCGAGCTGGGGAGCGCATGACAGACGGCGAGCTGAGGAGCGCATGACAGACGGCGAGCTGGGGAGCGCATGACAGACGGCGAGCCGGGGATGGCATGACAGACGGCGGACTGAGGGGCGCATGACAGACGGCGGGCTGGGGAGCGCATGACAGACGGCGGGCTGAGGAGCGCATGACAGAGGGCGGGCTGGGGAGCGCATGACAGACGGCGAGCTGAGGAGCGCATGACAGACGGCGGACTGAGGAGCGCATGACAGACGGCGGGCTGAGGAGCGCATGACAGACGGCGGGCTGAGGAGCGCATGACAGACGGTGAGCTGAGGAGCGCATGACAGACGGCGAGCTGAAGCTGTCTAGAGCTGTCTGGCTGCCGTCCATCTGTGCGGACAGAGGCGCTTTTTGTCGCCAGACTTCTCGCTGCTTTCTACGGCTTTCTACGGCTTTCTACGGGCGCGACTGCTGTGCCACCGTTGTGTCGTCCTCGGGATGTTATCTCCGTGATGGACGCGGCCGGAGGGGAGGGAAGTGGAGAGGTGTAGAGAGAGAGAGAGAGAGAGAGAGAGAGAGAGAGAGAGAGAGAGAGAGAGAGAGAGAGAGAGAGAGAAAAAAGAGAGAGAGAGAGAGGGATGGACGGAGCGAGGGTGGAGGATCAAGACGAAACGAGATGGCTAGATATAAAATGGGAGAGCGCGAAGGGGAGGGAGAGTGGTGGGGCGCCAGCAGATTGAGAGGCTCGCAATACGCGAGATAAGCGGGTATAAAGCACCGGAAGCGAAGAAGATAGATCCGAACCAAGACAACGCATTTGAGGCAGGAGGCTTTAGCACGTGAGATCGAACAAGAAGAGGCGGGCATGATGCAGTGACCGTATCTGTGCGAACGAAAAGAAGCGAGTTGCACAATAGGTGTCACGTCGATTCTTCCCTCGTACGCTCATTGGCGTAAATGTGATGACAACTGGGCACCTGTGTCCTTATCCCCTGCACTGTGGTGACAACCTTCAATTGCATGTATAATTGGCGCCAGATAATATTGAATGTCAATAGGTTGACAGTCAAGCTGGCTGACCGGGCATCTGAATATCCTGCTTAGGTTCAGTTATGGCGGGAAACAGTAGACATATGCAGGATGCTCAGGTGCCAGCACGTCCAGCCTGACCGTCAAGCTATTTGTGACGCCAATAGTACATGAGGGTACTTGAATTACAATCTGGTATTTGTCCAACAGGAAGACCATACTGTCAAATTCGGCGTCGCTTCTTGCTTTGTTTGTTCCATTTAAACTATTTTTCTGGGCACCCAACTGGGTCCAGAAATGTTCCGGGCATCACAAAATATGACCTAATACCTGTCAGGGGCTGGAGCTGAATTATGCCATTAATTTTGTCTCTCAGGATATGCTTGTAGTTGCTTTTTTTTCTCACTGATATTTGCGTGCCGAGTATTGCAAATTCGACGCCAGCACTTATTGCTGACACATGCATAGAGCAGATATTGCAACTTTATTGTCAAGACCGTGGACCCAGAGGAAATAAGTTTTGTTTCTCGCCAAATAAATATCCTCAATAATTATCTATGGTTATACCAAATAATTATCCTAATAAATCCTCACTCAAAGAAAAAAAGGAATGATATCAGCAATAAATACACGACTCGAATGTGTGGTATTTGACTAGCGAGCAGCCCAGCAAGTTGAAGACATCCAGGTCGGATGTGCTGTGGGTGGGTGGCTGGTCGCGGTCTCGGGTCTCGGACCTCGGTCTCGGGTCTCGGGTCTCGGTCTCGGTCTCGGTCTCGGGCCTCGGTCTCGGTCTCGGGCCTCGGTTTCAGTCTCGGGTTTGGTCTCGGGTCTCGGGTCTCGGTCTCAGTCTCGTGCCTCGGTCTCGGGTCTCGGGTCTCGGGTCACGGGTCTCGGTCTCGGTCTCGGTCTCGGGTCTCGGGTCTCGGTCTCGGTCTCGGATCTCGGTCTCAGGTCTCGGTCTCGGGCCTCGGTCTCAGGTCTTGGGTCTCGGTCTCGGGTCTCGGTCTCGGGTCTCGGACCTCGGGTCTCGGGTCTCGGACCTCGGGTCTCGGTCTCGGGTCTCGGGTCTCGGGTCTCGGGTCTCGGGTCTCGGTCTCGGTCTCAGTCTCGGTCTCGGTCTCGGGTCTCGGGTCTCGGTCTCAGTCTCGGGTCTCGGTCTCGGGTCTCGGTCTCGGGTCTCGGGTCTCGGTCTCGGGTCTCGGTCTCGGTCTCGGTCTCGGGTCTCGGTCTCGGGTCTCGGGTCTCGGGTCTCGGTCTCGGTCTCGGTCTCGGTCTCGGTCTCGGGTCTCGGTCTCGGTCTCGGGTCTCGGGTCTTGGTCCTCGGTCTCGGTCTCGGTCTCGGGTCGCGGGTCTCGGGTCGCGGGTCGCGGGTCTTGGTCTCGGGTCTCGGTCTCGGGCCTCGGTATCGGGTCTCGGGTCTCGGGTCTCGGGTCTCGGTCTCAGTCTCGGGCCTCGGTCCTCGGTCCTCGGCTCTCGGTCTCGGTCTCGGTCTCGGTCTCGGGCCTGGTTTCAGTCTCGGGTTCGGTCTCGGGTCTCGGGTCTCGGTCTCGGTCTCGGTCTCGGGTCTCGGTCCTCGGGTCTCGGGTCTCGGATCTCGGATCTCGATCCCGGTCTCGGTCTCGGGTTGTCGCCGCCACACCACCTCCGCCGAGGCCCGGCCGGCGAGATATCCGAGTTCCTCGCGGGTGACTGACACCGCTGACCACCCCACCCCTGCTGCTGTACGCTCGGCCGGGTGGGGGCGGATATTGACCGTCGAGGGAGGGGGCGAGGCGCCTCCGGCAGCCCGGTCCATGGCGGTGCCAGTCTGACACGACGACACACACCACTGGCCGGAAGTGAGCTCCGTCTCGCCGCCGGGTCGACAGACGTGAAGGCCGTCCACTTCCCTGGCGTGGCTGGCTGGTTGGTTGGCGTGGCGTGACTGGCTGGTTGGTTGGCGTGGCGTGGCTGGCTGGTTGGTTATTGGTTTTACGACACATCGACCGTTGAGCCATGTAGCGTCGCCAATCTCTCATGCCGATTGGTCGCGGGCTAAGAGTAGCGACAGGTGAGACTCGAACCGACAACCTTTCGATTGTGAGACGAGCAACTTGCCCCTAGGCTACTCGTCCCCCCCCCCCTGGTGTGGCGCGCGCACCGCCGTCTGACCTCGTGGTTGGTGTCATCACGACGGGAACATGCAGCGGAACGTCTAATGATCGTCATTAGGGTAACGACTGCGAAGTCGTTCGAGGAAGGCCAATCAGCGCGGCATAGTTCCGAGTTTGCCGGGGCACTTCGGCGGTGGTTTCGCGACCCACTTTGTCATCAGAAGTCATTCAGGTAGAAATATGGACATGACTTTACGTTGTCCGCTTTCTTGACCGCACTTTGCACATGTTGTATAGCCCACGCTGTTGGTGTAGCTTAGCACACCGCACTATCATTTGGCTTTGCTTGGTGTTGCTTCTGAAGCTGAGATCCACCACCAGTGCATTAGTTAGGTCGGCTATGCAGTCGACTCCAACAACCACTGGTTCCAGTTTGAAACGAATGTGCCAGCGCCAACCATCTGTTTCTGTGGGCCTGAGCGATACCGAAATTCGTGTAAACGACGCAAGAATTTCTGGAGGCTTTGTCCCAAAAGACTCCGAATGAATTTCGATGGAAATACTTCACTTCGTCCAGCCAATTATTTAAAACGTGTTTAAAAAACATTTATGTTTCGAAGAATTTTGCAATCGTGCGTCGCATTCCGTGCATTTAGAGTTATAAATGTTGCATTGCAATGTGGAACGCTCTTGAAAGTTGCCAACGAACGGAAATGTCGCCTCGAACCTTTTTCTGTGAGCAGGGAGCACACGAGTCACAAAAAAACACAATCTGCGACACAGGCGCCAGAACATATAAGCAGCTGTGAACGCTTGCATCTCAAGTTCATTCAACCAATTCGTAGGCCAATATTTGACGAGGCAAGTTTTCACACCAAGACCATACCAGAGTACATGTATTTTGTATCTCGGTTCTCATCTGCATCCTGCACGTTCCGGACGCGCGTTCCGGATGCTATCCTAGAGAGACCATCAGAGCCGGAGTGCAATCCCTGCAAGCGGACCGACCCAGACAAGGTTTGCAATTCCCGCAAGCGGGCGGACCCCGACAAGGAGTGCAATCCCTGCAAGCGGGCCAGCCCCGACAAACAATCGCGAACTTTCCCTGTCTAGCCTGGTAACCGTCAGTGTAACACACGGAGGAGAAAAGCTCGCCGCGTGAGTCCGCCTGCACAGCCCGCGCGCTGCTCACTGTGCACCGCGCCCCGCGGGCCGAGGTTTCTCTTCCGCGACGGCCAAATCGGCCAGAGCCGGCGTCGCCAACCCTGCGAGCGCCGTCCGGGTCACGTGACGGCCGCTGCGTGACGTCACGTGACGTCACGAGCGGTGTGACCTTGAGCAGCAGTGGGTCACGTGGCCGGCGGCGAGAAATAGAAAACACGGTCGGGAGAGGCCGTCGACGTGAGAGTGCGGCGGTGGCCGCCGGGCTGCCGGGGAGAGAGAGATACTCTCGCTGCTTCTGACGATGGAGCGCGTGGAGAGGTTTGGAGCTGGTCGTGTTATGTCGGATGACCAAGCAGAACAAATACCGCACGCGGTTTCTATTGCAGGCGTGCGATCGATGTAGCGCGTCGCGCGTTCTCTATCTGATGACGCGCTTTCTCACGCTGTCAAATTCGGCCATGCATCATGAAATCCAGCCAGTGATGCGTGAACTCGTAGCTGTATTTTATCATCTGGGCTGGGTAGCCTGCGAGACAACGTTCTGCCCACACCCAGCCACATTACGTACAATTTCTGCATGGGGCGGGGATGGCCGAGTGGTTAAGGTGTTGGGCTCTGGGTACCAAAGGTCCCGGGTTCGACACTAGCACCGCTCGCGACATTTCTTCATCCGCGGCCCACCGGCGAAACAGTGTAGGCGGCGCCATTAGCCGTGAATGTGCATAAAGTGCGTCGTGGACCACCCAATAAACAATATAATATCTGCATGTGATGAAGGGGACAGAAGGAAAGGAAACATCCGCCCTATGTATGCCGATGGGCTTGTTGGCTAGTCGCAGATGGCCTACCGTGTCCACTCAAAAAGTTCACAGCTCCGTCTTGGTTCACTCAGGTTAGTTTCCAGGTGAAGGAACAAGAGCCTCAATGGCAGGGGCTTTTTACGGAGGGTGGAGGTAAAATGCGCCACCAGACGAGTACAGAGGGTCGCCTCGTCTCACGTCTTGACACGTAGTTTGATTGGTATGAACATCAGACAGGAAACATTTTGGCTGCTGAGGTCAATTATCCCCTGCCTTACCCGTACCACACTACAGGAGGGCTATCTTTGCATCGTGCATTTTCAAATGTGAACAACGCCGATATTTTTAATTCGGCTAGGAAACAATGTTTTTTTGAGGACGTCATTTATGGATGATTGGACCATAATCTTGGGCGCAGTGCCAGCCATCTACCTAGCCATCCTTCTGTGAGGTCATTTTCATTGTGGACTCCTGTTAGCATCCATCAGGAGATCGTTCATGGTTTCGTACGGTCAGAGCATAGCTGGGAAAACAGCAACAACAAACAGACAGACGTGGTATCCAGGGCGGGGCAGTTCTGGTACCAAGGGCCGAACATTTGTAACACCCGGAGCCAGAGGTCAGACAGAAGTCAGCAGACACGTCGCCTCTAGCCCGTGTGACGCCCGGCGCGGGCATATGAAAAGTCACGCATCATTATATTTCGTTTGCAGACGTGTGGAATTCAACGTAGGCTCTAATAGCCTCTCTTGGGGGTCTGTCCACTGGCTGCTGCGAAAGCTCATTTTCTCAAATGTCTGTTCAATGGATTTAGTATTCATGGAAGGGCGGCTCTGGTCAGTGGGGAAAGCTCTGCACACCGATATTCTTATCTTGTTTCCGGAAGTGTAGTGGTCCAAGATCCTGAAGCTCATGATATCCGGAACGGAGAAACGTCTTGATAATTACAACGTTTTAATTCGTTATCATTTGTTAGTTATGATTATCATTTCGCAATCGGCATGGGAATATGAGACGGTTTCCTGAAGGAAATGTTATGGGCAGACGACAAAACCACGTCTCGGAGACGTGCTCGACATATTAGCCCAGCTCTCACCTGTGAGATTTCCAGTCAGAGGTGACATGTTTGGCTATAAGTGGCATGTCCCGTCAGAGGTGACATGTCCGGTCAGAGGTGACATGTCCGGTCAGAGGTGACATGTCCGGTCAGAGGTGACATGTCCGGTCAGAGGTGACATGTCCGGTCAGAGGTAACATGTCCGGTCAGAGGTACATGTCCGGTCAGAGGTGGCATGTCCGGTCTGAGGTGACATGTCCGGTCAGAGGTAACATGTCCGGTCAGAGGTAACATGTCCGGTCAGAGGTGGCATGTCCGGTCAGAGGTGGCATTTCCGGTCAGAGGTAACATGTCCGGTCAGAGGTGGCATGTCCGGTCAGAGCTGACATGTCCAATCAGAGGTAACATGTCCGGTCAGAAGTGGCATGTTCCGTCAGAGGTGACATGTCCGGTCAGAGGTAACATGTCCGGTCAGAGGTGACATGTCCGGTCAGAGGTAACATGTCCGGTCAGAGGTGACATGTCCGGTCAGAGGTGACATGTCCGGTCAGAGGTGACATGTCCGGTCAGAGGTGACATGTCCGGTCAGAGGTAACATGTCCGGTCAGAGGTGACATGTCCGGTCAGAGGTGACATGTCCGGTCAGAGGTAACATGTCCGGTCAGAGGTGACATGTCCGGTCAGAGGTGACATGTCCGGTCAGAGGTGACATGTCCGGTCAGAGGTAACATGTCCGGTCAGAGGTAACATGTCCGGTCAGAGGTGACATGTCCGGTCAGAGGTGACATGTCCGGTCAGATATGGCCACACGGCCCACTTATGTGCCGGCGACGGACCGGCAGAGGGACGTGTGGCTGCTGGCGGTGACGACGCGTGGCCCTCCCCACAGTCGGCGACCCACGTCCACTGATAGCGGGCGGAGGTCACAAGGTCAGCCACCTGCCGGCGACGGCTGACTGACCCCGAAGGTCGGGCCTGCTGCCGGAGCGGATCAAAGCGTGGACCTATGCGCTTGTCCGGGAATTGGGCCATCTAAGATCATCTGAGACGGCCTCAAGCAGTGGTGCGCTGGGGAAGGGAGATAATATTCAGCCACGTGAGTCATGGCGAGCAGCGGTACGTTCAGGAGGTAACCAGTTGACGTCGTCCGACTCCGTAAGTCCTCTTTTGAGCATATAAAACGCAGCTGGCTGGAGCGTGTTTGCTTCAGTTGCCTATTGGAGTGTTCAGTCTATGTGTAGGTGGCATAGTCAGACGGGTCAGACGGGTGTCACCTGCTGACACACAGTGTCTGCTGACATACAGTGTCACCTGCTGACACACAGTGTCACCTGCTGACACACAGTGTCACCTGCTGACACACAGTGTCACCTGCTGACACACAGTGTCACCTGCTGACACACAGTGTCACCTGCTGACACACAGTGTCATCTGCTGACACACAGTGTCACCTGCGACATACAGTGTCACCTGGACATACAGTGCGCTGCTGACACACAGTGTCACCTGCTGACACACAGTGTCGTCTGCTGACACACAGTGTCGTCTGCTGACACACAGTGTCACCTGCTGACACACAGTGTCACCTGCCGACACACAGTGTCACCTGCTGACACACAGTGTCGTCTGCTGACACACAGTGTCGTCTGCTGACATACAGTGTCACCTGCGGACATACAGTGTCACCTGCTGACACACAGTGTCGTCTGCGGACACACAGTGTCACCTGCTGACACACAGTGTCGTCTGCTGACACACAGTGTCGTCTGCGGACATACAGTGTCACCTGCGGACATACAGTGTCACCTGCGGACATACAGTGTCATCTGCTGACATACAGTGCCACCTGCGGACACACAGTGTCACCTGCCGACACACAGTGCCACCTGCGGACACACAGTGTCACCTGCCGACACACAGTGTCACCTGCTGACATACAGTCAGTATGTGTGACGCACCGTCAGGCGGATAGTCATACCACACAATGTCACCTGCCGGCACAAGTCAGTGTTTGTGACACACAGTCAGTGTTTGTGACACACAGTCAGCGTTTGTGACACACAGTCAGTGTTTGTGACACACAGTCAGTGTTTGTGACACACAGTCAGTGTTTGTGACACACAGTCAGTGTTTGTGACGCACAGTCAGTGTTTGTGACACACAGTCAGTGTTTGTGACACACAGTCAGTGTTTGTGACACACAGTGTCACCGGCTGACGCCAGTGGCTGACGCCAGTGGCTGACGCCAGTGGCTGACGCCAGTGGCTGACGCCAGTGGCTGACGCCAGTGGCTGACGCCAGTGGCTGACCAGGTCGGCTGACCCTCGTCGGACGCACGGCGCGACTGGGACGCGGTGACCCCGTGACCCGGCAGGGGTCACCGACCTGCCTGCTCTGGTGGCACCTCGGCCCGACGTCGTGCTCGGCCCGTCCACCTGCCCCGCCCCGAGAGCATGCGTCGCGCCGGCCACACCAGCCGCGCTCCAGCGGCATACCTCTCGTACTGTATAGACGTGCTGCGTGACCGACCCGGAGTAGATTTGTGACCGACCTGGAGTAAAGTTGCGATCGACCTGGCGTGGCTTTGCGACCGACCTGGCATGCATTCGTGGCTGGCTCGGTGTGCCTTTGTGACCGACCCGGGGTACCTGTGTGACCGACCCGGCGTTACTTCGTGTCCGGCCCTGACCGACCGACGTGCCTCTGTGCCGGTACCTGCGCAAGGAGCTGGCTGAAGGACCTGGAGTAAAATTTGTGACTGATCTGGCGTAAATTTGTGACTGACCTGGCGTGCCTTTGTGACCGACCTGGAGTAAATTTGTGATCGCCCTGGCATGCCTTTGCGAACAGCCCGGCGTGCCTCTGTGCCGGTCCCTGCGCACTAAGCTCTCCTGAATTGCAGGTTCCCATCGATTGGTGCTGGCGAGATCGACCATACGATGAGTGGCAGCTGGAAAAGGCGAGCTCGTGGTGATTTATGAGCCGCGCTCGGCACGGAGAGACGATTCTGCACGATACTTTCTCATCATTATAAAGACATTCTGAAGGCAATGAATGCATACGTGCATGCCTACACATAGGCATGCATACGTCCATACATATATGCATACATGTGCTACCGGATATTATGCATACATGTGCACGTTATTTATATATATATATATATATATATATATATATATATATATATATATATATATATATATATACACACACATATATCCGGAAGATTATTGGTAGAAGCCCGATGTCTGCTCTGGCTTCCATCTATTCAAGAATGCTTTCGTCACGTTTGGCGGTGTCTGGAAGGGAGGGGGGCTGGTGCAGCCTCTTCCGCTGCTGATCTTCGTCTGTCATCAATACACCGGGATCCGGCCTGACACCAAAATGCAACTAAATGTTCAGCAAAAGATACTGCGAAGTGGGAGTTGCCATGATCCCTTCTTCTACAGACCCTCCCCACCACCTCCCGCACACCCGCTGCGGCGGCAGCGATATGAATGCCCGCATAAACGAGTGCACACTCAATATTCACACCGCTGAACAGCCGGGAGAGAAAAGCGAAACCGGCCGCGTCGACTGGTATCTGCTTGATTTCTCGCCGTGCGATGTGTGCCTACAGCTTCAGACAGCTGGGTGCGGCAGAACGACGCCCTGTAATCACAAAGCCCTGATGGTGTGACGTCAGCCGTGGCGGTGTGACGTCAGCAGTGATGGCCCGTGATGGTGTGACGTCAGCCGTGATGGTGTGACGTCAGCACCGTGACGACGGGCAGTGTAGGCGTCTGTCTGTCCGGCACAGAGCCGTGCCGTCTTGTCGGCCCCACATGCCAGAAGGACTGATTCCAGTCAGAGGGACGCCGCATTTCTGTCGGAAAGGGTACCCAAAGAGTGCACATTCCTCCTGGATCCACCCCCGTTGCAGGAGAGAGGTTCCGCCCGAGACAGCAGAATGTCCCTATGTTGGGCTCGATGTGATGGTGGAGTCGGATAATGCCCTGTAATCACGGCAGTGCCACCGGCTGACGGATGTGAGAGACGTGCAGGTTGGCAGAGGTCAGGTCGCCTCATTGCCACATTATCGCAGGTCGGGGTGTGACCTCCGCTTACGCGGCCCGCGACTGACGACACTGTCAGACCGTGGCGGAGTGTAGACTATTCGGTGGTATGCACAGCAGAAGGATGTCGCGGCCACTACCCCCGCACTGGAACACTGTCAGACCGAATACCGCCAGAGTGGAGACTATTCGGTGGTATGCATAGCAGAAGGATGGCGCGGCCACTACCCCCTCACTGGAACACTGTCAGACCGAATACCGCCAGAGTGGAGACTATTCGGTGGTATGCACAGCAGAAGGATGGCGCGGTCACTACCCCCTCACTGGAACACTGGCAGACCGAATACTGGCAGAGTGGAGACTATTCGGTGGTATGCACAGCAGAAGGATGGCGCGGTCACTACCCCCTCACCGGAACAGTTAGCTCCTAGGGCGTTAGGGCACATCGACTTCATTAGTCACGTAGCGCCCATATCTCACTTGAACAGCGTGTGGGCGGTCGGAGCGCCGCCGCACCCCCAATTGTGACACCTTGCTCCGCCTCTGGTGCGGCTGACCGCCGGTCACGCAGCGCCCAGCGGAAGCGGCCAGAGCTGCGGCGATTCGCGGCAACATGCCGTCAGTAAATTGTGGGGCCGACGAGCGCGTCGGGAATCGCCCCGGTCATTGACGGAAAGCACGGCGCGCCACAATTGACAGAGTCGGCAACGACTTCCCAGCAATTTGCTACTGTCCTCTCAGTGTTAGGGCTGAGTAATTTATTACCAAGACTCGTACGTATGTAGCCGTGTATTTACTGTAATACCCTCTCTATGCTTTGTACCAGGCTTTGCTAAATAATCCACGAGTGGTATAAGGATGCCGAATGGGTATAAGGCGTTCCGGTGACGTGCCAGGGGCGGTTCGCCTGCGGGGATATTGAGGCTAATGCGGCCGTATCTTCCGCTATGGCCAATAAAGCTGTTGCGACGAACGTATGCGACACAGTGGCCTCTCGACTGGCGGGTCGTTTTGGCGGGTCGTTTTGGCGGGTCGTTTTGGCGGCGCCGTCCCAGACCGCACCAATGTGCCCCTCCCGTGTGACGGACACTGCCGCCGCCGACTTGTGCCAAAGTGCGCCGGCGCCACGCCCACCCGGCTGCCGATTGCCGGGTACACGAGGCGCGCCCCCCCGTCCCCGCCCCGCCCCCGCCACAGACGAGGGCGAGAGCGGGGCTGGAACTGAAGCGCCGCTCCCGCCACAGACGAGCGCCGCTCCCGCCACAGACAAACGCCGCTCCCGCCACAGACGAGCGCCGCTCCCGCCACAGACAAACGCCGCTCCCGCCACAGCCGAGCGCCGCTCCCGCCACAGCCGAGCGCCGCTCCCGCCACAGACGAGCGCCGCTCCCGCCACAGCCGAGCGCCGCTCCCGCCACAGCCGAGCGCCGCTCCCGCCACAGCCGAGCGCCGCTCCCGCCACAGCCGAGCGCCGCTCCCGCCACAGCCGAGCGCCGCTCCCGCCACAGACGAGCGCCGCTCCCGCCACGGACGAGGGCAACGGGGCGGACCACAGCCGAGCGCCGCTCCCGCCACAGCCGAGCGCCGCTCTCCGCCACAGACGAGCGCCGCTCCCGCCACAGACGAGCGCCGCTCTCGCCACAGCCGAGTGCCGCTCCCGCCACAGCCGAGCGCCGCTCCCGCACTAGACTGAAGCGCCACTTTCCTGCCACGGACGAGTGCCGCTCCCGCCACAGACGAGCGCCGCTCCCGCCACAGACGAGCGCCGCTCCCGCCACAGACGAGCGCCGCTCCCGCCACAGACAAACGCCGCTCCCGCCACAGCCGAGCGCCGCTCCCGCCACAGCCGAGCGCCGCTCCCAGCCACATTTTGACGAGTGCCGCCCAACAGCGCCACAGTCGAGCGCCGCTCCCGCCACAGCCGAGCGTTGCTCCCGCCACAGACGAGGGCGGAAGCGGGGCGGGAACTGAAGCGCCGCTCCCGCCACGGACGCGCGCGGAGACACCTGACTGGGCGGTGGTGGCGTGTGTTGTTGTGACATGTATGGGTGGATACTCCGGGGTGGAAGGTGGGTGGGGTTTGGGGCTTCCTAGGCTCGTTGGGCCATCCCTTGATCCTTTCTGAATAAAACAAGATACATTTACTACGCAACAATAAATAATCTATGTGCAATACATTTAATGACGAGGGAGCCAAAACACACCCCTCCAAATCCGATGTTTTCTTCACTTTGGGTTTTTTTTTGCATGTGAGAGGGAAATACGTGCTGCTGTACCCCATGGAATCTTGAGAGAGATATCCGGCTATTTCCGTTTTGCCTGTGAAAGGAGTGCAATTCGTGTTGCTAGACCCTCTGTAATCTCGAGAGGTCTCCGCCTGTGATGGCATAGGTAGAGGCCGGACGGCCGGCCGGTCGGCGGTCTCGGTGCCGGACCCGTGTGTCATCACAGGCGGAGACCTCAGTTGGCCACTGCTGACCGCCGGTCGGCGTCACGGCCGTGACGGTGTGACGTCAGCCGTGACGGTGTGACGTCAGCCGTGACGGTGTGACGTCAGCCGTGACGTCAGCCGTGGCGGTGTGACGTCAGCCGTGACGGTGTGACGTCAGCCGTGACGGTGTGACGTCAGTCGTGATGTGTGACGTCAGCCGTGACGGTGTGACGTCAGCCGTACGATGTGACGTCAGCCGTGACGGTGTGACGTCAGCCGTGACGGGTGACGTCAGCCGTGACGGTGTGACGTCGGCCGTGACGGTGTGACGTCAGCCGTGACGGTGTGACGTCAGCCGTGACGGTGTGACGTCAGCCGTGACGGTGTGACGTCAGCCGTGACGGTGTGACGTCAGCCGTGACGGTGTGACGTCAGTCATGACGGTGTGACGTCAGCCGTGACGGTGTGACGTCAGCCGTGACGGTGTGACGTCAGCCGTGACGGTGTGATGTCAGCCGTGACGACGGGCAGTGTACAAAGCCGCGCTATCTTGTTGGCCCCAAACGTCAGGGGGACTTCTCCAGTCAGAAGGACGCCGCGTTTCTACGGTGAGGGCTATCCAAGGAGTGCACATGCCTCCTGGATCCGCCCCGGTTGCAGGGGAGAGGTTTTCACCTGAGACCGTGGAATGTCCTCATGTTGGCGAGAGCTTGATATGATGGTGGACGTCGGATGATGAATGAAGTGGAGGCTCCGCATCGCCGGTCTTCACTGCGTATTAAAAGCCCCTCATCGATCTGCACTTGCTAGTGCATAGTTTTACGATAATTCAGCTGTGAGGAAATTTTGCGTCCATCAGCAGTCTGGTGTATTTCGCTATGAACGTATTCCCTACACAGACCAATATATATATATATATATATATATATATATATATATATATATATATATATATATATATATATATATATATATATACCGTCTCCTCTCGGGCTAATGTCACGGCCACCACTGCCGTTGCGTAACTGCGTAACTCTGGCAGATGTGAGCACTGGAAGTTAGCGAGTGGTGGCTGTCGGTGGTCTTGGGCAACAGAGCCGAACAGAAGACGCACGTGACCCTATAGCTTATAGCATCCTCTGCCACTCGGCAGCCGCGAATGAAGATTATCTCACGTTCAACTGTGAGTTAGCATTATTTTGTATCATCATTGTCTTGCATCACCGTTGCGCATTGATATGCAACATGGGCCTCCCTTGGTACGTGCCGTCACCACACATGCAAGGCAATCACGGAGGCCGCTGCCGGTGCTACTGACGTTGCGGGCGATTGTGCCCTGATTGGGACCTGATTGGGCTCTGATTGGCACTTGACCCAGACTCCCGTGAGCTGTCACGCGCTCACGAGCCGACAACACGTGTGAGTGGGGACGGGGTCGGGCTGGCGCTGGTGCACAGTGTGGTGATGTACGAGAGGTGGTGGCGCAAAGACGGTCGTTTAAGTGCTTACCATGCCGTCATTTTGGCCAGTTTTTGCCTTGGGTTAGCACATTGTGCACAGTCTGCCGTCGCCTGTACCTCACAAACGCCACTAGCTGTGAATGCGCATAAAGTGCGTCGAGAAATACCCCCCCCCCCCAACACCGCCACCTTACCGACACGGTATCCTCTCGGGATGGCTGTCGCCGAGAGGCGGGGCACATCAATCAGTGATAATACCGAAAGTGCGTCCATGGGTCTGACATTGAAATTATGCCTAAGAACAAGATCATCTTTAAGGCAAAGGTTTGAACTGACGTGCTTCATGTCCCCGAAGAAATTTGGAGATGAACCTAAAATAGTCTTGTCAATAATTGAATTGGTATGCCTGCCGTATCGTTCTAAATGTAATATACCTCAAGTGCCAAATATGCACTGTGAGCATATTTCTGGAATTTCAGGTGTTAACGTATTTGTATCTAACCTTTAATTATAATTCGTAAATATCATGAAATATATATTAGTGAGATATTTCATTGTCGCCATACTTCGTATCGCCGCAGCAAATTCGCACAAAACGCAGCCACCCACCGCAGGCTGGATGGCTGCTTTTTGTGCTTACATTGCTGCGTGTAAGAGCCGCTGGCGACGGTTCGCACGCACCGGCGGCACGGCCGGCACAGAGCGTGCGGTCGTGACGCCGCGACCGGGTCCAATACCGGGCCGTACGTCCTGTCGTGGCGTCTGCAGTGGCGGCTGCCGCGGCTCAGCTGGCCAGCAGACGGTGACGTCACGCCTCGGTATCCGGAGCGGCGCGGCTGCACGTCCGGACAGCTTCCTTTGCCAGGTCCGGACAGTCCCGTTGTCATGTTCGGACAATCCCGTTGTCATGACCGGACTAGTTTTTCCTTTGTCATGCCCGGACAGTTTCCTTTGTCATGCCCGGACAGTTTCCTTTGCTAGGTGCCGTTGTTGTGTTAGTCGTGCCGGAACGGCTCGGCGCTACCACTAGGGGTGCATCCAGGGGAGGGGAAATCGCAGGGCTATGGCACTCTCCCCTGCGGGGATGGGGCGGGCGGCTATAAGCTTGGAACGTTAATGGGATCTCTCCAAAAAAAATCAGAAGCATTATTTCCCCCGATCGGGAAGGAGGCGGCCATATTTGTCAGTTGTTTAACTCAGGTGCAAGGATTGAGGAGCTTCGCCAATTCGAGCGTGTACGTTGGGCTCTAATCTGGGTACGTATCGCGTCATCTGGCCAAACGCTGGCTGCGTCTCTGGCGCTGCGTGGGTTTTCCGCGACAGTTTGCATCCCATTTGCTGTGATTGTGACCGACCTAATCTCAGATTAGGCACAGCAGATAGAAACGCGACGCCAGCAACATACATTTGAAAAGGCAGGACGAGGCGGGTCCATAGTCATCTGCCTGCAATCTGATAGGAATATTAAAGCGAATGAAATATTATCATCCCTGCCTCCAAATACCGCCGCGGAGAACAAGGTGTTGCGAGAGTTGCCTGCAGCTCACTTCGCCATGGCAGCGCCATTTGGACCTCGGCCCTGCTTTTACTACTGGGCGCTGCAGTGTTTAGATCGTGAAACTTCTGGCATTGCCACACCCGAGTTGGTCCTTATCAACAACCCAACGACCACGATAGTCTGACATTCGTCTTCTGGATCACGTCGGATTGGATTGGACCGGAGCTTTACGACCCACTCAGCAGCTGAGGCCATATGGCGTCGCCCGCTTTTTACTCTGGCAGGAAGGACGGGCACCGCGGGGAGTCGAACCCTGCACCTCTTGCGTGCCGGACTCCCAGCTTAGCCACTGAGCTGCCGACGCTCTTCTCAACCACGTCGATATATCTCTGGGTAAGCTGGAAGAAGAGCTCGATATGGACTTCGAGGACGTCTTCCAATTTGCCGGGCGATGTATCCGCTAGCAATTAGGGCTGCATTTGGGAACTCGAAGATTTGCAGTTTCCTGCCAGCTCGTGCGCGGTCCACTTCCATTGTTTTGGCGGCAATTTCGGCTGAATAGCAGCATCAGCGCCGTGTTTAAATCCGAGGATCTTCATTTAAATTAGGGTGACTGACGATTTGCGACGCGAGCGTAATTACGGTCAACGCTGTTTATTGCGCCCATTCTGTTGCGTCGCAACGTCACGGCGAACGGCCTATCTATCTAACTTGACCAGACAGGACCCACCATTGAATTTAATCAGTAGTCTTAATTAGCTTTGCATACGAATGAGGTCAGCCCAGAAGTAGCGAGTGGGCGCGAACCGACAGACATCGTGCAGAAGATGAAAGACAAATAACGGCGAGGTCCATCCTGCTACATTTTGAAATGCATCGTTAATGTCTCAGTCTCGGCAGGCACATCTGCGTCGATGAAGCGACGAAGCAAAATCAATGAAGGAAACGCGAAATACTTTTCCTCCACTCGCTGAATTCAGGTGATTTGTGATGGATGACTGACTTGTGGCTGGGATTATCTAGGATTATCTACACGCGTTATCTGGGATTTGCTCCGGAATGAGAATTGCTGCAACGCAGCGTTGATATCTTAAACATAATCAAGAGTGAACGGCATACGTCACTCAGGTGGAATATGCAGACATATGCAGAGACGCACATGTCGTGCGTGAGACGTACCTCCAGCGGTCGGCAGTTTGGCCGGCCGCGGCTGGTTAAATGCTGATGGGGGTCATCTCAGTGGAAGCGTCTGCGGGGCGCCTGGGAAGGTGCGCCGGAGATGTGCAATCCCGCAGATGTGGCGCCATAGGTGCTTACGACAAATTGATGGAGCAGCGTTTGCGGTGGCACGGGAGTTGGACGGGAGTTTCGGCAGTGGCTGTGGTAGGAATTTTGCGGGAGTTACAGCGGCGGTGGCAGGAGCATTTCGGAAGTTGTAGTGGCGGTGGCGGGAGTTTGGCGGGAGCTAAGGTGGCGATGGTGGGAGTTTGGCGGGAGCGAAGGTGGCGGTGGCGGTGGCGGTGCCGAGAGATTGGCGGGAACTAAGGTGACGGTGGCGGGAATTTGGCGAGAGGTAAGGTGACGGTGGCAGGAGTTTGGCGGTAGCTAAGGTGGCGGTGGCGGGGGTTTGGCGGGAGCTAAGGTGGCGGTGGCGGGAGTTAAGGTGGCGGTGGCGGGAGTGTGGCGGGAGCTAAGGTGGCCGGTGGTTTCATTTTTGTTCTTTTCTTATGTGTACTCGTGGTAGGCTTTCCTCAGATGAGCTACTGCGGCTCTTATGAAGCCATAAAACTGTATGACTTTATAGCGACGTGACTTTACAGCCCCTTCATCGATAGCCGGCTAGTTGGCGCTGAGGTGGTGCACCCTGGACCGGCACCAACACCAACGAAATTGCACCATAAAATCAGTCCTTTGAACAAAATGCGAGCACTCAAAAGATAGCATTGCGATGAAAACTATTAATACAAATATTAAAAGAGCACGTGTCCTCCCGATTAAGGGCATTAGGATTTGGACCGCTGTGACCAAGATGTTATTAAAGTGTCGAAAACGCGACAGTCGGTTCGCCCGGCGGAGCTTAATCTCGTCACATATACATCGATACATCGGAGCATATCTCTTTCGGACCTCGCCGCCGTCCATGTGGTCATCAAACAGGGGGTTAGCAGTGCGACATCGCAGCAGCTGGTATCACTGCAAGGCCGTGCCTACAAATGTCCAATTGCTGCCAGCTCAGATTTCTGCCAAGTTTGGGCTCATTTCTCGACTAAATTACGGACATTGAATAAAGTTATCTGGTTGGAATTTCAACTCGTCGTGGATCGCGCCGACGATGCGAAATAATAGGAGATAACTGGCAATAGTGTGCCCCCGTTCTCTCAAAGCCCATCACAAAAGTCTGAGATACGATAACTGCTCACTTCAGTACTGAATTTCTGACCATCCCTTTGCCAGTTTTCGAATTCATCGGAGTTTTAGAGCCATCTTTTATTTACTTGCAGGGAGGCCTCAGTGACACCGCTTGGAGTTGAAATATGACTATCGAGCATGGTTAATCATTCATCAATACGGATGCCAACTTCTCAGGTTTAATACCTAATTCTTCCCTGAAAGCGAGCGGACATAAAACGAAAATGTGCCTTCGTTTTCAATTGATGCGTGACTTATGGCAGGCATGAATTATCTTCACTCCCAGAAGACTGGCCGCCGCGAATGGCTCCAGTTGATGATGACATCTTGAAGACTGTACCTTCCATACTGTACAGGGCGCTCAGCATCGTAACCATTCCTCAACATCTGGCGGACCTAGGTACCGCTACGCAGAACTTCTTGTGAAGATCTCCTGCTCATCACCATAAACTCGCCGGGCATCGCAAGCGCAATCACCTCTTGAGCTTCCACCGGACTGGAATTACGATGGCAGGCTGCGAGTTGCCTTGCCCGATTTAGAAACGAGAGCACTTGGCGCACGCTCAGCGGAGTCCATGTCCAATGGTCGCGGCACGGCATCTCGACAGCCATGTCCGTCCATGTCCTATAGTCGTGGCACGACATATCGGCAGCCATGTCCGTCCATGTTCGATGGCTCTGGCGCGGCATCTCGGTGGTTCATGTCCGTCCGTGTCCAATGGTCGCGGCGCGACATCTCGGCGGTTCCATGTCGTTCCATGTCCAATGGTCGCGGCGCGACATCTCGGCCCAAGTTTCCGCTGAGCGCACGTCCATCCCGCGATGGTCAGCTCAGTTGGTTTTCCGAGCCCGTATCTCGTCGACTCTCCGGGGTCTCGTCGGTTAAATTGCCGGCAGAACAACGCCACTCGGCCAACGCCCCCACCCCACCCCCGCCCCTCGCCCCCTCGGCGCCCCCTCCGGCCTTCGGACACCATATAGCTGCCCGCGCTGCTGTTGGATGCGCACCACGTGCGTCCCTGTGGGGCTGGACCATTCGCAGTGACTAAATGTTGCCTGCTTATGTTATGTTTCTCGGTAATTCGTCTTTGACTTACGCAGTGCGGGTATCAATTGGTCCTTACCCATGATAATTTTCTAAGATCCCGAGCAATCCGCTTATCGTTTGACTTTGGAATTCGGCACGCCTCTCGACAATTCATTCACGACCAGAATCCGGACTGTTCACGGCATCTCCATATCTAGCTTCGATCAAAAGTTAATTGGGTTAAACTGAGCCCATCTCTGTCCACCACACTGCGAACGGTAGGACATTCTGCCGCACTGCGGGTATTCACTGACCGCGAGCTAACTGCCCAAGAGAGTTAACTGCCCGGGAGTTTACTGCCCGAGAGTTTACTGCCCGAGAGTTTACTGCCCGGAGTTTACTGCCCGAGAGTTTACTGCCCGAGAGTTTACTGCCGAGAGTTTACTGCCCGGCTGCCCGAGAGTTTACTGCCCGAGAGTTCACTGCCCGGAGTTAACTGCCCGGGAGTTTACTGCCCGAGAGTTTACTGCCCGAGAGTGTACTGCCCGGGAGTTAAATTCATGTAGAAATCGCCCGGGTCGGAACCGGCCAGCTAGAAATCCTCCACGATTTGCTTCATCGAATTGATAAGTGCTCCGCGACAAACATCGATTCGTCTACTTCTTTTGGAAACTCGTCGACTGTGAGTGTTATGTTCTGGGCACATGCCAAAGTCTGATCATTGAATTATATCAATGAATATATATTGCTGTTTGTGGTGCGATCAACTGAGTTTAAAAAAACCACGTGACATTAAACAATTGATAATCGGACTTAGGTTTCATCTTCGAATCATATACCCTAGATGTGACGAACCCGAAGGATATTGGAAAATAACGTTGGGACATTCTCCACGTAAATCCTGGAACGATGGGACATTCTCCACGCAGATCGTCGGAGTTACTCCATTCTCACAGCTCAAGTTTCCAAGCTCGGGTGTCTCTGTCATAAGGTTATGCCAAGCGCGAGATTTCTGACGAAATGGCACCCTATCGTGGCTCGAACACCCGCGCTGTCTCATCGTGCCATGACCGCTTGATGAGGCGCTTCACGACCCTTCAGACGGCGTCATGGTCGTCATCACCATCATGACCGCGCCATGAACTGAGGCTGCCGGATTGGCGGCGGGCCGGGGGGCTCATCAGGGCGGCGGGACCCGAGGAGAACGTCTCGGCCGACGTGTGCGATCCTCGTCGGGCGCCATCGACCCAGGTGACTTGGCGGAGAAAGTGGCCGCGGGCGCGCGCCTCATTTCCGCCGCGGAAAGTCGACTGGCTCGTGCACGTCGCCGGAAACACCCGTCCCGGCGACTTGGCGTCGGCGTGGTGTCGACCTGGCCGCTGACCCGGCCCCCGACCCGGGCCCCGACCCGGCCCCCGACCCGGCCCCCGACCCGGCCCCCGACCCGGCCGCTCTCCATCCGGCCGGCGACGTTTTCCTTTTCGTCGGCCGGCTGTCGACGTTCCCGGGTCGCCGTCGCAGGCTGAGTCGGAGTCGGAGTCGGAGTCGGGTCGGGGTCGGGGTCGGGGTCGGGGTCGGGGTCGGGGTCGGGGTCGGGGTCGGGGTCGGGGTCGGGGTCGGGGTCGGGGTCGGGGTCGGGGTCGGGGTCGGGGTCGGGGTCGGGGTCGGGGTCGGGGTCGGGGTCGGGGTCGGGGTCGGGATCGGGGTCGGGGTCGGGGTCGGGGTCGGGGTCGGGGTCGGGGTCGGGGTCGGGGTCGGGGTCGGCGTCTAGGTCGGGGTCGGGGTCGGAGATGGAGATGGAGATGGAGATGGAGATGGAGATGGAGATGGAGATGGAGTCGGAGTCGGAGTAGTCGGAATAAGAGTCGGAATACGAGTCGGAATCGAGTCGGAATACGAGTCGGAATAAGAGTCGGAATACGAGTCGGAGTAGTCGGAGTCGGAGCCTGAGTCGGAGTCGGAGTCGGAGTCGGAGTCGGAGTCGGAGTCGGAGTCGGAGTCGGAGTCGGAGTCGGAGTCGGAGTCGGAGTGCAGCCTCGGCCACCCGCCAGACGGGGTTTCACTTTTTGTCGCGGCCGCGCCGCCTCTTTTCTGGACGCCTGACGGGCGACGGACGGGGATCCGTTCCGGATTGGAGCTGCCACTAATCGATTTTCCGAATATCGGTACGATGGGCGGGCGCCGTGAACAATGACCACGAGCCGTGGTCGACCGGGGAGGGGGGTGTCCGAGCCCGGAGCATTGGCAGATCATGGCGGGAGGAGAGTGCTGGCGGCCGCCGAAATCGGCCGACACGGGTGCTGAGCAGACGCGATAAAACATCTCCGGGAAATAACTCACGCCCTGGCTATCGCGGACGCGGCGGCGATGGATAGGCCCGCACAGAATCACCCGTGGACTGCGCAGTGGCGGACACAGCGCAGTGGCGGATACAGCGGGAGGCGAGGTGGGCAGGAAACACCCCAGGCGATCTTGGCCGGTCATGCGTCTGTGTGTTTCTCTATATCCGTCTACCACGAGTGGATTGGGTGAACCTAGAAACAACTCACAGAACCCTGGTGCATTTAGGTTTTTTTTTAAATGTTATAGTAGTTAATTGTTGTCATGCATAGCTTATCAACTCAAAATTGTTTCCCGCCGAATCGTTTTAAGCATGCCTTCAGTATCCAACCATATGGTTACCGGTGGTGTAAAATCGCAGCAAAGCATACAAATGTCGTGATTGCTCACATTATTAGTAGTGTTTGACTTGTTTGGACTTGTTGCTAGTGTGCCCGTGCCACTGAGGTTTTTCAGATGCTCCGGGTATATGTATAGCTGATGCTCAGTGCAGTCTGGCCACTGAATTAGCTTCAGCTCTAGTCAAAGCATCCTCGCGCTGAGTCTGCCCGCTGCCTTTGTCACGTGACTATTGTGCCCTCCTGATCACGTGACTCCTGATTGTACCCGCTGCCTTTGTCACGTGACTGTTGTGCCCTCCTGACCGGATATGCAGCTGCCGACTTTGGCGACAGCGCGCCGATTTCGTCAACAACGGACTGTGATTGGCTGTCGCGGGCTTCCTGCTTCGCATCCCTGGCGACCCTTTGATCCCTCGTGACCCGGCGCGAATCGCGTCGATGTAAGGAACGGCGAAGGTCTGTCCGGGTCACAGAGACGCGGCTTTTGTCAGGTCAGGTCAGGTCAGGTCACGCTGTGCCTCGCTAGGTATGTGCAATCGTCCGGTTTTGCGACATTGCTTCGTTCAAATCCATCAAGTATATTTTCAATCTTTGTTATCTGCTAATAGGCTTGTTCACATGAACATACAATCACTCTGAGGTGGCGTGACCGAATGGTTGAGGTGTCGAGCTCTAGGTACAAAGGTCCCGGGTTCAACACTCGCGCCACCCGGGATGCTTCCCAATCCCGCGGTCCACCGGCGAAACTGTGCGGGCGGCGCCATTGGCCGTTATCGTGCTGTATGCACGATCACGGCTGGTGCATCAGCGCATCGCGAACCAATAAACAAAGAACGGTGCAGTCAACCTCCTGTGAAGCGGGCAAATTCGACCCCGACCTTGTGGTTCCGCCCAGGACAGCGTGTGAGATGTCGCCCACGCAGGACAGCCGCATCCGGTCCTGAGACTGTTCTGAACGGACGGTGCTGGAACTGCTGGAAGCCAAGTGGGCCCCTGGAGTCTCCCGAGAAGACACCGCAGCGTCCACATACGTCATTAAGAGACGCCGCGGCGTCCACATACGTCACTAACAGACGCCGCAGCGTCCACATACGTCACTAACAGACGCCGCAGCGTCCACATACGTCACTAACAGACGCCGCAGCGTCCACATACGTCACTAACAGACACCGCAGCGTCAACATACGTCACTAACAGACGCCGCGGCGTCCACATACGTCACTAACAGACACCGCAGCGTCCACATACGTCACTAACAGACGCCGCGGCGTCCACATACGTCACTAACAGACGCCGCAGCGTCCACATACGTCACTAACAGGCGCCGCGGCGTCAACATACGTCACTAACAGACGCAGCGGCGTCAACATACGTCACTAGCAGACACGGCAGCGTCCATATACGTCACTAACAGACGCCACGGCGTCAACATACGTCACTAGCAGACACGGTAGCGTCCATATACGTCACTAACAGACATCGCAGCGTCAACATTCGTCACTAACAGACGCTGCAGCGTCAACATACGTCATTAACAGATGGCGCAGCATCAACATTCGTCATTAACAGACGCCACGGCGTGAACATACGTCACTAACGAGTGCCGCGGCGTCCACATACGTCATAACGACTCCTGTGCCGAACACATACGGCTCGTCAAGCCCGTCAGCACCTTCACTGTATTACCAGGTCACATTACCACCGGGTAATGTGACCTGGTAATTAATGTGACCCGGTCATCCTCTTTGATCGGCGTTGAGCCGACTGCGGCGGCTTCCTTTATTCTTCGAACTCATTCGGCTAATGGGCTGCTCCAGTTCCGTAATGTATTGCTTTGCAATGCGGTCGCATCGCACGCGCAGCGGCGAATTTGCACGGCATGGAAAGCAGTCGACACCGTGGGAGAACCTGTCGCGGTGAAACCGTGCCCGAGGGTGTGGTTCGCCTCGAGGCGCGTCGGCGCCGGTCAAAGTCGAAGCTGCGCCGTATTGGTGCACGTGCCGGGCCAAGGTGCGGCTCGTTTCCGGGAATGATTTGCGACTATGAACGCGGTTAGTTATTCACGCCGTTTTCGGTGCTGCTGTACTCTGAGCGAGATCCAGCCGATGGCCTCGAAACGCAGCAGGGGAATGTTGGAATGGATTGAGAATATAAATATGGATCTGTTGGTCCCTGACCACCATCTGGTGCTCTCTATCTGGCACCTAATGTCTGTCTGGTGTCTGGAGTCCTCTGTCCGGTATCTGGTGTTCACTGTCTGGTGTCCTCTATCGATTGTCTGGTGTCTACTGTCTGGTGTCCTCTATCGATTGTCTGGTGTCTACTGTCTGGTGTTCTCTATAGATTGTCTGGTGTCCTCTGATCAGTGTCTGGTGTCCAGTATATGGTATCCTCTATCGAGTGTCTGGTGTCCTCTGATCAGTGTCTGGTGTCCTCTGATCAGTGTCTGGTGTCTGTCTGGTGTCCAGTGTCTGGTGTCCAGTGTCTGGTGTCCAGTGTCTGGTGTCCAGTGTCTGGTGTCCAGTGTCTGGTGTCTACTGTTTGGTGTCCTCTATCGATTGTCTGGTGTCTACTGTCTGGTGTCCTCCGGTGGATACCGGGTGTCCTCTGTCCATTGTCTGGTACCCACTGTCTGTTGTCCTCTGTCCGGCATCTGGTGGTGGCCTCTGTCCATTGTCTGGTGTCCAGTGTCTGGTGTGTGTCTGGTGTCAGTGTCTGTTCTGTCCGGTTCTGGTGTCCTCTGTCCATTGTCTGGTGTCCAGTGTCTGGTGTCCACTGTCCGGTGTCCTCGGTGGTGTCTGTGGTGTCCATGTCTGGTGTATCAGTGTCTGTGTACCCCAGTGTCTGTTGTCCTCTGTCCGGTGTCTGGTGGTGGCCTCTGTCCATTGTCTGGTGTCCAGTGTCTGGTGTACAGTGTCCAGTGTCTGGTGTCCTCTGTTCAGTGTCTGTTGTCCTCTGTCCGGCATCTGGTGGTGGCCTCTGTCCATTGTCTGGTGTCCAGTGTCTGGTGTACAGTGTCCAGTGTCTGGTGTCCTCTGTTCAGTGTCTGGTGTCCTCTGTCCGGTGTCTGGTGGTGGCCTCTGTCCATTGTCTGGTGTCCAGTGTCTGGTGTACAGTGTCCAGTGTCTGGTGTCCCTTTCGTGTCTGGTGTCCTGTGGTGTGGGGTGGCCTCTGTCCATTGTCTGGTGTCATGTTGGGTACAGTGTCAGTGTCTGGTGTCAGTTTGTAGTGTCGGTGGTGGTGTATGTTGGTGTTCTGTCGTGTTGTGGGTGTGTGGGTCCGGTGTCTGGTGGTCTGTTCAGTGTCTGGTGTCCTCTGTCCGGTGTCTGGTGGTGGCCTCTGTCCATTGTCTGGTGTCCAGTGTCTGGTGTACAGTGTTCAGTGTCTGTTGTCCTCGGTGTCTGGTGGTGGCCTCTGTCCATTGTCTGGTGCTGTGGTGAGTGTCCAGTGTCTGGTGTCCTCTGTGCCGGTGTCTGGTGGTGGCCTCTGTCCATTGTCTGGTGTCCAGTGTCTGGTGTACAGTGTTCAGTGTCTGGTGTCCTCTGTATTGTCTGGTACCCATGTCTGTTGTCCTCTGTCCGGTGTCTGGTGGTGGCCTCTGTCCATTGTCTGGTGTCCAGTGTCTGGTGCAGTGTCCAGTGTCTGGTGTCCTCTGTTCAGTGTCTGGTGTCCACTGTCCGGTGTCTGGTGGTGTCCTCTGTCCATTGTCTGGTGTCCAGTGTCTGGTGTACAGTGTTCAGTGTCTGGTGTCCTCTGTCCGGTGCCTGGTGGTGACCTCTGTCCATTGTCTGGTGTCCAGTGTCTGGTGTACAGTGTTCAGTGTCTGGTGTCCTCTGTCGTGTCGGTGGTGGCTGCCATTGTCTGGTGTCCTCTGCCCGGTGTCTGGTGGTGGCTTTGATTGTGTGGTGTCCTCTGTCCGGTGTCTGGTGGTGGCCTCTGTCCAGTGTCTGGTGTCCTGTCCAGTGTCTGGTGGTGGCCTTGTCCAGTGTCTGTACAGTGTCCAGTGTCTGGTGTCCTCTGTCCGGTGTCTGGTGGTGGCCTCTGTCCATTGTCTGGTGTCCAGTGTCTGGTGTACAGTGTCCAGTGTCTGGTGTCCTCTGTCCGGTGTCTGGTGGTGGCCTCTGTCCATTGTCTGGTGTCCAGTGTCTGGTGTACAGTGTCCAGTGTCTGGTGTCCTCTGTCCGGTGTCTGGTGGTGGCCTCTGTCCATTGTCTGGTGTCCAGTGTCTGGTGTACAGTGTCCAGTGTCTGGTGTCCTCTGTCCAGTGTCTGGTGTCCTCTGTCCGGTGTCTGGTGGTGGCCTCTGTCCATTGTCTGGTGTCCAGTGTCTGGTGTACAGTGTCCAGTGTCTGGTGTCCTCTGTTCAGTGTCTGGTGTCCTCTGTCCAGTGTCTGGTGTACAGTGTCCAGTGTCTGGTGTCCTCTGTTCAGTGTCTGGTGTCCTCTGTCCGGTGTCTGGTGGTGGCCTCTGTCCATTGTCTGGTGTCCAGTGTCTGGTGTACAGTGTCTGGTGTCCTCTGTTCAGTGTCTGGTGTCCTCTGTCCGGTGTCTGGTGGTGGCCTCTGTCCATTGTCGTCGGTGCGAAGTACTGCCGACAACTGGAACTTGGTCGCCCGGCGGAGCGTGTTCGCAGGAAATAACGAGGCGACCGATGACTTAGCGGAAGGTTTGTACTGTCCATGACATTAAATTACCGGCTGCCGCGCTGTCCAAATAGCAATCAATTAACTCGATCAAATAGCCCAATCAAACAACTCACGCAACGGAATCAAATAACTCGATCAAATAGCCCAGTCAAACAACTAAAGTAAAGAATCAAATAACTCGATCGGATATTTGCATGGCTAATTGGACCATGAATCGTCCGCGATGAAGTACGTTTGATGCCTTTCCTTCTTGACATCGACAAACGTTTGTTCACGTGCTTCTGTTTGTTCATGCGCTCGTACGACCCCACCGCCTACTTTATTTCTTCATCTTGGACAATGAGCATCGACACCGTCTGGACACCCTGTCGACCACCGGACACCTCCGGTAGCCACTGGACACCCTGTCGACCACCGGGTGACACCCTGTCGGCCCGGACACCTCCGGTAGCCACTAGACACCCTGTCGACCACCGGACACCTCCGGTAGCCACTAGACACCCTGTCGACCACCGGACACCCCGGTGGCCACTGGACACCCTGTCGCCAGATGGACACCCTGTCGGCCACTGGACACCTCCGGTAGCCACTAGACACCCTGTCGACCACCGGACACCCTGTCGGCCACCGGACACCTCCGGTAGCCACTAGACACCCTGTCGACCACCGGACACCTCCGGTAGCCACTAGACACCCTGTCGACCACCGGACACCTCCGGTAGCCACTAGACACCCTGTCGACCACCGGACACCCTGTCGACCACCGGACACCTCCGGTAGCCACTAGACACCCTGTCGACCACCGGACACCTCCGGTAGCCACTAGACACCCTGTCGACCACCGGACACCCTGTCGGCCACTGGACACCCCGGTCCCTCCGGTGGCCACTGGACACCCTGATGACCACCGGACATCCGACCCTGTTCATTCCGATAACCACTGGACACCCCGGTGACCACCGTTCCCGGCCACTGATATATCCCCCGGACACTCAACCAATGTTCTCCCCGGTGACCACTGTTCACTCCGGTGACTACTGGACACCCTGGTGACCACTGAATGCCCTGCTTGACCCTTTGCTTAGCGGTTTGTTGTGCAGAGACCTCCAGTTGATCGGTCGAATCGTTGGACGGTACCCGTTGCTGGTACGGTACTGTCTGGACGGTACCTGTCGCTGGTACTGGTACCTGTCGCTGGTAAGGTACTGTCTGGACGGTACCTGTCGCTGGTACGGTACTGTCTGGACTGTACCTGTCGCTGGTACGGTACTGTCTGGACGGTACCTGTCGCTGGTACGGTACTGTCTGGACGGTACCTGTCGCTGGTACGGTACTGTCTGGACGGTACCTGTCGCTGGTACGGTACTGTCTGGACGGTACCTGTCGCTGGTACGGTACTGTCTGGACGGTACCTGTCGCTGGTAAGGTACTGTCTGGACGGTACCTGTCGCTGGCGCGGTACTGTCTGGACGGTACCTGTCGCTGGTACGGTACTGTCTGGACGGTACCTGTCGCTGGTACGGTACTGTCTGGACGGTACCTGTCGCTGGTACGGTACTGTCTGGACTGTACCTGTCGCTGGTACGGTACTGTCTGGACGGTACCTGTCGCTGGTACGGTACTGTCTGGACGGTACCTGTCGCTGGTACGGTACTGTCTGGACTGTACCTGTCGCTGGTACGGTACTGTCTGGACGGTACCTGTCGCTGGTACGGTACTGTCTGGACGGTACCTGTCGCTGGTACGGTACTGTCTGGACTGTACCTGTCGCTGGCACGGTACTGTCTGGACGGTACCTGTCGCTGGTACGGTACTGTCTACCATGTCTGCACACACTGCTGTCTGGACGGTACGAAATTACGACCAGATAAATTAGAAGCACTCCCTCGGTGTCAGGGCTCATTGTCTGGCATTGTAGGCGCCGGCGATTTTTTGTCGGTTCCAATCAGCGAAGCATCAGAGGTGTCCGATGTCGAGCCATCCTTTGTCACCGAGCCAATCTCGTCGCCCCCTCGTTCCCCGCCTCTCCTGTCGTCTGGCCCGAGGGTCCAGATCACCTGGATAAACTGCCATCTCGCCACCTCATCTCAGCCCCGGGCTGCGCGTCCAGGTCATCTAACCAGATATAATTGCCCCCACCTCCCGCCGACTGACCTGACGTCTATGGCACCTGTCCAGTGACTGCATCACCGGCTCTGCTCTGCATCATGTCACCTGTCCTGTTCTGCACCAGATCACCTGTTCTGCTCTGAATCAGATTACCCGTTATGCTCTACACCAGATCACCCGTTCTGAACTACTGCAGATCGTCCGTTCTGCTCTGCATCGGATCACCTGTTTTGATCAGCACAGATCATCCGTTCTGCTCTGCATCATCTCATCCGTTCTGATCTGCAGCAGATCACCCGTTCACTCTCATATGCTGTGCAACATCTACCGGGCGAAAAGCGACAAAAGAAGAAGTCACGGCTGTGCGTCGGTGCAGTGGTGGCCCGAGGGGTGGCCGATGGAACCTCTTGGGGGGGGTCTTGTCCATATGCACGGTCACTACAGTAGAGCGGTGGCCGATGGCTCCTCTGGTGCCATCGGGTGGGGGTGGGGGGTCTCGTCCACGCACGGCCGGTACAGCGGCAGACATTTCTAGAGCCAGACGTGGAGGCCATGTGATATTGATGACACGGTGACCGCTCCGCACGCTGCGGCATAGTTGAGGGTGTGCGCCGGCGGCGCAGTTTTGCACTCGGTCGAACCGGACGCGATTCGGTCGGCTTGATCTGGACCGATCTCGGGATAGATACGACCCGAGCCGACCCGAACCGATGAGATCCGACCCGACCCCAGCTACCAGATCCGATCTCCATCTGATCAGAACTAAAATGTCATTTTGTCACTAAAATGTCACTAAAATTTCAAAATGTCACTAAAATTTTGCAGTGGGCAAATTGGCTATGTTCGTTAGTGATAGCTAGTGAAATGCCAGTGCCGATGCCATCTGATTTTTGGATTCTCTGTGCTGTACAAGCACATGTGACAGGTTAATTTTATGCCAGCCGTGTGTATTGTTGATCTGTAGCTGCAACACTAGTTGAAGGATCGTGTATCTTACCTCAGCACAAATCGTATGCAGCCCCCGAGTGTTGATGTGGGTGCTAGGTACATGCCTGGCCTCTGGACGCAACTGTGGGTACTGGGTGGATCTTGGACCCCCGGGTGTAGCTGTGACGCTCAGGTGAGCTGAGTCACCTGGCTCTGTGGGTGGCATCTCGGACGCGCTTCATAGTCAACTCTGAACTTTGAGTGGAAGGTTCGTTTATCCCCGAGTGAGCTGTTGCCAGATAGCTGACATTCCGTCATGCCGTGGCGTAATCTCTGAGTGAGATGTTGCCAGATGGCTGACTTTCCAGCATGTTGTGGCGTATAGCGTCTTGTCTCTGACCGTTGATCTGTGGCCTGTGATGACCCGTCTCACCTGACCGTTGATCTGTGATCTGTGATGTCACGTCGTCGTCGGCGCCGGTGGCTCGGTACAAGGTAGTGGCCCGGTATAAGGTGGTGGCTCGGTATAAGGTGGTGGCTCGGTATAAAAGGGTGGCTCGGTATAAGGTGGTGGCTCGGTATAAGGGGGTGGCTCGGCATAAGAGGGTGGCTCGGTATAGGGTGGTAGCTCGGTATAAGGTGGTGGCTCGGTATAAGGTGGTGGCTCGGTATAAGGTGGTGGCTCGGTATAAGGTGGTGGCTTGGTATAAGGTGGTGGCTCGGTATAAGGTGGTGGCTCGGTATAAGGTGGTGGCTCGGTATAAGGTGGTGGCTCGGTATAAGGTGGTGGCTCGGTATAAGGTGGTGGCTCGGTATAAGGTGGTGGCTCGGTATAGCAGGGCGGATGGTTCAGCACAAGAGGATGTATGGCTCAGGACGAGATGGCGGCTCGATACGAGAAATAGAGGCGGAACCAGACGACCACCCAGCACGATACCGACCTTACTTCCACGTGGTGTTGGGGGGGAGGGGTCTCTGATTGGCCGCCGGGGTGCAGACACCTGAGGGCGGGGGGTGCAGCAGGGGTGAGTCGGCGCCCTGTCACGGTGGGCGGAAGCGGTCGTGACGGGTTCTGACGACGTCATCAGGGAGTGGGATCACGTCGTGACCGGGGTGGCCGCCAGCGTGATGGATGGAGTCAGCTGGCGCCGGCTGACCCGTGACTAGGGACCGAACAGATGTGTCGTGTAGCACTCAGTACTGAGTACTGCAACACGACACTAGGCAGTAGTCGCTGAATGTCGACACACACACTCACGCACACACACACACACACACACACACACACACACACACACACACACACACACACACACACACATACACACACACACACACACACACACACACACACACACACACACACACACACACACACACACACACACACACACACACACACACACACACACACACACACACACACACACACACACACACACACACACACACACACACACACACACACACACACACACACACACACACACACACACACACACACACACACACACACACACACACACACACATACACCACACCCACACACCCACCACACCAACACACCACAACACAACACAACACACACACACACACACATACACATACATACATACATACAACTATACCTACACCTATACTCGCACCTACAACTACACCCAAACTTACATCCACACTCCTACACCTACATATACTCGAACTCCACTCACACTTCACATTTCACACCTCACGCACACCAAACAACACACCACACCACACGCATACACACATCACATCACATCACAGACACGTCGCGCTATGATGTGCATGATGTGGAACATTTCCAAATGGTGCTGGCTCTATTGGAGGGGAACTCGGTGTTGCGTTGAACGCAGTATGTTTCGGTGGAGAGAAAACTACCATTCCTCGACGCCATATTATATATTTATGGACGAGTCCAATAAAAAGAGTAATAATGGGCCAGCCACGAGGCGGCAAGCCCATTGCGAATCTTCTTGTTGTCGAATTCATGCGTTTTTTTCACCACTCATCTGAAGACGAAAGCACAAAAACTGATCGTCATTTGATTCAATGGAAGGATAGAAATCGTGAGACCAATGCTCAACGTACATCAAATAATACTCGGTTAATGAACTAACCATTATGAAAATTCATAATGGTCAGTGACCATTATGGAAATTTGGTATTGGTGTTTAATAAAGCCCGCTGCAACTAGTGAGATGCAGCGTTTGCCCGCGTGCCTAAAGGTCAAACAGTGGCAACGCTCGCGGGACACTTCCTGTTGGACGGAAGGCGCGCACACACGCCTTCGCTCGTGGCCCCAGACAACGTGCGGCAGGTTAATGAGGCGCAGCAGATGCTGTGCCGCCTGTGCGTCCCCGAGGGCCGAGACGACTCTCTGTGGACACAGGCCGCGCGCGATGCTCAGCTGACTGTGAGCTCAGCTGACTGTGAGCTCAGCTGACTGTGAGCTCAGCTGACTGTGAGCTCAGCTGACTGTGAGCTCAGCTGACTGTGAGCTCAGCTGGTGCTTGGCTCAGGTGACATTTACGCTGTTTATGGTGCATTTCTCGGCTCGGTCCGGTAGCGAGCCGAGATCAGGCGACGCTAGTAACGTCAAAAATGGGGTGCTGATAAAATATAAAATAGCGTTTAGCTAGATATAAATGATTTTTTTTTCAGGTTTACCTAGGTGCAAGAAACATATCTTTAATAATATTGTCCATTATCCTGTTAATAACACACATTTATGTTCAAAAATACGGATAATTAAAACCGCATCCGCCTATTTGCCAGATGCGTGGAAGCTTTCCGCCATATTCCATACAATTATCGGCTCGGTCCGGTACCGAGCCGAGATCAGGCGACGCTAGTAACGTCAAAAATGGGGTGCTGATAAAATATAAAATAGCGTTTAGCTAGACATAAACATAAGCTAGACATATGACGTTGCTTGACCACACTGTCTATTGTGTGCCCGTCAAGTATGGTCTACATCGATTGTGGCTGAGGCTTCCGCATGGTTCACACCGACCGCGGCTGAAGTTGGTCCTGGCTTGAAGTGGCCTCAGTCAAGCCCAACCCCAGCCAGTTATCGCCTCTGGTTCTGGTTATTCTGGTTATTGGTTTCACGACACGTCGACCGTTGAGTCACGTAGCGTCGCCAGTCTCCCACGCCATTTGGTCGCGAGCGAAGAGTAACGACAAGTGAGACTCGAACCCACAATCTTTCGATTGTGAGGCGGGCAACTTATCCCTAGAATACTCCCCCCTCCCCTAGTTGTCGCCTCAACGATCACATTCACCATCCCAGTCTTAATAGGGAGACCTTAATTTTAAGCATATATCCGCATAAAAACGACGAATGAGTTATTGGTGACGAAGGGTGGGTGAGGGGTGAGCGACATATGGCGACCGCTGTCTGTACTGGCTCGTGGATGCAGCGGCTCACTGTTGAGATGTGCGGTGCACCTTCTTCTATCCACTGCGGAAGTGGATGGACGAACCGCTACGGTGGTGTACCCTGTACTTGTGAAGCTAGCGGCCGCAAACCGACTGGGGAGTGTTTTTTTTAGGCGTGCCGGACCATAAAGGTCATTTGCGCCGCAAAACCGACTGGACTCTGCGTCTGAGTCGGACAGACTCCACGTCGAACGCTCCTCCCCCTCCGCTGGTCAGCCCGCGGCAGGGGGCGGGGCGCCAGCGGACGGTGAAGCATCTTCCCGGGCTCACAGTAGCCAGTCTCGGTAGCCACGGTCGCCAGCCGCCAGCTGTGCCCGCCGGAGCTGACCGCCGCCACCTCGGTGGACAGGTGGACGTCACCCTCCGCTCCGCTGCCGGGCGACGCGACCACACCTCTTCCTGTCGCGCGGAGCTCGTCGCACCACACCTCTTCCTGTCGCGCGGAGCTCGTCGCACCACACCTCTTCCTGTCGCGCGGAGCTCGTCGCACCACACCTCTTCCTGTCGCGCGGAGCTCGTCGCACCACACTCTTCCGCCCCTGTCGCGCGGAGCTCGTCGCACCACACCTCTTCCTGTCGCGCGGAGCTCGTCGATCTTCCTGTGCGCGGAGCTCGTGCACACACTTTCCTGTCGCGCGGAGCTCGTCGCACCACACCTCTTCCTGTCGCGCGGAGCTCGTCGCACCACACCTCTTCCTGTCGCGCGGAGCTCGTCGCACCACACCTCTTCCTGTCGCGCGGAGCTCGTCGCACCACACCTCTTCCTGTCGCGCGGAGCTCGTCGCACCACACCTCTTCCTGTCGCGCGGAGCTCGTCGCACCACACCTCTTCCTGTCGCGCGGAGCTCGTCGCACCACACCTCTTCCTGTCGCGCGGAGCTCGTCGCACCACACCTCTTCCTGTCGCGCGGAGCTCGTCGCACCACACCTCTTCCTGTCGCGCGGAGCTCGTCGCACCACACCTCTTCCTGTCGCGTGGAGCGTCGTCGCAAGATGCTCGGATCGGGTGGGCTGTTCACGCGCTCGCACCGTGCTGTGAGTCGGAGTAGCCGGCGTCGGGAGCGGCGCCGGCTGCGTCGTGATGTTCACTCAGGACGTCCCGGCTGTAGATGGAGCGGATGTTGGAGCGGATGTTGAAGCGGATGTTGGAGCGGATGTTGATCAGTTGGTCTGTTGGCTGTCTCCGGTCAGCTCGTGTCGCTCGCAAGACTTGGAGCCGCGCGCCGCATCCAGTCGCTCACACCGCCTCCCTCTTGGGGATGAGTAGTCTAGTAGTAAGTTGCCCGCCTCACAGTCTCTCGACTGTGAGGCGTATGTGATCATGTATTCGAGTCTCACCTGTCACTACTCTTCACCCGCGGCACCCGGCGTGAGTGATTGGCGACGCTATATGACTAGACGGTCGAACGGTAAAACCAGCAACCAACCAACCGTCTCCCCCTCACCGCCCCCTCCCCCGCACCGCTGCAGGGGAGCACATGCACTACATGCCATCTCCGTATTCCGCCCAATTACTCCCGCTCGTAATTGCCCGAAGGCAACGTAATCAGTGTCTGGCCAGCACCTGGTGCACTCTCTCTCTCTCTCTCTCTCTTTGAGGATGTGCGTTTGCTCCGACCGGGATGTAGTTTTATGACGTAGTGCACTACACACGTAGTTTTATGACGTAGTGTTCTAACGTGATGCCCCGACGTACTGTTCTGACGTGGTGGTCTGACGTAGTCTTCTGAAGTGGTGTTATGACGTAGTGTTCTGACGTGATATGCTGGCGTAGTGTTCTGACATAGTGTTATGACATAGTGTCCTGACGTGATGTCCTGACGTAGTGGTCAGGCGTAGTGTTCTGACGTAGTGTTCTGACTTAGTGTCCTGACGTAGTGTTCTGACGTAGTTGTTCTGATTAGTGTTCTGCGCAGTGTCTGACGCAGTGTCTAATGTAGTGTTCTGACGTAGTATTCTGACGCAGTGTTCTAATGTAGTGTTCTGGCGCAGTGCTCTGACGCAGTGTTCCGACTCTTGACAAGCTGTTTCCGCTGCGCGGGTCACGTGATGTCCGATACGTTCGTGGTATTCAAGACCGGCGTATTCGCCGGCACCGACGCGGAACGCTGGGTACCGACTCTGAGCAGTTGCCACGGCCGGCTTCCGGCCGATGGTCTGGCAGCGCGCGCCACGTTCGCGCCGTTGTTGGGCGGTCGATTTGGGCGGATGGTCTCGGTCTTAATAGGCGGTTTCTCGGTCTTAATAGGCGGTTTCACGCGCACACTAGCAGGAAGCAATGGTCATGACATCCAAATGGCGGAGTCAGGCCATAATAGTTACGTCAGTCTGAAAGCTTTCAAACCGAAGATTTGACCAATTTATTATGTGAATGAACAAACGGAGTAGGTTCGGTTATCTAATACGACACGTTTGTGGACTAGTGACAACTTGTTGAAGCACAAACGCCGAAAATGCACACCTACATCCGCGCCTGGCACGTCACCTGGTAGTGGCGGCCGGTGACACGGCGTCGACGGGGCTGGAGGGGGGCTTGAGGGTCGGCCGGCGCCCGCGTCGGCGCTGGCGACGCGCTGCCATATTGAGCGTCGGCAAATGTGGCGCATTTGTTGTCATCTGTTACTGCTGTCCGCCGCCTGCCGGGATGACGGCGGCGGGGCCGTATTTGACGTGAGAACGGAGTGGCGCTCGCGCCTCTCCACCCTCGCCGTCTGCCATCCCCCGTCCTCGGCACCTGCCAGCGATATGCAGACGGTGGGGGCGGCGACGTGGATCCGCGCAGCACGACTGACGCCAGACGTCCCGGGGCTCCTGTCGGGCGGACACGCCTCGTAACTGGACCAACACTTCATCGGCCATGCGAGACGGCGGCGGCGGCTGGGCTGGTGTGAAATTGACGGCAGCCCACGCCGACGTGGTACATGATGCCGCCGTCACGGCGGTGATGGGTACTCAGTGTACCAGCAGTTACCTGTCTGTCACGTTACCTAACCTTACCTTACCTTACCTTACCTTACCAGCAGTTACCTCGGCTGGGTGTACCACCTGTCCATCACCAGTTACCACTGTATGGTGTACCAGCAGTTACCTATTATCTCACCTTACCTTACCTTACCTTACCTTGCCTTACCTTACCAGCAGTTACCTCGGCTGAGTGTACCAGTAGTTACCTGTCCATCACCAGTTGTCGCTGTAGGGTGTACCAGTAGTTGCCTATCTATTGTCAGGCACCAGGTGTCGTTGTGTGGAGACAATGGGAACAATCTCGCTGACAGTGGTGGGCGTCGCACGAATTTTTCTCACCTCGGCCACCACGTCATTGCCAGTTTACCGGATGTGTATTGTGCGGGTGGCACCCTCCAGGCGGCAACACACCCATCGCGAGGGTAACCCGTTCGCTGTTCCCGCTGACACCTGACTTGCGGGCGCTGTGAAGGGCGCGAGAGAGGATAGAATGCGAGCAGAGAGTCGTCGCAGGTGCTGATGTTCCCGTTGACACTTGATCTGCGAGGACTGTGAGGGGCGCGAGAGGGGAGAGGATGAGGGCCGGCGGTCGCCGCAGGTGCTGACGTTCCCACGTGGCGGTGCCGCGCGGCCCGACATCGACCTTTTTCAGACCGGCACCAACAGGCAGAGCGAAAAGTTTACGCCGTGTTCTGCACTCTGGACGATTTACTGCTGTGTTTTGTGCTCAGACGCTTGGAGAAATTGCTGACTGGGGAATAGCTTTTTACCGGATGTATTGTGTTATGCATCCGGCCGGGTTGGTTCGATTGCTAAGATACAATGCGGAGGTGTGGCCCGCCCCGCCCCGCCCCGCCCCGCCCCGCCCCCCGCCCCCCACGAGCCGCCACACGCGCCCACCGGTGGGCACCGTTCACCACTGTAACGTCATAACGCATCCCCGCCGCCGCCGGGTCCATTAGTGACTCGTGACCCGAGACTAAGCACGCCTCGAGATCCGCGCTTCACGAACGCTCGGCGGTCGGTTTGGCAGCGAGTGGTTTGGCCCCGAGAACGCCCCGGTCGCAGCAGGTGGTGGCGGGTCGCCGCGGGGCGCGAGAGGTCACCGGAGGTCGCGGCTGGGCGGCGGCGGCGTTGCGTAACCGGCTGCGACCCGGGGAGAATCCGGGCGCGGCGGTCAAACAAGACTGAACCATTGTTCACGCGCTGTGTTCCCGGCCTGCCGCTCTACGCCGGCTCGTTGGAAAGCCTGGAGCCGGCCGTTAATTTGCCGACGCACCGCCTTGGTTTTGGCTGCCGCGCACGGTCCTGGCTTAGATGAGGAGATGGTCTCGCGCAAGCCGCGCCGGTTAAGTTGGGACTTAGACAAAGCCTGTTCATGGAGCTGAGGTGAACGGCGAGATTCGAACGCTGGCAATCGTGGTTAGTAAGCTCAGGCCCGACGTCTCAGCGCCAAGACAACCCAAGACAACCCAATCTCATCCCCAAGGCACCCAAATCTCATCCCCAAGACACCCCAATCTCATCCCCAGAGACACCCCAATCTCATCCCCAAGACCCCCTCCAGCAATCGGTAGTCCTAGCGTAATGGTTGGTTGGTTGGTTGGTTATTTGAGTTTGGTCATTTAGCGCCCATTCCAGCGTTGTGGGCACGGATGTGGGTCACGCCATGCCCACACCGACAGGGCCCGACACTAGGCGATCCGTCGTGTGGATGCATCTCCAACAATAATGTAATAATAATAATGAATCAACTTTTACGGGGTAGTCGTCAGAGCCTGAGTGTTACCAACGATGATGCGTGAGTGTCACCAGTGATGATGCCTGGATGTTACCAGTGATGATACCTGAGTGTCACCAGTGATGATGCCCGAATGTCATCAGTGATGATGCCTGAGTGTCACCAGTGATGATGTCTGAGTGTCACCAACGATGATGCGTGAGTGTCACCAGTGATGGTGTCTGAGTGTCACCAGTGATGATGCCTGAGTGTCACCAGTGATGATGCCTGAGTGTCACCAGTGATGATGCCTGAGTGTCACCAGTGATGATGCCTGAGTGATGCCAACCAGTCCTCGTGGCGACAGGCTCAAACGAGAGACGCACCACGTAAAGGTCATTCCAAATATATCGTGGATGTGGCAGAGACTGATCCCGGAATTGTCCTGGGGGTGGGTAGTGGTCCGGAGGGAGAGACGACACTCCGGAGGTCGCTGGAAGGGCGGCTTGGGTTGAAAATCCGTTCAGCGAGAGGGGATGGGGAGGGGTGAAAGTACTCCAGCGCCCACTCACCCAAGAGGCGCATTTTCTTCTGAGAGGAGCGCCTTTGGCTGACAAATCCGTTGAGTTGCCTTCCGGCAGGGCTGCTTTCTTGACCGGAAATGAATGCATTCGATGCTAAATAACTAATATAATAAAATAGAGATCAAATAACTACCTAACTGACGGGAGGGACGCCATCTGCCCGTGGATAACAGAAGGGCGGCACATTCCACAGTGCCCTGTATCCACCCCTAGGATACAGCCGTTGTTTTATCGGCACGGCCACCAACAGACGTCGAGTGCTCCACTTTCCGAGAGCCCAAACCAACTAGGTGTGTCCAGATGTCTGCTGGCACGTCAGAGCTATGGGGCTCGATTCCCCACGATGCCCGCCCCGCCTGCCAGAGTGAGAGGCATGCTGCCTGTGCTGCACGCCATGTGGCCTCGGCTGCTGAGTTCGTCGTAAAGCCGCAATCAAATCCAACCCAATCCAGATGTCGGCCTACCCACTGGCAGTGCCGAGTGCGCCACGCTTCAGTGTTACGCTTCAGTGTTATTGCGCTTCAGTGTTACGCTTCAGTGTTACGCTTCAGTGTTACGCTTCAGTGTTACGCTTCAGTGTTACGCTTCAGTGTTGCGCTTCAGTGTTACGCTTCAGTTCAGCCAGTGGCGCGCGGCGACGGCGGCGCCCGCTGTGACGAAACCGGCGCGCGCTGCCGCAGGAAGCTGCGGTCGGCGCCTGCCGCGCACCTCACGCTCGTGGCCGCCGCCTCTGCTAACCCCCGTGACCCCGCGGTCGTCTGGGGGCGTGGCGTCGCGCCGCCGGCACCACTCTAATGACGTCAGCTCTAATGACGGCAACTATAATGACGTCAGCTCTAACGATGACAGGTCTAATGGCGTCAGCTCTAATGACTCCAGATCTAATTACGTCAGCTCTAATAACGCGAGCTATAATGACGTCAGCTCTAATGGCGTCAGCTCTAATGACGTCAGCTCTAATGGCGTCAGCTCTAATGACATCAGATATCGTGGCGTCAGATCTAATGACGACTCTTGTGATGTCGGCTCTGGTGGCGTCGACTCTAATGACGTCAGCTCTAATGACGTCATCTATCATGACGTCAACTCTAATGACAGCTCTAATGACGTCAGGTCTGGTGACGTCAACTCTAATGACGCCGCCGGGGACGCAGTGGGTCGATCTTTGCATATATGTATCGGCTAATGGCGCGGTTCGGACGATCTCGTGTTAGAGTGGTTGAGGATAGTTGGTATTGAACATTGGAGCTCTGGAAGAGCGGGGAGCTCACCATGCAAATACAGACTGGAAGTGCACATATGTTGCATGAACGGGAGCTCACCCTGTAAATACAGATGCAAGTGTACATGGCTATCTACGCTGCATGACCGATGCGGTCGATGCGCCCCTAAGCTCCAACATAGATATCTGAGTATATAACTCACACCGACGACCATGTGACGATATTGCGCGCCGATCAAATATCTGTTTGCACCATCTGAAGCGAATGTGTTTGTCTTTTCGACGCGATTTTCGTATCGTCACGGGATGCAACATTATAACACTTCACGTCACGCCTCGGTCAAGCACACAATGATGTTCACACCGTGTGGTATGTGTGGGCTGATGTGTATTGTGAACAGGCTCCGCATTGCACCACGTCTCACGTCGTCACGTAAAACGTCACGTCACGTCACGTACGCGTGCCAGTCTGACGGCTGGATGTGTGTGCCAGTCTGACCTCGTCCTTTTGATCATTGATGCCGGTGTGCTCCTGATGTTGTGGGTGCTGATGTTGGCAGACGTGGTCTTGGTGTAGGTGTTTTCATTGCCAAGAGAGCTGGATAAGCCGAGGGCGCAACAGATCGACGAGTCATCGCTAGGAGTCATGCTGGAATACAACCAACAGTGTGCTCAGTGAAAGTCGAGCTGTTGGCACACAGCTGTTCCCACATACTTTGATCGCCTGTGTGCAGCGGACCGTGTTACGCCTAACTGATGATGTGTGAGCCGTCTGCCAAGGGCAGCTGGTGTGGCCAACATCGCACGCTCCAAATCCCAGCGTGGCGGATCGATCGGGTTGCATGAGGCCATATGACTGCAAGAATGATTTTCCCGCCCGGGTTTGAAATAGCTCCTTCGCTTTTGCGATTGTGCAAATCTGCGGCAAGCTTCGATCGGAGCTGCCTCGGCCGTGCCGTCAATTCCGCAAGCGTTAAGCTATTCCAGGATCCTCAAACAATCGGAATAATATCGAGTTTCGCTCTGTGGGATGGCCATGCACTGAACATGGGATCGACTTGAAGTACCGGAGCACTTGGAGCGCTGTCGATAGCTGGGTGGGAGATGATTGTGTGGTGATATTGTGGCCAGCTCACCCCACCGTCGTCTCATCTGAACGTCTGGTGTGCTGGTCTGACGTCTGATGTGCTGGTCTGACACATGGTGTGCTGGTCTGACGTCTGGTGTGCTGGTCTGACGTCTGATGTACTGGTCTGACGTCTGATGTGCTGGTCTGACGTCTGATGTACTGGTCTGACGTCTGATGTGCTGGTCTGACGTCTGGTGTGCTGGTCTGACGTCTGGTGTGCTGGTCTGACGTCTGGTGTGCTGGTCTGACGTCTGGTGTGCTGGTCTGACGTCTGGTGTGCTGGTCTGACGTCTGATGTGCTGGTCTGACGTCTGATGTACTGGTCTGACGTCTGGTGTGCTGGTCTGACGTCTGATGTGCTGGTCTGACGTCTGGTGTGCTGGTCTGACGTCTGATGTGCTGGTCTGACGTCTGGTGTGCTGGTCTGACATCTGATGTGCTGGTCTGACGTCTGATGTACTGGTCTGACGCTGGTGTGCTGGTCTGACGCTGGTCTGACGTCTGATGGCTGGTCTGACGTCTGATGTCTGACGTCTGGTGTGCTGGTCTGACGTCTGGTGTGCTGGTCTGACGTCTGTCTGGGTTGTGCTGGTCTGACGTCTGATGTGCTGGTCTGACGTCTGGTGTGCTGGTCTGACGTCTGGTGTGCTGGTCTGACGTCTGGTGCTGGTCTGAGTCTGACGTCTGATGTGCTGGTCTGACGTCTGATGTGCTGGTCTGCGGTTTGCGTTCTGTCTGGTGCTGGTCTGACGTCTGATGTGCTGGTCTGACGTCTGGTGTGCTGGTCTGACGTCTGGTGTGCTGGTCTGAGTCTGACGTCTGATGTACTGGTCTGACGTCTGGTGTGCTGGTCTGACGTCTGGTGTGCTGGTCTGACGTCTGGTGTGCTGGTCTGACGTCTGGTGTGCTGGTCTGACGTCTGATGTGCTGGTCTGACGTCTGGTGTGCTGGTCTGACGTCTGGTGTGCTGGTCTGACGTCTGATGTGCTGGTCTGACGTCTGGTGTGCTGGTCTGACGTCTGGTGTGCTGTGACGTCTGGCTGGTCTGACGTGGTGCTGGTCTGACGTCTGATGTGCTGGTCTGACGGCTGGTCTGACGTCTGATGTGCTGGTCTGACGTCTGGATGTGCTGGTCTGACGCTGGTCTGACGTCTGGTGTGCTGGTCTGACGTTTGTGCTGGTCTGACGTCTGATGTACTGGCTGCTGGTCTGACGTCTGATGTGCTGGTCTGACGTCTGATGTACTGGTCTGACGCTGGTCTGACGTCGACCTGTATGGCTGACGCTGGTCTGACGTCTGATATACTGGGCTGACGCTGGTCTGACGTCTGATATACTGGGCTGACGCTGGTCTGACGTCTGATATACTGGGCTGACGCTGGTCTGACGTCTGATATGCTGGGCTGACGCTGGTCTCGGTCGTGTTTCAGGCGCGTCTGCCGCCTCCAAGGCCTACCTGGAGGCGCTAGGTCGGCTGGGAGGTCACGCCTTGTCGTCGCCAGGAGGCGGCGCCTCCGATATCGGTACGTCAGGTGGGCCGGCAGCACGTCAGACCCCGCCGAGACTAACCTGGGGACAACCTGACACTCGCGCTGCTTCCTGGCATAGTGCCAAACATCGTTGCGTGCTAGGCACGAAGGCATTAAGTTGCGGATTGTGAAGAACCACCGGGCCGTGTGTATGAAGCCTATACAGGGAAGATATCAAGGGTGTTGATTTTGGAAAATGATTGGGGGGGGGGGACCACATGAAGGCAAATGGCAGATCCAAATGGATTGGGAGGTCCACTTCATAGGGTCCCATGTTAAAAGTTGAAATTATTTGTGGTAAAGCCAACATTGTGGGGGCACCTGCCCCATCAAAATGTATATATAAACCACTACCCATGGAAGCTACCATCAGACGAGAAAAAGGTACAGAAACACCCTTATCAGTACTATATCGTGAATTCGAATGAAGCTGTTTGCGTCATTAGCCTCATTGCCGAGATAACGAGCAGCGAGGCCCTGCAGATTGGCCCTTGGAATAAGCCAAGCGGCGCGGCCTGTGGGTACCTACCACGGGCGGCATTTGTCTGTGGAAGCTCAATATCATGCTGTTGTCTCCATGAATGCCGATCATTTACTCTTTTTTTTAATTTGATTCAAACTACTTTCTGCTGTTTTTTTTGTGGAGGTGGGGAAGGTGTTATCCAGCATGCTTTACACAAAATGTCAGCAAAACTGCATCAAAGAAAGTAGGAGTTTCCCGTCTGAAAACAATGGTTTTCAGGCAGCATGGTGGTAGTCGCCGAACCTTACCTGAATACTAAGTGGGCTAAGTACCAAACGATTACTCACATGATGGTCCCAGCACCAAATTAATTCATGAGGATGCGAATATGTAGATGTGAATGGAGAGCGGTGCAGTTCGTCACAACATATTCCTGACCGTGATTCAATGCTGTGGATGCTAACGAGCAAAATAGCTCAATAGCTTCTGGTGGTAGGTTTATAATCCAATTAGGTAGCCAAGTGGTAGCTATATATGTTGGAACTTGCCGGTCTCTGTCCGCCGCATCGCAGTAGCTGGTACGGCGCGATAAGCTGCTGAGCCAGCGTCTGTGCTGATGGCCTGCCGACGGCCCCTCGTGACTTCCGCCGGGTGTGGCGGGTCACGTGGTACGGCCGCCGGCCAGTGCCGTGTGGAGGTCTCCAGAGCTCAGGGAGTCGCTGAGGAGTTGTCGCCGAGAGTGGACTGTCGCGCCGCTCTGAGCAGAGTCGCTTTGAGTGTGCCAGCCACTTGGAAGTCGAATCAATAGATAGCAGTTGGCAGCAGTTCTTTCGAACCGAGCGTTCGCCGACCGGAAGAGGCTTTCCAAGATATCTCAAGAGGATCCGGAGCCCCAAGTTGATCCAACATCGCTTCAGTTACTTAGCACGTTAGCGGTAAATATGTGGAGTTGTACTGCCAATATGCCTACTTCAATGTCGATCATGCTCCCACAATACACGTTCACCCATATACGCATATCCATCATGCAGTTCCAATACACGTACACCCAACACGCATATTCATCATGTATTCATGATAGACCTACACCCATACGGCATGTTCATCATGGACTCATAATACACGGACACCCATACGCATATTGATCATGAATCCATAATACACGTATACCCAAGCACATATCTAGCACCCAGTTATAATCACGTCCACCCCGTAAGCATGTTCTACTTATTGTATCCGGTCACGCTGCTCTGCTGTGGCGGCTGTCTCCAGCACCTGTGGTCCCTGACCTGTCACCCGTCCCCTCCAGCACCTGTGGTCCCTGACCTGTCACCCGTCCCCTCCAGCACCTGTGGCCCCTGACCTGTCACCCGTCCCCTCCAGCACCTGTGGCCCCTGACCTGTCACCGTCCCTCCAGCACCTGTGGTCCCTGACCTGCCACCCGTCCCCTCCAGCACCTGTGGCCCCTGACCTGTCACCGTCCCCTCCAGCACCTGTGGCCCCTGACCTGCACCTGTCCCCGTCCCCTCCAGCACCTGTGGCCCCTGACCTGTCACCCGTCCCCTCCAGCACCTGTGGCCCCTGACCTGTCACCCGTCCCCTCCAGCACCTGTGGCCCCTGACCTGTCACCGTCCCCTCCAGCACCTGTGGCCCCTGACCTGTCACCCGTCCCCTCCAGCACCTGTGGCCCCTGACCTGTCACCCGTCCCCTCCAGCACCTGTGGCCCCTGACCTGTCACCATCCCCTCCAGCACCTGTGGCCCCTGACCTGTCACCATCCCCTCCAGTACCTGTGGTCCCTGACCTGTCACCGTCCCCTCCAGCACCTGTGGTCCCTGACCTGTTACCCGACCCCTCCAGCACCTGTGGTCCCTGACCTGTCACCCGTCCCCTCCAGCACCTGTGGCCCCTGACCTGTCACCCGTCCCCTCCAGCACCTGTGGCCCCTGACCTGTCACCCGTCCCCTCCAGCACCTGTGGTCCCTGACCTGTCACCCGTCCCCTCCAGCACCTGTGGTCCCTGACCTGTCACCCGTCCCCTCCAGCACCTGTGGTCCCTGACCTGTCACCCGTCCCCTCCAGCACCTGTGGCCCTGACCTGTCACCTGTCCCGTCCCCTCCAGCACCTGTGGCCCCTGACCTGTCACCCTGACCTGTCACCCGTCCCCTCCAGCACCTGTGGTCCCTGACCTGTCACCCGTCCCCTCCAGCACCTGTGGTCCCTGACCTGTCACCCGTCCCCTCCAGCACCTGTGGTCCCTGACCTGTCACCCGTCCCCTCCAGCACCTGTGGCCCCTGACCTGTCACCCGTCCCCTCCAGCACCTGTGGTCCCTGACCTGTCACCCGTCCCCTCCAGCACCTGTGGTCCCTGACCTGTTACCCGACCACTCCAGCACTTGTGGTCCTGACCTGTCACCCGTCCCCTCCAGCACCTGTGGTCCCCGACCTGTCACCCGTCCCCTCCAGCACCTGTGGCCCCTGACCTGTCACCCGTCCCCTCCAGCACCTGTGGCCCCTGACCTGTCACCCGTCCCCTCCAGCACCTGTGGCCCCTGACCTGTCACCCGTCCCCTCCAGCACCTGTGGTCCCTGACCTGTCACCGTCCCCTCCAGCACCTGTGGTCCCTGACCTGTCACCCGTCCCCTCCAGCACCTGTGGTCCCTGACCTGTCACCCGTCCCCTCCAGCACCTGTGGTCCCTGACCTGTCACCCGTCCCCTCCAGCACCTGTGGCCCCTGACCTGTCACCCGTCCCCTCCAGCACCTGTGGCCCCTGACCTGTCACCCGTCCCCTCCAGCACCTGTGGTCCCTGACCTGTCACCCGTCCCCTCCAGCACCTGTGGCCCCTGACCTGTCATCCGTCCCCTCCAGCACCTGTGGTCCCTGACCTGTCACCCGTCCCCTCCAGCACCTGTGGTCCCTGACCTGTCACCCGTCCCCTCCAGCACCTGTGGTCCCTGACCTGTCACCCGTCCCCTCCAGCACCTGTGGTCCCTGACCTGTCACCCGTCCCCTCCAGCACCTGTGGTCCCTGACCTGTCACCCGTCCCCTCCAGCACCTGTGGTCCCTGACCTGTCCCTCCACACCTGTCCTACCCTCCAGCACCTGTGGTCCCTGACCTGTCACCCCCTCCAGCACCTGTGGTCCCTGACCTGTCACCTCCCCTCCAGCACCTGTGGTCCCTGACCTGTCACCGTCCCCTCCAGCACCTGTGGTCCCTGACCTGTCACCCGTCCCCTCCAGCACCTGTGGTCCCCGACCTGTCACCCGTCCCCTCCAGCACCTGTGGTCCCTGACCTGTCACCCGTCCCCTCCAGCACCTGTGGTCCCTGACCTGTCACCCGTCCCCTCCAGCACCTGTGGCCCCTGACCTGTCACCGTCCCCTCCAGCACCTGTGGTCCCCTGACCTGTCACCCGTCCCCTCCAGCACCTGTGGTCCCCGACCTGTCACCCGTCCCCTCCAGCACCTGTGGCCCCTGACCTGTCACCATCCCCTCCAGCACCTGTGGCCCCTGACCTGTCACCCGTCCCCTCCAGCACCTGTGGCCCCTGACCTGTCACCCGTCCCCTCCAGCACCTGTGGCCCCTGACCTGTCACCGTCCCCTCCAGCACCTGTGGTCCCTGACCTGTCACCCGTCCCCTCCAGCACCTGTGGTCCCTGACCTGTCACCCGTCCCCTCCAGCACCTGTCACCCGTCCCCTCCAGCACCTGTGGTCCCTGACCTGTCACCCGTCCCCTCCAGCACCTGTGGTCCCTGACCTGTCACCCGTCCCTCCAGCACCTGGGCCCTGACCTGTCACCGTCCCTCCAGCACCTGTGGCCCTGACCTGTCACCCGTCCCCTCCAGCACCTGTGGTCCCTGACCTGTCACCCGTCCCCTCCAGCACCTGTGGTCCCTGACCTGTCACCGTCCTCCACCGTCCCCTCCAGCACCTGTGGTCCCTGACCTGTCACCCGTCCCCTCCAGCACCTGTGGTCCCTGACCTGTCACCGTCCCCTCCAGCACCTGTGGTCCCTGACCTGTCACCCGTCCCCTCCAGCACCTGTGGTCCTGACCCCCTGACCTGTTCCCCACACCGTCCCCTCCAGCACCTGTGGTCCTGACCTGACCTGTCCCTCCACACCGTCCCCGACCCTCCACACCTGTGGTCCCCTGACCTGTCACCCGTCCCCTCCAGCACCTGTGGCCCCTGACCTGTCACCCGTCCCTCCAGCACCTGTGGTCCCTGACCTGTCACCGTCCCCTCCCCCAGCACCTGTGGTCCCTGACCTGTCACCCGTCCCCTCCAGCACCTGTGGTCCCTGACCTGTCACCCGTCCCCTCCAGCACCTGTGGTCCCCTGACCTGTCACCCGTCCCCTCCAGCACCTGTGGTCCCTGACCTGTCACCCGTCCCCTCCAGCACCTGTGGCCCCTGACCTGTCACCCGTCCCCTCCAGCACCTGTGGCCCCTGACCTGTCACCCGTCCCTCCAGCACCTGTGGCCCCTGACCTGTCACCCGTCCCCTCCAGCACCTGTGGTCCCCTGACCTGTCACCGTCCCTCCCCTGGACCTGTCACCCGTCCCCTCCAGCACCTGTGGCCCCTGACCTGTCACCCGTCCCCTCCAGCACCTGTGGTCCCTGACCTGTCACCCGTCCCTCCAGCACCTGTGGTCCCCTGACCTGTCACCTGTCACCCGTCCCCTCCAGCACCTGTGGTCCCTGACCTGTCACCCGTCCCCTCCAGCACCTGTGGTCCCCTGACCTGTCACCCGTCCCCTCCAGCACCTGTGGCCCCCTGACCTGTCACCCGTCCCCTCCAGCACCTGTGGTCCCTGACCTTCACCTCCAGCACCTGTGGTCCCTGACCTGTCACCCGTCCCCTCCAGCACCTGTGGTCCCTGACCTGTCCACCGTCCCCTCCAGCACCTGTGGCCTCCCTCGCACCTGTCCCTGACCTGTCACCGTCCCCTCCAGCACCTGTGGCCCCTGACCTGTCACCCGTCCCCTCCAGCACCTGTGGCCCCTGACCTGTCACCGTCCCCTCCAGCACCTGTGGTCCCTGACCTGTCCACCGTCCCCTCCAGCACCTGTGGCCCTGACCTGTCACCCGTCCCTCCAGCACCTGTGGTCCTGCACCCGTCCCTCCAGCACCTGTGGTCCCTGACCTGTCACCCGTCCCTCCAGCACCTGTAGCCCCGACCTGTCACCCGTCCCCTCCAGCACCTGTGGCCCCTGACCTGTCACCGTCCTCCAGCACCTGTGACCTGTCACCCGTCCCCTAACGGTTCCCTCCAGCACCTGTGGTCCTGACCTGTCACCCGTCCCCTTCAGCACCTGTGGCCCCTGACCTGTCACCCGTCCCCTCCAGCACCTGTGGTCCCTGACCTGTCACCGTCCCCTCCAGCACCTGTGGCCCCTGACCTGTCACCATCCCCTGCAGCCGCGCTGCTCTTCTCCGCCAGGTCTCTGGTCTCGCCACACACCCCAGTGTAAGCGGGCGGGGCCGTGGTAGCGCCCCTCCCTCGTCCGTTGCCGCCCCGCTCCTCTGCGGCCCCTCAGTCGGGGCGCGTTAATGTATTGACAGGCGTGGTGCCGCTTTGTCCAAATGCGCACCCCGTCCCCTGCTCCCCCACAGTAGCTGTGCTGGCAGATACTGCCCGCGGTGGCGGTGGCCCTCATACTGATGCCAGAATTAATGATGTGGCCGAGACTTCTGCACAAGGGTAGTGCTCCAAATCATTTCGTGGCATATGCATGGTCGATATATATATATTTGGATGTATATATATATATATATATATATATATATATATATATATATATATATATATATATATATATATATATATATATATATATATATATATATATATATATATATATATATATATATATATATATATATATATATATATATATATATATATATATATATATATATATATATATATATATATATATATATATATATATTTAGATGTAGACATACACACAATATTGTACCAGGTGATAACAATCTATGCAAGGGTACAGGGTGCAAGTTAATCACTGTAATTTGCGTCCTTGGGCGGTGCAGGTTCCCGGACCACTAGTACTTGCCACGGCGCATATTGGTAATGGGTAATGGATGAGCTTCATTTAGTGCCGGTTATTGGAGGGGTGGCGCCGGCAGGATATATTTCCGGCTGCGACTGTGTCCACACCGACTGTGTCCACATCGACTGTGTCCACACCGACTGCGTCCACACCGACTGTGTCCACACCGACTGTGTCCACACCGACTGTGTCCACACCGACTGTGTCCACACCGACTGTGTCCACACCGACTGTGTCCACACCGACTGTGTCCACACCGACTGCGTCCACACCGACTGCGTCCACACCGACTGTGTCCACACCGACTGTGTCCACACCGACTGTGTCCACACCGACTGCGTCCATACCGACTGTGTCCACACCGACTGTGTCCACACCGACTGCGTCCACACCGACTGTGTCCACACCGACTGTGTCCACACCGACTGTGTCCACACAGACCTTGTCCACACCGACTGCGTCCACACCGACTGTGTCCACACCGACTGTGTCCACACATACCTTGTCCACACCGACTGCGTCCACACAGACTGCGTCCACACCGACTGCGTCCACACCGACTGTGTCCACACCGACTGCGTCCACACCGACTGTGTCCACACCGACTGCGTCCACACCGACTGCGTCCACACCGACTGTGTCCACACCGACTGTGTCCACACCGACTGTGTCCACACCGACTGTGTCCACACCGACTGCGTCCACACCGACTGTGTCCACACCGACTGTGTCCACACCGACTGTGTCCACACCGACTGTGTCCACACCGACTGCGTCCACACAGACCTTGTCCACACCGACTGTGTCCACACCGACTGTGTCCACACAGACCTTGTCCACACCGACTGCGTCCACACAGACCTTGTCCACACCGACTGTGTCCACACCGACTGTGTCCACACCGACTGTGTCCACACCGACTGTGTCCACACCGACTGTGTCCACACCGACTGTGTCCACACCGACTGTGTCCACACCGACTGTGTCCACACCGATTGCGTCCACACCGACTGTGTCCACACCGACTGTGTCCACACCGACTGTCCACGATGTCCACACCGACTGTGTCCACACCGACTGTGTCCACACCGACTGTGTCCACACCGACTGTGTCCACACCGACTGTGTCCACACCGACTGTGTCCACACCGACTGTGTCCACACCGACTGTGTCCACACCACACCGACTGTGTCCACACCGACTGTGTCCACACCGACTGTGTCCACACCGACTGTGTCCACACCGACTGCGTCCACACCGACTGTGTCCACACCGACTGTGTCCACACCGACTGTGTCCACACCGACTGTGTCCACACCGACTGTGTCCACACCGACTGTGTCCACACCGACTGTGTCCACACCGACTGTGTCCACACCGACTGTGTCCACACCGACTGTGTCCACACCGACTGTGTCCACACCGACTGCGTCCACACCGACTGTGTCCACACCGACTGTGTCCACACCGACTGTGTCCACACCGACTGTGTCCACACCGACTGTGTCCACACCGACTGTGTCCACACCGACTGTGTCCACACCGACTGTGTCCACACCGACTGTGTCCACACCGACTGTGTCCACACCGACTGTGCTGTTCTGTAGTGTTGTGTGGTTCTTTTGTGAGCTGGTTCATATCTCCACGCTGGGCTGGCAGTTTCCAGCAGGCTATTCTCCAGCAGCATGGGCACCACTTGCGCTCCACCCCTGACCGACTGACCTGCGAGCCACAGAAGAACCGCACACCACCTGCCGAAGAGCTGCAGAGCCCCGTCAGCCCCGTGTGTCGGGCGGGGCTGACGCGCCACTGGGCTTGTCCCGAGCGGCTTTCATTCCACCAACACCGGCTGCCCACCCGTGCGTTAAAACCGTCGACTGGAGTATCGCTGTTTGACCCACAGTGGATCGTGTGTTGCGAGGTGAACGGAACAGACCACCCGGCACTGCACATTTGAATTAGTCATCAGAATTCAGCATAGTGTAGCGAGATGAAAGGCACGCAAATTTAAAGATGCGCATATTTCGCTTTGTTGCAATTGTGGGTAAACAGTTGCCTGACACAGTTGCGGAAAACGAGTATGGGATGGGACGGAGGAGCGCCGCACGGAGTCGGTTGTAGTGCGGCAGTGGTGGGTGTAGTGCAGCAGAGGCGGCTGTAGTGCAGTAGAGTCGCCTGTAGTGTAGCAGAGGCGGCTGTAGTGCATCAGAGTCGCCTGTATTACAGCAGAGGCGGCTGTAGTGCAGCAGAGGCGGCTGTAGTGTAGCAGAGGCGGCTGTAGTGCAGCAAAGTCGCCTGTAGTGTAGCAGAGGCGGCTGTAATGCAGCAGAGTCGCCTGTAGTGCAGCAGAGGCGGCTGTAATGCAGCAGAGGCGGCTGTAGTGCAGCAGAGTCGCCTGTAGTGTAGCAGAGGCGGCTGTAGTGCAGCAGAGGCGGCTATAGTGCAGCAGAGTCGCCTGTAGTGCAGCAGAGGCGACTGTAGTGCAGCAGAGTCGCCTGTAGTGCAGCAGAGTCGCCTGTAGTGCAGCAGAGGCGGCTGTAGTGCAGCAGAGGCGGCTGTAGTGCAGCAGAGGCGGCTGTAGTGCGGCAGTGGCGGCTATAGTGCAGCAGAGGCGGCTGTAGTGCATCAGAGTCGCCTATAGTGCAGCAGAGGCGGCTGTAGTGCAACAGAGGCGCCTGTAGTGCAGCAGCGGCGGCTGTAGTGCAGTGTAGTGCAGCAGAGACGGCTGTAGTGCGGCAGTGGCGGCTGTAGTGCGGCAGTGACAGCTGTAGTGCAGTGTAGTGCAGCAGAGGCGGCTGTAGTGCAGCAGAGTCGCCTGTAGTGCAGCAGAGGTGGGTGTAGTGCAGCAGAGGCGGCTGTAGTGCGGCAGAGTCGCCTGTAGTGCAGCAGAGTCGCCTGTAGTGCAGCAGAGATGGGTGTAGTGCAGCAGAGGCGGCTGTAGTGCAGCAGTGTCGCCTGTAGTGCAGCAGAGGCGGCTGTAGTGCAGCAGCGGCGGCTGTAGTGCAGCAGAGTCACCTGTAGTGCAGCAGAGTCGCCTGTAGTGTAGAGAGGCGGCTGTAGTGCAGCAGAGGCAGCTATAGTGCAGCAGAGTCGCCTGTAGTGTAGCAGAGGCGGCTGTAGTGCAGCAGAGGCGGCTATAGTCCAGCAGAGTTGCCTGTAGTGCAGCAGAGACGGCTGTAGTGCGGCATTGGCGGCTGTAGTGCGGCAGAGGCGGCTGTAGTGCAGCAGAGTCGCCTGTAGGTAGCAGAGGCGGCTGTAGTGCAGTAGAGGCGG